>SJYV01041180.1:509114-581580 GCA_006410875.1 Neotragus pygmaeus | reverse complement strand
GGGGGGGGGGGGGGGGGGGGGGGGGGGGCGGGGAGAAAAGATTAGTACCACTTTGAGATGAAGAAATCGAGGCATGGGGACATTAAGTGGCTTACCTAGGTTCACATAGCTAATAAGGAAGCTGGCTTGAGGGCTTCCCAGGTGGTGCTAGTGATAAAGAGCCTGCCTGTCAGTACAGGAGACATGGAGACATGGATTTGATCCCTGGGTGGGGAAGATCCCCTGGAGGAGGCCTTGGCAACCCACTCCAGCATTCTTGCTTGGAGAATCCCATGGACAGAGGAGTCTGGTGAGCTGCAGTCCAAAGGGTCGCAAAGAGTTGAATAGGACTGAGTGACTGAGCACACACATGCCAGGCCTCGAGGCCAAGCCCACCACCTTTTCCTCTTCAGCTGCCCCCTAGTAGGGGAGCGGACGGCTGAGCCTGCCCTGTGCCTCTGTGTGTGTGAGGCTCAGGCTTGTTGCTTGATACATACCACCTCATCGGATCCTTAGAGTGGTTCTGGGGGTGTCTGTAGCATTGTCCCATTTTACAGAGAGGTAGGTCATTGCCAAGGCTGTGTAGTCAGTAGCTGGTGAAAACACTGACCTGGGTTTGGTGGTGGGACTTGAGGGCATGCAAGAAGTCAGTGAAATTGCGCACAAACATTTGTTCATATTTGCATCTTTCTATATGAGGGGTGAGAGGGTGGCTTTCATGGGTTCTCAAAACATAAGGCAAAACAAAAAAAACACACCCTGAACCCCTGAGCTCAAGAAAGAAATCCTAGAAACAGTTCATACTGACTGAGTCTCACGCGTCGCCCATCAAGGCCTGGATGACCGTCACTCCTGTGGGCTCTGGGCCTGCCGTTCCACCATCTTACAGGCCACGTACTTGTAAGTGAGTGACATGTGTGGTGACTGAGCTGGGCTTCTCTTCCACTGCTGCCTCTTGTGGCTGGGCTTTTTCTAGCAATTAGTAGGATTTGGGGTTCTCTTTTGTAGCGCCAAGCGTTATTAAAAGGCAGAATGGTGTGCTGAGCTTTGCGAGGTTGATGCCCACGTCCAGGTCGCTCTGACCCTGGGAACAAGCCTGGTTGGTTGGTGGTTGGTTCAGTGAACACTCGAGTGAGTGAGCGAGTGAGTGGAAGAAAGAAGTACCGCTTCCTTGTGTACTGGGTTGCAGCATGTTGACAAATCTCTGATGACTTTTACTTAGGACGATAGTCAGCACGGTGGTAAAGAGTGGTCCAGGGGAGCTGGGGCAGGCCTGGCGTTCTCATGGCCAGGCAGGACCAGAGTGACTGTGGGAGCATCAGGGGCCCTGTGCTTCCTCCCTGGCAGGTGGTGGTGTGTGAGCGGGTGGACAGCGCCTTGCCCGGCCTCCTCCCGTGGCATGTAGCCTCATCCAGCATGTGGCAGGCCTGTCTGCTGCCCTGGGCTGAGGGAGGGCGCCACAGCCTTGCCCTCCCTGTTACCCTTTGCTCTGGTGTCCCTGGCCCAGCTTAAAGCTCCCTGCTTGACCTCCAGGGCTAGCCTGTTCCCTGAATATAGCTCAGAGGTGGGCCCAGCTGAGAGGAACAGCATCGGCAGCTCCGTCTTACAGTTGAGAAAATGGGCTCACACGGTTGAAATGACTTGCCCAAGGCCACACTAGTGAGCGGTGGGCTGGGACTCGGGTCCAACCAGGCATCACCGCATCCTCATATTTACAGTGCCAGGAAGCCCCTGGAACGTCAACTGCAAGTTAGGAGGCCTCGTTGAAACACTGAAGCAGCTCCTCTCTCCTGTGGCTGGAGAGCTGGCTCTGGCCCAGTGAGGTCATGGCTGAGGTTTTCTTTTCTATTTAGAGCGACGGGCCTTCTTGAGTGCCCCTCAGGCACTGCGTCTGACCCTGAGCTGGAGGAGATGCTGGGAGTGCCTTGAAGTTTGTGTCACTTTCTGCCTTCCCCACCCATCTCTAACTGCACTTAAAAAAAGAGAGAAAGCGTCTTCCTCCTATGTGATAGGAGCCCAGAGTCAGCCAGAAAGAGTGAAGATGGGAGTAGATCAGGGAGGGGGCCTGTGTCAGCAGCCCCGGCACTTGTGACTCTGATTGGCTTTTTCCATTTGCTGCACTGGGCCGGGAGCCCCTGAAGGCCCGTATCAGGTGGTTCTCCCAGGGCCTGCTACCTGCTGGATGTGTGTTGAATGAATGAATGAATGACCTGGAGGTCGCTGACGGAAAACCTGCTCTCCATTCAGGAGCCACTAGACAACCTGTGTGGCCTTGGTCAATTACAGCTCCTTTCTGGACTTTGATTTCTCTACCTGAGCTGGGCTTCACGGACCTGATGTTCTGATACTCCAGGCTCTGGGTGACGGAGAAGAGTCAACAGACAGGTGCTGGAATCCTCTGAGACTTGGCTTTGGATTGTAAAAAGCAGGGTGGCTGGCGGGTGGGGGTGATTGAGCGGACAGGGCTGACCAGAGGAGAAGGGAAGGATGCAGGCTTGGCTGAAAAGGCTGTTCACTGAAGCTGCAGGTTTCCATGGTGACTTTTTTTTTTTCTCTGAAAAATGAAGTGCCCAAGTAATTCCTGGGTGTGAGAGCCTCCTGTAAGAACTGATGTCAGGTTTCAGGGGTGTAGGGGCAGACTGGACAAACCCCTGGGCAGGAGCGAGAGGGGCCGAAGAGCAAATGCCAGCAGACCTATCTGATCGGGGCCGGCGCTCGGGGGGCTCCCCATCCATGGGCCGGGCGCTGCTGCTCATGTCACTTTGCCTTGTATTTTCTGCAGATTATGATCGAGTTCTGTCCTGGGGGAGCTGTGGATGCCATCATGCTGGGTGAGTCATTTCTTTTTTTGGCCACTCTGAGTGGCTTGCAGGATCTTAGTTCCCTAACTAGGGATTGAACCTGTGTCCCCTGCGGTGGAAGCATAGAGTCCTAACCACTGGATGGCCAGGGAAGCCCCTGGATAAGTCCTCCTTGACGCTGGGCAGTGGTGCAGGGGTCGGCTCTGTCGAGCACTGGGGTCCATCACTTTCCTACCTCGGTAATGCCCGTGGTCTGTTTGAGTACCTCCCCACTGTGTCCACGTCTGTGAGCAGGGATTGGGTTACCTGAGAGGATGCAGGGTACTCAGAAGACCAAAACTTCTCGTTCGAAGAGCCACATGTCCTTGAGTGGATCACTGGCTCCCACAAGCTGTCTGGATGTAAGACAGGGGCGCTGCCCCCTAGTTAAACCCCACAGCACTTGTAGGAGGTGAAAATGAGACCCCTGGGGGAGGTTCTTTGAAAAGCGGGGATCTCCACCCATTTTCTCTCAGTTCTCCTGATGGAACTAACTGGTCCAGCCCCAGGTGGTTTGCTCTCTGTTGGTGGCAGCTTGAAGAAACAGTGCCATTACTGTTTTAGAAATCCAGGTGTTTGAGAGAAGCTGGCGTGGGGAGAGTTGGCCCAGCGAGAGCCGGGTCGCAGCTGCAGCTCTGTGCCCAGGGGCTGACTCTCCCACGGATGCCTGCCCTGCTCAGAGGGCCTTTCTGCCCTAGGTTGTCGGCCGTCGCCTTGCAGAGCTGTGTAGAGGGGTGAGCCTGGGCCCAGGCTTCCTGAGGGCCATCCCAGGTTCCTCGGCTTGCTGGCTGTGGGGCACTGGGCTGGCCCCTTTCCAGCATGGGGGGAGCATGCATCTGGCACATCACTGTATGGCCGCTTTAGTTTGTTGTGAATTTTTAATGACAGTGCTCGTTCTGATCCTGCTGGCCATGACTTGCTAGCTGTTATACATTTTTGGCTCTCGGCTCTCCTGAAGAGCAGAAGGTGAGGTGCAGGTTGGGATGTGGTTTCAAAGGGGACTTAGGCTCATCTGCAGTGTTGCAACTTTTTTTTATTAGGAAGAAAGTATTCATGTATTGGTGTGTAATCAAAAATTTACCTTAAACATTGACCATGCTGTGTGATTCCAATTATATGCCTTTCTAGAAAAAGATGAAACTATAGGAACAGATCTAATTAGTGATCGCTTCACGGCTGGAGTTGGGGGGTGAAAGGGGGACAGTGGGGAATTTTGGGGAGTGATAGAAGTATGTATTCTGTATCTAAACTGTGGTACTGTTGGTGTGACTACATACAGTTGCCAAAATTCACAGAACTGTACACCCAAAAAGGTGAATTTTACTGTATGTAAATTATATCTCAATAAACTGGACTTTAAAAATGTGTCATAGGGACTTTCCTAGCCATCTAGTGCTTAAGACTTTGCCTTCCGGTTCAATCTCTGGTTGGGGAGTCAAGATCTCACATGGCTCCTGGCCAAAACTACCAAAACATAAAACAGAAACAATACTGTAACAAATTTAATAACAAGGCTTTAAAACATGGTCCACATCAAAACAAAAAAAAATTTTTTTAACTGTGTTATATCTTTCTACCTCTTTGGATTATTATAAAGCTTTCATGAAATAACGCACCCAACACTTTATCCTTGTGTTGGTGCATTGTAAAGGCTCAAAAAATGGTGGTATTGAGGTCATCCTCCTCCTCCTCACTTTGGTTTTTCCTGTTTCATCTATGTAAGTAAACCAGACATGAGCCAGGTTGCTACAGACATTCCAGCATAATCTCAGGGCCAGCATAATAGTCGTCACCTTTTCTTGACTGTGTTCCATGCTGAGACATTAACACGCTTTATCTCTGGAGCCCTGCCTTCAAGTCCTCCTCATTCCATTTTACAGACCAGTAATGAAGATACAGGGAGATAAGAGCGACTTGCCAGAAATCACACGGCCAGTAAGAGGCAGGGCCCAAGTTCAGGCGCAGTCTGTGTGGCCCTGAAGTCCTCACAGACTCTGAGATTGGATCCTGGCTGGGGGAGACACAGGGGTTGAGGACGAGGCTGCAGGGAAGGAGTTATGGACCCAGAATGAATCCTGGTTCAGGAGCCCTGCTCCGGAGCTGGGCTTCCCAGGACACTGGAGGCGATGCCTGCGGCCTGGCTGGCATGCTTGCTTTTACTGAACCCGAGGGATCTGACCTTGGGGATTCCTCCAGGTGCTGCAGGGGAACCTGGAAGCCCCGACCAGAGGGAGGCCTCAGTACTGCCTTTGCCCACCAGCCTGGGAGCCTTCAGCCTGAGGACCAAGCCTGCAGGACTGTGGGGCTGACCTCAGCCCGGGAGCTTGGGCAGGAGCAAGAACTAAGTAATCACAGACTGCCCTTGTCTGTCTTGGCTGGCCCTGCACCATGGGTCATGGTGAAGACTTCTGACAAGACGTGGTCTGCTGGAGAAGGGAATGGCAAACCACTTCAGTATTCTTGCCTTGAGAACCCCATGAACAGCATGAAAGGCAAAAAGATAGGACACTGAAAGATGAACTCCGCAGGTCGGGTAGGTGCATGTTGGGTAGGTGCCCATATTGGGTAGGTGCCCAATACGCTACTGAAGATCAGTGGGGAAATAACTCCAGAAAGAATAAAGAGACAGAGCCAACGCAAAAACAGCACCCAGTTGTGGATGTGGCTGGTGATGGAAGTAAAGTCCAATGCTGTAAAGAACAGTATTGCATAGGAACCTGGAATGTTAGGTCCATGAATCAAGGCAAATTGGAAGTGGTCAAACAGGAGATGGCAAGAGTGTGAACACTGACGTTTTAGGAATCAGTGAACTAAAATGTACTGGAATGGGTGAATTTGACTCAGATGACCATTATATCTACTACTGTGGGCAGGAATCCCTTAGAAGAAATGGAGTGGCCATCATAGTAAACAGAAGAGTCTGAAATGCAGTACTTCGATGCAACCTCAAATGATCTCTGTTTATTTTCAAGGCAAACCATTCAGTATCACAGCAGTCCAAATCTATGGCCTGACAAGTAATGCTTAAGAAGCTGAAGTTGAAGGGAAGCATCACTAAGGCCCACTTGAACAAAGCTAGTGGAGGTGATGGAATTCCAGTTGAGCTATTTCAAATCCTAAAAGATGATGCTGTGAAAGTGCTGCACTCAATATGCCAGCAAATTTGGAAAACTCAGCAGTGGCCACAGGACTGAAAAAGGTCAGTTTTCTTTCCAATCCCAAAGAAAGCAATGCCAAAGAATGCTCAAACTACCACACAATTGCCCTCATCTCATGCACTAGCAAAGTAATTAGCTAGGCTTCAACAGTACACGAACCATGAACTTCCAGATGTTCAAGTTGGATTTAGAAAAGGCAGAGGAACCAGAGATCAAATTGGCAACATCTGCTGGATCATCAAAAAAGCAAGAGAGTTCCAGAAAAAACACCTATTTCTACTTTATTGACTACACCAAAGCCATTGACTATGTGGATCACAACAAACTGGAAATTTCTTAAAGAGATGGGAATACCAGACCACCTGACCTGCCTCCTGAGAAATCTGTATGCAGGTCAGGAAGCAACAGTTAGAACTGGACATGGAACAACAGACTGGTTCCAAATAGAAAAAGGAATATGTCAAGGCTGTATATTGCCACCCTGCTTATTTAACTTCTATGCAGAGTACATCATGTGAAATGCTGGGCTGGATGAAGCACAAGCTGGAATCAAGATTGCTGGGAGAAATATCAATAACCTCAGATATGCAGATGACACCACCCTTATGGCAGAAAATGAAGAACTAAAGAGCCTCTTGATGAAAGTGAAAGAGAAGAGTGAAAAATTTGGCCTAAAATTCAACATTCAGAAAACTAAGACCATGGCATCCAGTCCCATCACTTCATGGCAAATAGATAGGGAAACAATGGAAACAGTGAGAGACTATTTTGGGGGGCTCTAAAATCACTGCAGATGGTGACTGCAGCCGTGAAATTAAAAGACGCTCTTTGGAAGGAAAGCCATGACTAACTATTAAAAAGCAGAGACATTACTTTGCCAGCAAAGGTCCATCTAGTCAAGGCTATGGTTTTTCCAGTAGCCTTTTCTCACATGTATGGATGTGAGAGTTGGACTATGAAAGCCGAAGAATTGACGCTTTTGAACTATGGTATTGAAGAAGACTCTTGAGAGGAGATCCAACCAGTCCATTCTAAAGAGGTCAGTCCTGGGTGTTCACTGGAAGGACTGATGCTGAAGCTGAAACTCCAATAGTTTGGCCACCTGATGTGAAGAGCTGACTCACTGGAAAGGACCCTGATGCTGGGGAAGATTGAAGGCAGGAGGAGAGGGAGTGACAGAGGATGAGATGGTTGGATGGCATCACTGACTTGATGGGCTTGAGTTTGAGCAAGCTTCAGGAGTTGGTGATGAACAGGGAGGCCTGGCATGCTGCAGTCCATGGGGTCGCAAAGAGTCGGACACAACTGAGCGACTGAATTGCCCTGGTGGTTCTGCAGTATAGACTGCAAGCTTCCAGTGCAGGAGCATGGGTTCCTATGATCCTACTTGCCCCTTGGCATGCCCAAAATATTTAAAAAAGAAATAATCATGATGGCTCACAAAGCCCTGAGCATGGGATGTCATCCTTGACTTTTCTCATGCCCTTCCCACTGTACCCACTAGGTCGCACACCCTGTCATTCCCACCTCCCTGACCCAAGTCAGGAATCCTTTCTCTGTGAAGCCTTGGCCACCACGTAGCCCTCCTGGACTACCATGTGGCTGCCAGCTAAGCCCCTGCCCACTCTTGTTCCCTGCAAGCTCTTCACTTGCTGTGCCAGGAGGGATTTTTTAATGCAAAGCTCAGGCTGTATCTCTGTCCCTCTCAGAACCTCTCCTGGACTGCCCATTGCACTTCAAAGGAAACTCAGCCTCCGCATCTCCTGCCGACCTATAACCTTCACTTCTCCATGCGGGGAGGGGAGGGTCCCTTGCACTTGCTGTTCCCCCTGCAGGAAGACTCTTGTTTGCACTGCCCACCTGCTCAGCGCAGACAGCCCTGCCGTCTCTCAGTGGACACTGTGTTGTATGTAGAGTGTGTGTGTCTGTATGTGTTGTGTGCGCGCGCGTGTGCATCCAGGGCCCCAACTAGTGCCCCGGAGGCTTTTGGTGGTGGCCCTCTCCTCCTGCATCTGTGCCCCCCCCCCCACCGTCAGCAGCCTGTTTGCCTCTTTTCAGCACCCGCTCCTGTCGCCTCCAGGCCGCTCCTTCGGCTGGTTCCTTGCCCTGGAATGGCCTGGAATGCCCTGGCGCCACCTTTTCTTCCTTNTGCATCTGTGCCCCCCCACCCACCGTCAGCAGCCTGTTTGCCTCTTTTCAGCACCCGCTCCTGTCGCCTCCAGGCCGCTCCTTCGGCTGGTTCCTTGCCCTGGAATGGCCTGGAATGCCCTGGCGCCACCTTTTCTTCCTTCAGGACACAGCTGGAGTGCCTCTTCCTCTGGGGAGCCTCCTGATTCCCCAGCTGGAAGGGCTTGCTGCCCTCCCTCGCCCCCGAGCCCACTGTGTCCCCAGCACTGCTCCTCATTCCCATATGCCTCTCTGAGACCCTGCACCCGCCACGGGGCCTGACCCTCAGGACCTGCTCACGGGACGGGTCTCTGCCCCTCAGAAGGGTTGTGTCTGCATATCTGAGCTCTGAGACCCTGCACCCGGCACGGAGCTGACCCTCAGGACCTGCGCACGGGACGGGTCTCTGCCCCTCAGAAGGGTTGTGTCTGCATATCTGAGCTCTGAGACCCTGCACCCGGCACGGAGCTGACCCTCAGGACCTGCGCACGGGATGGGTCTCTGCCCCTCAAAAGGGTTGTGTCTGCATACCTGAGCTCTGAAGCCCAGCTGGCTGTTTTCAGTCTCAGATCTGTGACCCCTGCTGTGTGACCCTGAGCAGGTGACTCGACTTCTCTGAGCATCAGTCCCCTCCCCTGTGAAATGGGGTAACAGCTGTTCCTGCCCCATAGGGCTGCTGTGAGCCCAAAGCAGGTGGCGTGTGGAATGCTTGGCAGCGTGCCTGGTATACAGTAAGCGCTCAGGCACGGTGGTGGCTGGTGTGCTGCTTGTGCCTGCGGGAGCCTGACTTGCAGTTGCCTGCACTGAACGCTTGCTGGACTGACATGTTCTCTCCTCTCTGTTTCCAGAGCTGGACAGAGGCCTCACTGAGCCCCAGATTCAGGTGGTTTGCCGCCAGATGCTGGAAGCCCTCGCCTTCCTGCATGGCAAGAAGATCATCCACCGGGATCTGAAAGCTGGCAACGTGCTCATGACCCTCGAGGGGGACATCAGGCTGGGTAAGGGGCATCTTGGGCGAGGTGGGAAGGCAGAGCCCCGCACCGCCCCGCTGAGGTTCTGGCCCAGGCTCTGAGCACAGGAGGGAGTGTGAGTCCGCACTCTCAGGGGATGCTCAGGTCCTTCCAGGTCTGTCCCCGTCTGGCGGGGCACATTGCCCATCGCGGCTCCATCTAACCCAGGGTTCTCAGCGGAAGGAGACTCTATCCCCCAGGGACACTGGCAGTGTCTGCAGACATCTCTGATTGTCGCAACTAGGGGTAGGGAGAGACTGCTGGAACCTGGTCTGTAGAGGTGCTGGTTGCCCAGCGTCCTATAGCGCACAGTCAGCCCCTCACTACCAACCATGATCTCGTCCACAGGCTGGCAGTGCCTCAAGGAGGCCCTGGTCCAACCCTTCTGCTCTTGCTTCCAATAGAATTTGAGCAAAAGTGACAGATGGAGGTCCATTTGCAGGTGGAAAATAGTACATTAGGGGCATATATCGAAACCTTATTATTTTTTCATTATGAATCCCCTCTTTGTTTTTTTTCTAACTGTGGTAAAACATACATAGGGTTACCAGATGACACAGAGGTAGAGAATCCACCTGCCAACGCAGGATACGTGGGCTTGATCCCTGAGTCAGGAAAATCCCCTGGAGGAGGGCATGGCAACCCACTCCAGTGTTCTTGCCTGGAGAATCCCATGGACAGAGGAGCCTGGCGGGCTACAGTCCGTGGGGTCACAGAGAGTCGGACCCCACTGAGCAACTGAGCACACACACGAAGCACACATAACATGAAGTGCGCCGTCTTGGCTAGCTCAGCAGTATAGACTCAGGGGCATGGAATGATTCACAGTGCTATCAGCCGCCACCGTCACGCATCTCCGGGACTTCGTCATCTGCCCGAACCACACCTGTTAAGCAGCGTCCCTCCCCTCCTCTGACCCCCGCTCCCGGCAGCCACCGTTCTCCTCCAGGTCCCTCTGAATATGACTGCTCCACAAGCGCAACCATTTGTGTTCTCGTGACTGGCTTATTTCTCTTAGCACAATGTCCTCAAGGTCCGTCCACGTGGCAGCATGTGTCAGAACTTATTATTATTTTTAATACGTTTTTAAACCAAAATAACACATGCCTGTGTCCTCTGCTTTTACTACCTCCTTTCCCTGCCCCCACCCCCGAGACAATAGCTTTTAACTCTTCCCGCATCTAGTTCATTGTTGTATAAATGCCTATAATGCTATTTTTTAAAGTAACGATTTTCATTGTTTGATGAAAAAGCTGTGTATGTTTGTTATAGAAAATGCACACAGTACAGGAAGGTTTAAAGGGGAAGTCAGAAAGTGCGTGCAGTCTCATCCTCCAGACCTTGGCCCTGAGGGTCATCCCAGTTACCTCTGCCTGCATCTTTGTCCATAGAAGGGTGTGTGGATAGAGAGGATTTAGGGGGTGACATTATCAGTAGAGAGGTGGCAATCTCTTGTTGATCATTTGACTACATTCAACCCTACTTTCTACTGACATCCTCCTCTGGTGGTAAACAGTCATTCACCTGCAGCTGCTCCTCTTCCTCAGCCCGGAGCGTCCAGCACAGAAGTGGCGTTATGTGTGGTTTCTCTAGCAGCTCCCTCCGCCTCCTTTCTTTGTTTCTGGCTGTGCTGGGTCTTGGCTGTGGCAGGCGGAATCTTTGCTGCGGTGTGTGGGCTCCTCTCTGGTTGAGTTGCACAGGCCACAGGGCGTGCAGGCTCAGTAGTTGGGGTGCTAAGGCTTAGTTGCCCCGGGTTATGTGAAATCTTAGTTCCCTGAGTAGGGGTTGAACTCACGTTCCCTGCATTGGAAGGCAGATTCTTAATCACTCTACCACCAGGGAAGTCCCTACCTTCGTCTCTTTAAGGAACATTTTAATTATGTCCACAAGAAACTGTTCCACCAGCGAGCCAGAACCACAGCAATAATCAGGACTGGCACAGAAACGGCACGGCTCCTCCATCCCCGCTTTGGGGACTCTGAAGCTCAGAGACGGGGAGGGCCTGCTGCAGGCCGCTGCGGACAGAGGCAGGGCCGAGCCCAGGCCGCTGCTCCCCTCGCGGCCCCCCCACCGCCGCGAGTGCCGGGAGCCGCCAGCCGGAGGTCTCACACGAGCGACGCAAGACCAGTGGGTTCTCGGATTTAGTGCTTCTCAGCCACCGGGTGGGCTCCTGAGTCTCAGCTTGCTGAGTACATCTCTTGGGGTTTCTGTCTGTGGAGGGGGTCAAAGAACCTGTGTTTCTCATAAGCTCCCAGCTGATGCTGCCGATCCGAGGGACCACACTCTGAGAACCACAGCTCTGAACCCTCAGGAACCAAAGCCTGGTCAGTGGTAGCATCAACATTACCTGGGAGCTTGTTAGAAGTTCTCTGTCCCCCGGAGGGTAGGGTTGGTGCTCTCTTGAAGTGAGCTGTGTGAGAGGGCTTCTCATGACCAGGCATGAGTGAGGCCACACTCAGTTCTGCTCCTGAAGACAAGGCTCCTTGGGACCCTGAGGCCCAGCCCCCTTCTGCTGTGGCTGTCTTTCCTCCTGTTTCTTCCTCTTAGTGGGAGAGGTTGAGAGCTTGCACGCTGGAGCCTGAGAGTGTGTGCGTGCTTAGGCTCCTGCCAGGCTCCTCTGTCCATGGGATTCTCCAGGCCAGAATACTGGAGTGGGTGGCCATGCCCTCCTCCAGGGGGTCTTCCCGACCCAGGGATCGATCCCAGTTCTCCCGCATTGCAGGCGTGTTCTTTACTGTCTGAGCCACCAGGGAAGGCCAGGGAGCCAGGAGACCTGGGTTCAGATCCAAGTCTGCACCCACCTCTTTGACTTTGGATATACATGTTACCTCACCTGCTGCCTGTCGACTTTCTCATCTGTATAACTGAAGCGACGATGAAGGCTCATCCAGAGCTTTGTGATACTGGTTATAAGAAGTTAGAGTAAGCTCTCCAGAAACGCCAGCTGTAGTTACTGTTGTTGTTAAGTGTCTGGTGTGTGCCAAGCCCCGTCCTGTGCTAGGCTCTGGGGACAGCAGGACAGAGACCCCCATTCTCCCCTTGCAGGCTTCCCAGGCCAGTGGGGGGACATGGGAGCATCAGGACTGGGGAAGGAGCTGGTGCTGGGGTGCACTGTTCCCCTACCTGGGCCTGAAGGTTGGGTGTTTAGAATTCTAGAGACTTGGTGAGAGGATAGTTTGAGCTGGGTTGTGAAAAGGCAGGTGGGTACTCGCTGGGTAAACCAGCTTGGGCAGAGAGTTCTAGCCTTGTAGGCAGAGGTGCCAAGTAAGGCCCGGTAGGGTATTTTGCGGGGAGTGATAGTAAAAATAACACATACATTTGGGTCTATGAAGCATCATCTAGATGCCAGCCATTAGAGTGCTTTCTAGATGTTATCTCATTTACTCAGCACTCCAGGGGACACTTGGGAGAGGGGAGGGGAGTGTACCCATCATGGTGTGGCAGCGAAGCCCACGCTAGCGTGAGATGCTCAGGGTCGGTCCATGGAGGCGAGAAGCGGCAGAGTTTGGGCTCGCGTCCCTCTGGCTCCGGCTGCTAGTGGACCGGCTCTGTCAAAGGTGGAGGGAAGGCAGGGAAGGGCCAGGTCAGGCAGAGTCTTGGGACAGGAGAGTCTCATGTGCCCTGGGGAATTCAAGGCAAACCTTCGGCTCAGCCTTCAAGAACGTGTCAAACAGAGAAGGCAGGACACAGAGAGCCTGGGTCTGCAGCAGCCTGCGGGGTCAGCAGGGAAGCTCAGGTGGAGACAGCAGGCGAGGCTGTGCCCGGTGGGGCCTCACTTCCCATGCTGTTTCCCCCACCACGACCCCACAGTCCGGGGTGTGGGGACACTGACTTACCGAGCAGACTCCAGAATCCCACCTGGAACCCAGCAGAGATGGGATGGAAGCAGATGGGGGCATCCGCTCTCCCAGTGACTTGGTAGATGCCGTTGAGAAAAACCAGGAAGCCAACTAAGGAGGAAGAACAGTTCAGGGGGAGTTGAATGTGCGAGTATTTACACAATTACTGCTGGGCCCTGGGAGCTGTGGTGTGGACGCCTGCTGAGGCCTAATATTCTGTTTTGGAAAATCATCCTTCTCCCTGGGGCCCGGAGTCTGCAGCCTGGCAAGCAGTGGAGGAAGCTTGGGAGGTGGAGTGGCAGTCTGTCTGCCTCTTCCTGGGTCCCAGGAACTGTCTGGGGCCCCTGGAGGCACCCCCACTCCCCTGCATGGCCTTAGGCAACCCAGGGCTGTGTTAGAGAACTGCTCAGCAGCTGTATCTCCCAGGCAAGGACGTCGCCTCACTGGAGACACTGTTTGTGTTTCTCAGTGGAACAGGAATAAATGGAAAAAGCAGCACGGTGAGCTGAGCAAAGTGTGGGCCCTAGACACAGGCAAGCCTGGTTCAGATCCTGATTCTGCCACTGCTGAGCTGAGTAAACACATTTAACCATTCAGGCCTCAGTCTTTTCATCTGTGCAATGGGTGTAACAACAGAATCTCCCTGCACAGCTGTGACCTGTGAGCTAAAGCACAAAGTATCACAAGGAAGCTAAGGGTAATGTTCCTCTTGCTGGTAGGCATTTGGTTTCTTCCTCGTGTTAAGTGTTTACTTATGTCTAGGATCTCAAACTTCCTCTGAGATTCACTGGATAGTTGCCAAGCAGAGCAGGCATTCCAGCTCTGGGTGGGTGTGAAGAAGTTCTCCCTGGCTGGTGGGGATCCGTTTGTGCAGAGAGAGAAAGAAAGTGTCTGGTGTCTGAGACAGTTGGGATATAAAGTGGGGTAAGGACTCTGAGGTCCAAAGATCTGTGTTTTTGCCCTGGATCTGTCCTTGGCCTTGGATGAGTCAGCTAACCCTTTTGAACCATAGTGTCATCAGAAAGAGTGGGCTCATGGTCCTTACCTCATGAATTGGTGTGATGATTTAATGAGACACTACATGCAAAGCATCTATAGGTGCCCAGCCCATCAGAGAGGCCTGTCATGCGTTGAGTTTTTTCCTGGGCTGAGGAATGACTCAGTGTTGTCGTGAGGAGGAGTGGTCCTCATTCTCCAGAGAATCGTGTTCCTCTCCCCAGAGGTGCCTCTCTGAAGATGGGAGGGGAATTTCACAACTTTTTGGGTCTTTCAAGTTCCAAGATAAGGTCTGAACTGCCCCAAAAACCAGAGTGCCTGACACAGAGCCCAACACTAGTGGGTGCTCAGTAAGTAGTAGAACCTAGTACCACCGTTCCTTTAGCAGCTTATGATTTTGCAGGATCCCTAGTTCCCAAAAGCGCCCTGACATTCAGGAGCCCTTGCAGGTGGGCCTGGCAGGGGCTGGTCGCCTGCTTCTCACCCTCATCTGGATCCTCACCCCAGATCCCTTTCTGCTGCTGCCAGCAGGCTGAAGTCCTGCTTCTTTTATGACGGCTGCCAGGCACTGAGCCAGTGTTTAGTGTGTAACTCACTGAATCCTCGCAGACTGCTGCTAACATTCTACAGAGCAAGGGTTTGGCCCTAGAGAGGTTAATTAACTTACCAAGGTCGCAAAGCTAGACTGAGGAGCAACTGGCTTCAGAGCCCAAGTGCTTAACCACTACCCTCCTTAGACTCTCTTGGTGGCAGATGATAGAAGCTGGTCTCGTGTGACTTAAGGCAGACAGGATAATGTGTGTATAGGGTATAGGGAACCCCGCTGGGACAGATACGAGTTGTGTGTTTGCAGCTGGAGATGTGTGGTTGGACCCTGTTTGCAGCTGGAGATGTGTGGTTGGACCCTGGAAAGCAGTGCTTCCCTGAATGTCGCTGGTTTCTGCCTTTCTGCGCATGTGGGCTGGGCTCTCAGCACAAGCCCTCACACACAGCTTCGGGCCAAGTGTTCACTTTTCCCAGCACCACCTCCTGCAGAGTGACCTGAGCCGCAGCATTTCACATCTCAGAGTCAATGATCCCAGGGAAGAGCTCTGATGGGCCCAGCCTGGCTCAGATGCAGATTCCTGGTCCAGTTGAGGAGGCCTAGCAAGCAGGCTTCTCTGATTGGCCCAGCTTGTAGTCACTCTGTGAGAGTGGGGCCGGCATATGTATCAATGTGACAGTCTCCCTTGCCATCTCGGAACAGTGTGGTTGTGGGTGGGGGACATGGTTTTCCAGAAGGAGCAAAGATTTGGAGTTGCCAAAAAAAACACAACTGCTGTCTGCTCTAGACTGACGCAGCCTGTTGGAGTAATAGTGACCCAGAAGACGGAGTGAGTGAGATGGAAGTGGATGGAAAACAAAGGACTGAATTTGCAATTGACTTGAGAAAGGGAAACGACTAGAAAAGGGAAGAGTTATGGGAGAGAAGAGAGGATGAAGGCAGTGGGAGTGGGAGGCCGAAGACAGAGGGGAGTAAGTGGGGAAACAAAGCCCTAATTTGGGGTCCCTTGTATCTGGTTGCCTGAAAAACAAAACAAAAATGGAAACAGAAAAATAGAGTTCTTTCGGTCTCACAGTTGGTTGTATAAGACCCCATTGGACTTTTCCTGGCGGTACAGTGGATGAGACACGGGACACGGGTTCGATCCCTGGTCTGGGAAGGTTCCACATGCCAAGGGATGACTAAGCCTGTGAGTCACGATTGAGCCCGCGTGTTGCAACTGCTGAAGCCTCGTGCCTAGAGCCTGTGGTCTGTAATGAGAGAAGCCTGGGCATTGCAACCAGCAGTAGCCCCTGATTGCAGCTAGTGCATAGCAGCAAAGATCCAATGCAGCCAAAAATTAATTACTTTAAAAGATATGACCCCATTTACTAGATGAAGAAAATGAGGCTCAGAAACATGAAATAGTTTGTCTCAAATCATCGTAGAAGCTTTTCACTTCCCTGCTGGGTACTATTTCCATGATATTCCTAGGAAGACAGATGTCCTGGTAGTTATTACGAGAGAGATTATGGGTTATTGGTAGAAGCCTCTTCCTTTTGAGCCCAGGCATGCCTCTGGCTGCCCTGATCCAGAGGAAGGAGGCCCCAGGGCTCCCAGGGCTGGGTGGGTGGAAGCCTTTGATTCTCCGCGCCCCGGTTTCAGCAGGTCCTAACCCTCAGAGAGGCTTCACTGTCTGCACCGTGAGGCCCGTGGCTGGTGTCTGCCCGCAGGGTCGCTGCCGGCGTTTTTGACGGGACAGGTTTTGCCGAGTAAAGAAGGGCAGCGTCCGGGCTCTTGCCCACGGCAGCGGTTCTTCGTCGTGGCAATCTGGCTGCCCATTTATTTCCAGATGCTTCCTGGGGCAGGTGGCACCACCCGGGGTTGAGGCCTACCGGGAAGGCTCTCAGGTGAGCCCTGACCAAGCTGGACTGTGGAAACCCTGGGCGTGGGGTGGAGGGTCCAGGAGAGGAGGACTGCTGGGCAGCGGTTGGCTCTGGCTGGCCTGGCATTGTCTGGGAAAAAGTTGCTCTTATATTGGGTTCTTGTGGTCGCCTGCAGTTAAGGGGACAGATGAGAGAGTCTCCTATATAACTTCATGCTGTCCACTGCCTCTGTGTGTGCACAGAGTGTGATATGTGATGCATTTATACTGTTAGATAGTTTTCTGATTATAAAAGTTATGTGTGCTATTTACACATGTATAGAAAAATATGTACAGTGGTATTCACTGCAGCAATATTAGTAACAGCAAGAAATCAGAAATGATCCAAGTTACTCTAGTAGAGGATTACTTGAATAAGTTATAGTATGTCATACAGTAGAATCTTTTTCAGTTATTGAAAATGAAGTTGTAGAAAATGATAGTCTTTTGTTAAGATGTATGTACATACTGTGAAAGGGAAAAAAACAAGTTGCAAAATAGTATGTTTAATCCAGTTTCATTCTTTTAAAAGCAGCAAATACCTGACCATTTTTCCATGGTTGCCATTTCTTTCTCCAGTGTGTGTGTGTGTGTGTGTGTGTGTACATACACATATATGTATGGGCTTCCCTGGTAGCTAGGTGGTAAAGAGTCTGCCTGTGATGCAGGAGACCCAGGTCTGATCCCTGAGTTGGGAAGATCCTCTGGAGGAGAGCATGGCAACCACTCCAGTATTCTTGCCTGGAGAATTCCATGAACAGAGGAGCCTGGTGGGCTATAGTCCATAGGATTGCAAAGAGTCAGACAGGACTGAAGCGACTGTACAGAAGCGTGTGTGTGTGTGTGTGTGTGTGTGTGTGTGTGTGTGTGTGTACACATACACATATAATTTTTTATGATTTTATTTACATATGTGATTTTCGTTTATATCAATAAGTATAGAGCTAGATGCAGCAATTTCATAAGTGTTTATCACTGCCAGGATTATGGATACTTTTTATTCTGTAAATGTCTGAAGCTTTGATAATCAGCCTTGCCTTGGTAATAAGTAAATATATTTACGAATGACTATATAGGTAGATACAGTCCTATAGACAGTTAGCAATAAGACCCACAAAGAAGGAAATTAAAGTCCCTTCTGATCTTGCCAGAATGTGCCACTGGCAGCTTCCTTCCAGTCTTTCTTCTGTGCTCAGAAAAGTGGGACCGGAGAGAGGTAAGGCACGCGGACTTCGCGGCACATCTGTCCTTAACGTTGGGCTACCATCCACAAGTTACTTAATCTCTCCAGACTTCATCATCCTCATCTGTAAAATGAGGATGATAATTTTCCCTGCCCCAAAGGGTCATAGATACAAATGATAACTATATAGTAACATATACGCTGATGAGATGCAAGGTGATGTGTAGACGAAGGTAAATGATATGCATAAGCCTCTCTGGGTAGTGCTGCACACCCAATAAGTTGTCAGTAAATAGTAGTTTTTATTAGATCAACATGTAGTTTTTTTTTTTTTTAAGTGAGATCATGGTATATATATATATACATATATAATATATATTTTCCAGTCAGCTTTTTAAAAACATTGAGTAAGATCAGATAACCCCTCAAATCGTTAAATGTTCCTTAGAAACATGGTTACTTCATGTTTTTCTTTCATCCCATTGCTTGTGCAAACCACGATTAACTTATGAATCCCCCAAAGTTGGCTATTCAGCCGCCTCGTGAGGTTTCTCGCACGATCCTGAGCAGTGTGGCAATGCGCGTGCCTGTGCGTGTTGTCTGTGAGTCTCAGTCTGTAATCGCACCGTTTAGAGGGCTGATCAGAAGCAGGACCGTTGGGTGTGTGCAGTGTGTCAGGCGGTGTTGATACCTGCGGCCAGAGTGCCCTTCACGCTGGATGCGCCAGTTCACACCCCCAGCAGAGTGCGAAGTTCTTCTACCGCATCCTGGCCCCCACTGGGTTTTACTTAAAAACAAAAACAAACCCCCCAACTTACCACATGTATTTCAGCTTTTCGAACCATAAAAGCAATGCATACTGTCTATGAAGTGTACGCAGTGAAAAATGTAAGGCCGCCCCAGCACACCGCCCCCACCAGAGTCCCACTTCCGGGGAGGTGGTCACGCCTAAGTCTGATGGCCTCCCAGACCATTTTCCGTGTTTATGGACGTCTGTGTGTTCACAGTATGCACGCGTCGTTCTTAAGATGGAACTGGAATCCACACTGTCCATTTCACACTGTGCTTTGGGCTGTCGGCACCACAGAGGGAATAGCATGTTATGGACCAGCTTCCAAATTAGCACACAGGCAAGCTCATCCTTTTTACGAACTGTGTGATTTCATGGTCTGCTGCTGCTGCTAAGTCACTTCAGCCGTGTCCGACTCTGTCCCATAGACGGCAGCCCACCAGGCTCCCCCGTCCCTGGGATTCTCCAGGCAAGAACACTGGAGTGGCTTGCCATTTCCCTCTCCAATGCATGAAAGTGAAAGTGAAGTCGCTCAGTCGTGTCCGACTCTGTGTGACCCCATGGACTGGAGCCTACCAGGCTCCTCCGCCCATGGTCTGAGTGAGCCTCAATTTCCTGAACTATCCGCCAGTCAGGTTTCAGCAGCAGCTCAGGTCATTTCCAGTCTTTCACTCTTTTGAATAATGCTTTAGAAGCGTCCATGTATATTTAAAGTCTGGTTTGGAAGTTTATTTCCAGAAGTAGAATTGTTGTCAAACATGTTTCTTTTTCCATTGTTTGTTTGTTTTTGGCCGCAGCATGCAGGGAGCATGGAATCTTCACCCCTGGACTGGTGAGGAAGGCCCGCAAACTTACGTCTTTAGGCCCAGTTCTGTCTTTTTTTTTCTGTTTCTTCATTTATCTTGTTGTTCATTTGATAGCCCTGTTGAGTGTTTCACGTGCAGATGTGGCATCAGGTACAGCTGTGGACCAAGCAGAAGTGGCCTTTTTCCTTATAGAAGTGATAGTTTCTAGAGTCATGCCTGCTGCTTTGTCTCTGATTCTGGATTTAAAACATGGGAAGGGGAGAGAGGAATGTTTTCAACCACAGAGACTGCCTGGTGAAAATCCCCTTTGAACTGTCCGAGGGCAGCTGTCTACCTGTCAGGGGACGTGGTTTATAAACTCCATTCAGGGAGCAAACAGCTGGGGCCACCCCTGCCCCTGCCCAGGGACAGCCCGAGGTTCCTGGGCTTCGGGGAGGGGCCGCCCCCCCGGCTGGGCCCCAGAAAGGGAAGTAGCAGGCACCCAAGAAGCTGGCAGGCGCTTGTTTTAGGGAGGACCCTGGGGACCAACTGTGTGTCATTTTGAAAGTTGGTGGTTTCTGCTTTTCCACTCCCTTCTTTGGAAGGGACCAGTGGGTGCTGAGATATGGGAGTGGCCAGCTCCAGCTCCCTTCTGGAAGCCTCGCCCTGGGTCTGAGAGGCAGTCCCTCTTCCCCAAAGGTGTCCTGGGATGGCATGTCAGCCGTTGTTGGTGTATATATGGGGAGCCAGGCCCACGTGGGTGTCTGTCCTCACCCCTGAGTCCAGAGGGGTGGCGACGTGTCCAGGCCGACAGGGCAGAGCTGGCCTCTCGCCTGGGTTTCCTGGGTTTGCATCTCACCCTGTAGCTGCTGCTGCTCCCACCCTGGAAGGCGGCAGCTCTCCAGCCCCAGTAGCCAGCCTCTCCCGTGAGCACTTCCCTCAGCTGACCGAGTGGCTCTTGTCCAGTTAGCACTGACTGAGGCTCAGAGGCCAGCAGTCCTGACCATTCCCAGGAGGAGGTCTCAGTACAGCCTCGGCCTCGTCCCCGCCTCAGGCTCTTGGGAGTACAGCTCAAGTACCCCATGGAATACTCACTATCGTGATGGAGCACTTCCCACGAGCTGGGCTTGGAGCTGAGTGCCATTTCATCCTCACTGCAGCCCTGCAGAGTAAGAGTAAGGGCTGCGTTTCACCCTGTGTCACTGGCGGCGGAGGGGGACACTGAGGCTCAGAGGCTTGGTAACTGTTCTGGCCCCTGCCTGTCTTTCCCCTTATCTAAGACCACCCCTTCCAGCCATGCTGCTCTGCCCCTCCTGGGCCCTCCCGCTGGCTTGTTTCCTCCGCCTGGAAATATGTTCCGCTAGCCCTTGACCTCCTGCCTAAATTAGCCGCGCACACACCTTATCCCTTATCCCTGCGTGGCCCTTCCCATTACCGGAGTCCCGTGGTGTGGAGGGCCTGTTTCCACCACTAGAAAATCAGGCCAGTGAGGGTGAAGGTTTGGTTTCCTCTCTGTGCCTAGAACAGTGCCTGGCACATAATAGATGTTCAGTTAGTATTTGTTGAATGAATGAATTGCCTGGAAATGAAAAAAAAATTTTTTTTATGAATCTAAGTTTTTATTTGTGTGTTTCACTGCAGTGCTGTGACAACAAAGTGGCGTCTGTGCACCAGAGCCCACACACATCAACAGTGAGACGCAGCGCCTCCTCACGGCACTGCCGGAGCATTTCGCTTTTTGTAGGACGTGTAAGCATGTAAGATGGCCGCACCGGATGATTTTCTGGTTTTTTCCTTAGCTGGACTTCTTCCAGGTGCCCCCTTCCTTGTCTCTCGAGCCCTGCATCCCTGTCTCCCCGTCACATCCCACGACTGTGAGCAGACACAGTTGGTGTTCATGGGGTGGCTGGCTGCCTCCACCCCTGAACTTCGAGTTGCCAGAGGGTACGGACTTGGTTTGCTTTGTCCCCACTGTATTCTGTGCTCCAGCTCGTGGGTGGTTCCAGATGGAACTTAAGTGAACAGATGAAAGAACCCAGCGACACAGAAGGGGCGAAACTGGAGCCCCGCACTCTCGTGTCAGGCCTGTCGCTCAGCGCCGGGCCCGCTCTGGGTGTGAAATTGTGAGTCTGAGTGAAGCTGCCGAGTGTGGCTCCCAGTCCCCGCTGGCGGCTCTCGGGGCGGCTGGCTGTTGCCACTCCGGTGGCCTCTCGGTGTCTCGCTTCCTCCCGAGTTCAGCTTTTAATCGAGGTGGAACTTGGTGCCGGGAGGCTGGAGCACTGGAGAAAATTCCTCTTTGTGGTGCTGGCTTCTTCCCTTAGCAATGGGTGGTGGTGATGGATGTGTGTGAAGAGAAATTGTATTACTTTATTTTGTTAGTCCTGAAAGTCAAACACTTTTGTCACGGCAGACTTCAGAAAAGTGGAAGAAACCCCGTCTCGTCTCTCTGCCAATAGACAACCGTTTAAGCAAGCTAGTACATTTCCTCCAATAATTCACACTGTAGGTCTGCTCTTTTGGGGAGGTAGGGAAGGAGAAGGCGATGGCACCCCACTCCAGTATTCTCGCCTGGAGAATCCCATGGACGGAGGAGCCTGGTGGGCTGCCGTCTATGGGGTCGCACAGAGTCGGACACGACTGAAGCGACTTAGCAGCAGCAGCAGCAGGGCATAATTCCAACCATACAATATATTCAAATATGCATCCTCTCCCTTTCCTGTTGAGCCTATATAAATATACCAATAAAATAGTTTCANGCAGGGCTACCGTGGCACACAGCCCGAACCTCAGTGAAGGACGACCACAGCACAAAGCCCAGAATTCTGTGCAGGCACGACAGCACAGAGCCCAGAACTCGTCGCTAGCCAACCACGGAACATAGCCCGGACCTCGTTGCAGGGTGACCACGGCACACAGCCTGGACCTTAGGGAATGGCGATCGTGCACACAGCCCAGAATTCGGCACAGGGTGACCACGGGACACAGGCTGGAACTCGTTACAGAGTGACCGTGGCACACATCACGGACATCGAGCAGGGCGACCGCAGCACACAGCCCGAACCTCAGTGAAGGGTGACCACGGCACACAGCCCGAACTTCAGTGAATGGCAACCACAGTACACATCCCGGACCTCGATGCAGGGCGACCCTGGCACCAGCATGGACCTCAACCAATGATGACCATGGCACACACCCCAGACCTCTGCGCAGAGTGGCCGCGACACAGAGCCTGGAACTCTTAGCTAGCCGACCACAGAACACAGCCAGAACTTCAGCACAGGCCCACTATGGAACACAGCCTGGACCTCGGCACAGGGCGACCTAGGCGCACAGTCCGGACCTCGACGCAGGGCAACCGCGGCACACAGCCCGGACTTCGGTACAGGATGATCGCGGCACACAGCCCAGATTTTGGTGCAAGATGACCATGGCACACAGCCTGGACATCGAGCAGGGTGACAGCGGCACACAGCCCAAACATCAGTTAAGGATGACCACGGCACACAGCCCGAAACTCAGTGAAAGATGACTGCAGCACACAGCCCGGAACTCGTCACTAGCCGACCGTGGAACACTGCCCGGATTTTGGGCACTGCGACCTCAGCACACAGGCTGGACCTCGGCGCAGGGCAACCATGGCACACAGCCCGGACTTCGGTACAGGATGATCGTGGCACACAGCCTAGATTTTGGTGCAAGATGACCATGGCACACAGCCTGGACATCGAGCAGGGTGACAGCGGCACACAGCCCAAACATCAGTTAAGGATGACCACGGCACACAGCCCGAAACTCAGTGAAAGATGACTGCAGCACACAGCCCGGAACTCGTCACTAGCCGACCGTGGAACACTGCCCGGATTTTGGGCACTGCGACCTCAGCACACAGGCTGGACCTCGGCGCAGGGCAACCATGGCACACAGCCCGGACTTCGGTACAGGATGATTGTGGCACACAGCCTGGACCTTGGCGCAGGGTGACTGTGGCACACAGCACGGACTTCGAACAGGGCGACAGCGGCACACAGCCCAAACCTCAGTGAAGGGCGACCGCGGCAAACAGCCCGAACCTCAGTGAAAAAGGACCGCGGCACACAGCCCGGAACTCAACACTAGCCAACCGTGGAACACTGCCCGGACTTCGGTGCACTGCGACCCCGGCACACAGGCCGAACCTCCGCAAAGGGTGACCGTGGCACACATACCAGACATCGGCACAGGGTGACCGTGGCACACATCCCGAACCTCAGTGAAGGGCGAGCAAGGCACACATCCCAGACCTCGAAGAAAGGCGACCCTCGCAAACAGCATGGACGTCGGCAGATCGTGACTGCGGCACACACCCAGGACCTCATCACAGTGTGACCACGGCACAGAGCCCAGAACTCGTCACTAGCCAACCGCGGAACAAAGCACGGACCTCGACGCAGGGCGACAGAGGCACACAGCCTGGCCCTGACACGGGTCAACTGTGGCACACAGCCCGGTCCTTGGTGCGGGGTGACTGCAGCGCACAGCCTGAACCACAGTGAACGGCGATGGTGGCACACAGCCCGGAAATCTGTGGAGGGCAACTGGAGCACACAATCCGAAACTTGTTGCTAGACAACTGCGGAACACAGCTCGGACTTTGGCGCAAGGCGACCGCAGCACAGAGCCCGGATCTCGGTGCAGGGTGACTGTGGCACACAGCATGGACCTCGGAGCAGGGCGACCGTGGCACACAGACTCTACGTCAGTGCAGGGCGACACTGGCACACATCACAGACCTTGGCACAGGGCAACTGTGGAGCAAAGCCCAGACCTTGGCGCAGGGTGACACTAGCACACATCATGGACCTCGGCACAGGGCAACTGCGGAGCAAAGCCTGGACCTCAGTGAAGGGCGACCACGGCACACAGCCCAAAACTCAGTGAAGGGAGACCGCAGCACACATCCCGGACCTCGATGCAGGGCAACCNACTAGCACACATCATGGACCTCGGCACAGGGCAACTGCGGAGCAAAGCCTGGACCTCAGTGAAGGGCGACCACGGCACACAGCCCAAAACTCAGTGAAGGGAGACCGCAGCACACATCCCGGACCTCGATGCAGGGCAACCCTGCCACACAGCATGGACCTCGAAAAATGGCGATTGCGGCACACAGTCCGGAACTTGGCCCAGGGCTATCGCGGCACACAGCCCGAAACTCAGTGAAGGGCCACCGAGGCACACAGCATGGAACTCGTCACTATCCGACCGCAGAACACAGCCCGGACTTTGGCGTAGGGTGACCGCGGCACACAGGCTGGACTGGGATGCAGGGCAACCACGGCACACATCCCGAAACTCAGTGAAGGGCAACCGCGGCAAACATCCCGGACCTTAAGGCAAGGCGCCCCTGGAATACAGCACAGATTTCGGCAGATGTTCACTGCGGCACCCATCCAGGATCTCGTCGTAGTGTGACCGTGGCACACAGCCCGGACCTCAGCGCAGGGCGACCGTGGCACACAGCCCGAACCTCAGTGAAGAGCGACCGATGCACACAGCATGGTCCTCGGCACAGGGCGACCCTGGCACACATCACGGACCTCAGGAGATGGCGACCGCNAAACCAGGCAGAAGTGCCTAGAGTCCCCTCCCTGCGGAGTCACAGCGGACACACCGAGTTCCCCAGCTGTGTGCTCTGGCAGCACAAGTGAAATGTTGTTTCCCTGGGAAGCGTGTTGGAGAACTCGGGGCCTAGGGTTTTGCTGGCAGCTGACCACGTGGGCAGCCTCCGCTGGCACGGACTGGAGTTCCAGGCTCCAGAAGGCGGGGCAGGTGGTCAGCATGGACCCCACCATTTTCACAGTGCCGGCCGGGTCAGCCCCTCTTATCAGTTCACGGTGGGAACCCTCTCCAGGTCCAGGCTCCCAGCAAAGGGCTAATGATGGGAGCAGCCTTCCAAAGGAGAGCTGGACCAGGTCACAGAGAGTCACATAGGACCTTGGGAGGACGTGGACTTCATCCTGTTTGGGACAGAGCACCTGTGAGGGTTTGGAGGGAAATACTGACTGACTCTTACAAAGGTCTCTCTGGCTGTTGGACATCGCATCTGGGAGAACAGCCAGGGTGGCAGGTGACTCGGGGAGTATCCCCTTAGCTAGCTGAACGACCTTTGGCTGGGGAAGTGGATGGTGGCTTCCTTGAAGCTGTTTGAAATACTGGAAGTAGCTGTGAGCCACGCTTGTCCAGAGCCGATGCCGTGGGCCTGGTGTCTGCAGCCGGCAGGTGAGTCTTGGAGCCATGGCAGCTGTGTTTGAAAACCTGCGCATACCACTCACCCAGCCGTCTCTGGGTCGCCTCGTCACTGTCCCTGGGGGCACCAGCACTGCTGGGAGAGGGAGAGGACGCAGGCCTGGGGTTGAGCAGGAGCTGGCCCTCCACTCCGTCCACCACTCTGGTGCTTCCCCCTGTGTGACCGCCTCTGACTGCGGTGGGAGGAGAGGGGGCCGCACCCCACCGCGCCCTGGAGGCTCTCTTCACATGCAGCCGCTTTTTTCCTATTTTTCCTAGCGCTGACTTCCTGTGAACCAGGCACTGGGGCTGGGCTGGCGCTCAGGGTGCCCCTCTGGGCTCTGTGCACAGTGGTGAAGTGTGTGGCCTGGGGGTGGGAAAGCCTGGGTTCAGATCACAGCTCTGCCGCATCCTGGCTGTGGGACCCTGCTTGAGGGGCTTCACCCTGCCATGACCCTGTTCCCACCCTGGAGTGGGGATGATAGTCAGGCCCCCTCCCCTTACAGGGTCGTTGTGAGGGTTGAGGGGAAGATCCTGGAAAGCGCTTAGCTAAACTGTGCAGTGCTGTGCTCAGTGACTGTTTGACGCCTTGAATTAAATTGTTTAAAAGTGGAAAGAAATGGGGATGCAGACTGGGGTTGTCTGCTGGGGTCACGATCGTTCCTTGTGGGCTTCTGCACTGGGTTTGCAGTCACGTGGCTGGCGTGACAGGCGTGGGGAGGCGTTGGGCAGGGGCGGTCTGGGCAGCCAGCGGTGGGGGTGGGGTGGGCCTGCCGTCATCGTCAGATGCGAGAGCTCCAGGCTCCTCGGGCCGATTGTTTCCTGTGAACAGTCACCTCCCAGCCTGGAACATCCGGCCTCCAGGACACAACCGTGAAGAGGCCAGCTGTCTCTCGTCCCCCATGGCAGCCCGGGAACCTCAGCCTGGGCTAGGAATTTCCTTTCCACAGTTGGGGGAAAAAACCTTCCTGCCGGAGGACTCTTTGCTAAGTCAGAAGGGTTGCAGAAGACAAGAGAGATCCCTCTGCATAAATAAAACTCCTTGCAGAGCTTTGACTGCTGCTGCTGCTGCTAAGTCGCTTCAGTCTACCGTCAGCTTTTTCCATGTGCCTGTTTATCTCTTGAGTTAGGGAGGGTGGGGCATTGTTACCCCCGAAGGTGAGGTCCCAAGGCTCAGGGAACAGAACTGGCCTACCGAGGTCACCTGGCTTTGAGTGGCCAGACGCGAGCCCAGATCTCGTCCTGCCAGTCAGCGCCTCCTCCAGAGCTGATCACGCCCTGCCTCAGCCCTTCGCTGACTGCTGATTCCTCCTGGCCCTCATCATTCCCTGCATCCTGCCTTCAGCCGACTCACTTCTGCCCCTGCTGGCTTGTGGTCCATTCATTCGCTTGCCTGGATATTAGTTGGGACTGTTATCACTCGGTGGTACCCCAGGCCCTGAAATCAGGCTCACCGGCCAGGAATCTGAGTGGTCCTCACCTTGAGCCTCAGTTTCCTCCTCTTCAGGAGGTGGATCGTGCTCACATCACAGAAGTGTGTGAGTGGACACAGGTCTGTAGCCACCTGACGTCTGGAGCATCATCGATGCACAGTACACACTTGTTGAATTTGCTCTTAAGCCTGCTCCACTCTAGCGCGTACTGCTCAAGGCTGTCGGCCCCTCTGGGCGTCATGGCCAGCTCAGGCTGCAGGGCTGGTTTGCTGGCCCCAGCAGCCGTCACAGGCGACCCTCATCTTCCTGCTGTCGGTACCTGATGTCAGGTCTCCACACCCTCTGGTTTCCTTCCTTCTCACTGGTCACTAGCCTGTCTCCTTCGGCTGTTCTCTCTCTCCAGCTGATTCACGTGAGGTTTGCCAGGGCCTTTTCCTCCATCTCCATCACCTCGATGGGCTCGCCTAGGTTGCCACAGCTCCTGCATTTCTGCCTGCAGCCCAGACTGCCCTGCTCAACCCCAGACCCTTTTGTCCGATTGTTTACCCTCCACCCTCCTTAGTATTCTCTGCCCGCCTTAGTTGTCCACAGGCATCTCAAACTTAACAAGTCTGCCACTGATCTTTCCCCAAATATATTCTAACAATGATTTTCCCATCCCAGTTGATGGCAGCCCCACCATGCCAGCAGTCAGGCCCCAAACCTTGCAGCCATTCTTCTCAGAGAAATTAACCCTGTCTTTCTCACACACTCTGTATCCATCCTACCAGGGAGTCCCGTCATCTCTGCCTTCTGACATGCCCAGAATCCGGCCACTTCTCACCACCTCCATTGTAGCCCAGGGAAAAGCACAAGTCAGCTCCTATACCTACCGAGTCCATGCCGCTTGAGATGTCCATCTACTCAGGATAAAATCCAGAGTCTCAGTGAGTCTGCCTATCTCACCTTGATCCCTCAGATTTGTCTCTCTCTCACCCCCTCACTCTTCCCCAGCCAGCCAGCCTCCTTGCTGACACTCCAGGCACCCTCCTGCCTCAGGGCCTTTGCACCGGCTGTCCGCTATGCCTGGGCTGCTCTTCCTGTAGACACTGCCACCTCTTTCCTTTCTTCAAATCCTTGCTCACATGGTAGCTTCTCAGTGAGGCCTCCCCCAAGTGTTCTGTTTAAAACTGCAAACCACCTGCACCGCTCGCATTCCTAATTCTCCTTCCTGTGCCCTACATTTTTGGCGGGGGGTGCTGCATTGGGTCTTAGTTGAGGCATGTGGGATCTTGGATCTCCAACCAGGAATTGAACCCGTGTCTGCTGCGTTAGAAGGTGGCTTCTCAATCGCTGGACCACGAGGGAAGTCTTCCCGCACCCCTTTTAGTCTTTCCATGGCACGTAGCACTTAGAGTATATAACTTGTTTATCAAGGTTATTGTTGATCACCCTGACCAGCATGTCAGCTCCCTGGGGACAGCAGCTTTTTTTTTTTTGTCATCCAGAACAGTGTCTGGTACGGAGAGGGCCTTTGACTAAATATTTGCTAAATATATTTATTTTTACTTAGCAAACTGTTATGTAACCTTTTTCCCATGCCAGGTTCGATTCTATATGTTTAGCGAATGTTAACTAATTTAATTTTCATAACAACTCTGTGAAGGAGGTATTGTTTGGATCTCCATCAAACAGATGATAAGACACTGAGACACAGCGAGGTCAAGTAGCCTGCACAAGGTCACGCAGCATGTACGTGACAGAGCTGATTTCTGGTCATCTGCTTCCAAACCTGTTCATTTGACCACTGTAGTAAGCTGCCTTTCTGAATGCATGAAGGAGAGAGAGAAGAGAAGGAAGAAAGTTAGGAGCTGGGGAAAGGATAATGAAGGAAAAATACTGACACCTGAAAACNGAATGTTAACTAATTTAATTTTCATAACAACTCTGTGAAGGAGGTATTGTTTGGATCTCCATCAAACAGATGATAAGACACTGAGACACAGCGAGGTCAAGTAGCCTGCACAAGGTCACGCAGCATGTACGTGACAGAGCTGATTTCTGGTCATCTGCTTCCAAACCTGTTCATTTGACCACTGTAGTAAGCTGCCTTTCTGAATGCATGAAGGAGAGAGAGAAGAGAAGGAAGAAAGTTAGGAGCTGGGGAAAGGATAATGAAGGAAAAATACTGACACCTGAAAACTTGGAAATATTATTAGGCATTTTTTAAAGCTAGTGTTGGAGTGTAGGATATCCTGGTTGGTGGTTTCTTTTTTTTGTTTTAATTTTCTTTTTTTATTTGGTCACACTATGTGGCATATGAGATCTTAGTTCCCTGACCAGGCATCTAACCAACCCATGCAGCCTACATTGAAGGCAGAGTCTTAACCCCTGGACCAGGGAAGTTCCTGGCTGATGAATTTTAAGTACACAGAGGAAAACTAGGCTCAATGTCTTGGAAAGTTGACCATGCAGATGGCAGCAGAGGTCCTGGCTGGATGCTGGATGCCAGTCGGTAAGCTCTGTGGCTTCATGGAGCTCGCCTCAGAGACAGCACAAAGCAGCTGTCCTCGTCCTGAAGGAGCAGACTGCTGCGTCCCCTCTGGTCTGGGTCTTTCTTGGGGTCGCCTGAGCACCTTTCCAGGGACCCTGTGCCCAGATGAGCCTGTCGCTGGGTGGTACGCAGCGTGCTGGCCGCCGGGGAAGGTCCCACGCCTTTCTGTGCTGCATGCTGCCTCTCCTTTTAAACACATCCCGGAGGTAAAGAGCTGGGTCGGTGGGTGTCTGTGCTTTGCGTCCCAGAGCAGTTTACAAAGCAGTCTTCTGGGCCTCATCAGACAGGAAGGCCTGCTCCGTCTGCCAGCCTCGCTTGCCCGGGGATTCCAGGAGCTTGGGGTCCAAGGGAGTGGCCCTGCTCACCTGCCCCTCATCAGAAGCTTTCTTCCCCACAGTTCCCCCTCCACTTCCTAGAGACCCCAGGGTACTCAAGGGAGGCCATGGAGCAGATGTTCAGTCCCAAGAAAGCACAGCTTCTGGCCAAGCTGAAGAACCACTAATTTGGTCAATATGTGATGTGGCTTGATGAAAGCCTGGTATTTCCAGAAGCCTGTGTCTGCATTATTTGTTTCTGCTGCATCTGCTTCAGCCACTGCAGTGAAGTGTCCCGTGGCTTCTTACTCAAGTTCACATGTGTGAGGTTGTGCAATGTGAAGCTTGGGAACATTTGGGATCTGATTCTCATCCTCAGTTCTAAAGTACTGTGCTCTGTGGGGATGCAGGAGGGAACGGGAATAAAAGGCTTCTCTGATTGCGGTCCTTCTGGTGGTGCTGGTGATAATAATGGTGGTGGGGATGGTGATGGTGGTGAAAGTAGTGATGGTGGTGATGATGACGGTTAGTAATGATGCTGGTGCTGGTGATGAGGATGATGGTAGTGGTGATGATTATGCAGATGATTTTTTGAGCCATATTTTGAGCTCTTACTACAATGCTTAGAACATCCATACTATTATTCCTAGGGTACAGATGAGCAAACTGAAGCTCAGAGAGGTTGACTTGTCTGAGTCGTTGGAAGTGGGATTGGCAGCCTGGTCTCAAGGGTAGAGCCCACAGTGTTCACTGCTACACTCTCCTGCTTCGCTCAGTTCAGTTCAGTCACTCAGTCGTATCCGACTCTTTGCGACTCCATGAACCGCAGCACGCCAGGCTTCCCTGTCCATCACCAACTCCCAGAGTCCACCCAAACCCATGTCCATTGAGTCAGTGATGCCATACAACCATCTCATCCTCTGTCATCCCCTTCTCCTCCTGACCTCAATCTTTCCCAGCACCAGGGTCTTTTCAAATGAGTCAGCTCTTATTAACATCCAACTCAAGACCTTTCAGAGCTGCTTGGCTGCTGGAATGACACCTCTGAAGGGTCCCTGTTTATAGCACTGCTTTGCTGCAGCCTTTGTACTCGCTTATGCTCCTGCCTGGAATTCTCTGTGCCCAGAACTTTCCCTGGTCAGCGGCCCCTTTACATCCCCTCAGGTCTTAACTTGAGTGTCCCCTCCCAAGGGGGCCCCTCTGACCTAAGCAGACTCCACCCAGGCCCATGTTCCTCCAGCCTCGTGCTGTCCTCTTATCTGATCTGAAAAATGTTCTTGTCATCTGGTGACATGCCCATCGTCTTTCCCAAGGCCAGGGACCTTGCCTTTCTGCTTGTTTGGCCTTATTTCAGCACCTGGCACGTTGCTGGCCTCAACATGGGACCAAGGCGTGAATCGACGAATGAAGAAGGGTGTGGGAGAGAAGGATGAGAAATTAAATTCTTCATGCCTTTCAAAGTTGGTACTAACTAGAGGAAGTCCAGCTGGTTTAGGGCAATCTGATCGACAGAGCTCTCTAACAGGAGTGGGTTGCATTGGTTTCTGGTGTGCAGGGTCAGGTGCCCAGGTGAACAGGTATTGCTTCTGGCCATTCACAAATGAACTGAACAGATAAAAATGAATAAGCGGATAAGAATGATCTGTAGCAGACCTATCTGTTGTGAATGTGTTTTCAGGGTGCTAGAAAATCTATTCTCTTTAGTCATTTAGATACTACCCTGCAGTCCTTTGACACTGTTCCTCCACTGATAAATTTTCTGACAGTAAAACAGTGAATTTCATTGGAGCCTTCCTGCAAATTTCAAATGAGCAAATTACAACTTAATGACCACTCCTAACATGCCTTTCTTTAAAAAAAAAAAAAAAATATATTTTTATTTATTTGGCTGTGCCAGGCCTTTAGTTGTGTTATGTGGGACCTAGTTCCCTGACCAGGGGTCGAATCTGGGCCCTCTGCTTTGGGAGCTCGGAAACTTAGCCATGGACCCCAGGGAGCTGCTGTGCCTTTCTAAGCGGCCCTGGGTGAGTGTGGGAAATTGAGGAATCCCACGTCCCTTTCCACACCCTGATGCAGGGCAGACTTGCAGTAGGGAGGTCTTCGGGCTTGTTTACCATCTACTGAGGCCTTAAAAGCTTGGGTGTATTCCAAGGACCATGAAATAACTTTCACTTTTTAGAGATGTGGCACTCCTGAAAATGCCTCAGAATATAACATATATCACTTGGCCTCAAGATTTTGCAAAACCCAAGACCTATACAAGCATTTCCATAGCAGCTTTATTAAAACAAAAGTGGTCATCAGCCNCATGAAATAACTTTCACTTTTTAGAGATGTGGCACTCCTGAAAATGCCTCAGAATATAACATATACCACTTGGCCTCAAGATTTTGCAAAACCCAAGACCTATACAAGCATTTCCATAGCAGCTTTATTAAAACAAAAGTGGTCATCAGCCGCAGAAAGAATAAACGGCTGTGCCATTGCCACGCGATAGAATACTGCACAGGAATCAAAAGGGAACAGTTGGCCTTCCCTGGCAGTCATCCCATGGGTAGGAATCCTTGCTTCCCTGGTAGGGGGCGTGAGTTTGATCCCTGGTTGGGGAACTAAGATCCTGCATACCACGTGCGGTGGCCACAAAGTTTTAAAAAATAAATAAAAGTAAGTTTTAAAAAAATTAAAAAAAGGAACAGTTTACTGACTTGCAGCAAGGTAGGGGAGTCTCGTAGTCTCAGCTTAGTTGTGTTGAGTGAAGAAAGGCAACTACAAAAGACTACATGTTTTGGGATTCTGTTCAGATGGAGTTAAACAGCAAGCAAAACTAGTCTCTGGAGCGTGATGGCTGAGGGCAGTGGGCTTGACTGCGAGGCGGATGGGGACCTTCCTGAAGTGATGGGAATACTCTGTGTCTTGAGCTGAGTGGTGGTTATACTAAGTCTGTATACATGGGAAAAGTAACTGAGCTGAATGATTTGTGAACTTTTCTGTGTGTAATTCCTCAATAAAGTATATGTGTGTGTATATATGTACATGCTATATACTATGCTGTATATTGCATATTATACTGTGTAAGTACATACTAGATACTATACTGGGTTTCTTGCATCACAAGCAGTCTCCTGCATTGCAGGCAATTCTTTACTGGCTGAGCCACCAGGGAAGCCAATATTTTTAAAACTACATCTTTAAAATCTTTTTAAAAAGTAAATTAACAGGGAATTCCCTGCAGTCTAGTGGTTAAGATTCCATGCATTCACTGCTGAGGGCCCAGGTTCAATCCCTAGTCAGGGAACTGAAATATCCCACAAGCCACATGGCATGGCCAAAAAAAAATAAAAATAAAAAATAAATTAACAAACACAAATAACCCTCCNAACTGAACTGAATGACTAATGTTGAATATCTTTTCATGTGCTTATTTGCTGTCTACATATCTTTTTTGACAAGGTACCTGTTTAAATCTTTTGCTCATTTATTTAGCTGTGTGATTTCTTTATTTTTTTATTACTGAATTCTGACAGTTCTTTTTACATTCTGGATACAGTCCTTTGTCAGTTATATATTTTGCAAATGTTTGCTGCCAATCTGTGGCTTGTCTTTTGGTTCTTCTAACAGTGTCTTGCTTAAAGCAAAAGTACTTTCTCTGAGGAAGTCTACTTTATCATTTTTTCTTTTATGGATTGTGTGTTTAGTGGCATATCTAAGATATCTTTGCATAGCTCAAGGTCATGCTTTCTTTCGGATGTTTTACAGTTTTAAGTTTTACGTTAGATGTGTAATGTGTGGGTGAGGTTCACCGTTTAGTGTTGTTTCTGCCTGTGGATGTCCAATTTTCTAGCACCATTTGCTGAAAGGACTATCCTTTCTCCATTGATCTGCCTTTGCATCTTTATGCAAAATCAATTGACCATATATTTGTATGTGTGTATAACTGGACTATATGCAGTTCCATTGATCTATTTGTCTACCTTTCACCAATTCTACGATGTCTTGATAAATATATTTTTACAGTAAATCAGGTAGTGTGAGTCCTCCAACTTTATTCCTTTTTTCCAAAATTATTTTGGTTATTCTAGTTCCTTTGCCCATCTATATATATCTTAGAATCAGCTTATTGATTACTGTAAAAATATCTGCTGGAATTTTTGATTGAGATGAGTTGAATTCATGGGTCAATTTAGGGAGAATGGAATCAGAACAATATTGAACCTTCCTTTCTATGAACATAATATATCCATTCATTTAGGTCTTCTTTAACATCCTTCCTTAGTGTTTTATAGTTTTCAGCATACAAATTCAGCATATAATTTGTTAGAATTACATTTAGTTCATTTGTGCTATTGTACAAGATACTATTTTTTAATGTCAATTTCTAATGTCAAAGTTAGAGTATAGGAAAATATTGGTATATTGAGCCTGTATATTGATCTCGCTTAAACTCATCAGGTCTAGGACTTTTGAAAAAAACAGACTTGGGATTTTTCTACATAGACAACAATTTTGCAAACAGTTTTACTTCTTCCTTTTTATTTTTTAAAAAAATCTTTTATTGAAGTATAGTTGACTTAGCATGTTGTGTTAATTTCTGCTGTACAGAAAAGTGACTCAGTTATACATAAATATATATTCTCTTCCATATTCTTTTCAACCCCATGGAATTCTCCAGGCCAGAATACTGGAGTGGGTAGCCTTTCCCTTCTCCAGGAGATCTTCCCAACCCAGAGGTCAAACCTAGGTCTCCCGCATTGCGGGCAGATTCTTTACCAGCTGAGCCACAGGGGGAAGCCCCTATTCTTTTCTATCACAGCTTAGCACAGGATATTGAATGTAGTTCCCTGTGCTGAACAGTAGGACCTTATTGTTTATCATATTTCTTTCTTTTTAATCTATGTATTTTTTGTTTACTTTTCTTGCTTTATCATGCTGGCAAGGACCTGTAGTGGGATGTTAAACAGGAATTACTATTAATTTTAAATACTATTAATTACTATGAATTTAAGTGGACATCTTTGCCTTGTTCCCAGTCTTAAGGGGAAAACATTTAGTATTTTATAGTAAAGTATGATGTTAGCATTAGGGTTTTTGTAGATGCTGTCTTTCAGATTAAGGAAGTTCCCTTCTATTTCTAGTTCGCTAATAGATTTTGTCGTGAATGGATGTTGAATTTTAGCAAATGGTTTTCCTATATTGATATGATCATATAGTGTTTATTTTTTAGTGTACTGATATTGTGAATTATATTGACTGGTTCTCACATATTGAATGAGCTTCACATTCCTGGGATAAAGCCCACTTGGTCATTATGTNTCACCTGTCTCTTATACACATCTCAAATGGTTTTCCTATATTGATATGATCATATAGTGTTTATTTTTTAGTGTACTGATATTGTGAATTATATTGACTGGTTCTCACATATTGAATGAGCTTCACATTCCTGGGATAAAGCCCACTTGGTCATTATGTATTTTCCTTTTGATATATTACTAGATTGAATTCGCTATTATTTTGGTGAGGATTTTTGAGTCTGTATTCATTGAGAATAGATCGGTCTGTGGTTTTCTTTTAATGCTGCTCGGGTTTTAGTTATTCATTTCTTCCTGAATGTGCTTTGGTCCTTTCTTTCAGGGGATTTGTCTGTTTCGCCCAGTGGGCTGAGCTGCTCCTGGGCTCACTTGGCGTCCTTTCCATGCCTGAGGGGTCTGTGGTGGCTGCTCTTTCCCGCCTCACGTGGTGGTCTGTGTTGTCGTAGCCTCTTTCTCTCCCGCCTCCTTTTCCCTCTCCTGGTCGTCCTCCTCCTTTGTCAATCTGGCTAAAGGTTTGTTAATTTTGTTGACTGTTGCCTGGTTCTCTGGCCAGAAACATGAGGTTTGTTAGGGTTTTACCTACTTTTTCACAGCATCACTGTCCAGGATTGGGGCAAAGCTAGGAGAGCAAAAGGAGAAAGAAAAACCGGGAAACTCACCCCCAGTCCCAGCGCTCCTCTAAGCCTTGACTCCCTTTCATAGTCACCTTCTCTTGTTTACTTTTCAGAGTCCTCAGGTAGTCGCTTTTTGTATTTTATCCGGATTTTTTCATTGTATTCAGCAGGAAAGAGAGGTTGTATTGACTTACCTCATTATGTCAGAAGCAGAACTCTCCTGGAATGCTCCTTTTTTGATCATAGTATTTTTACCCTCACTTGCTGCTCCTAAGGAACCTGTCAGTGAGTGTATGTTTTGAGATATCAGGTGCCTGTAAAGATATAAGCTATTCACAGAAAACTGTCTGAGGAACTCTAGGTCCCTTACAGAGAAGTGTCATGAATCTCTTCTCTTTCTTGTGTTATCAAAGACAGAAACCCACTTTGGCTGGCTTGAGAATGCTGTTAGCCTCTGACCAAGAAGCCAGAAATGTCACCTTCCTTATTTTTAAACATTGCTTCCCTGAGTTGATTCTGTCTCAAGCAGATCCTTCCAGAGTGGCCTACCATGACCTACATCCTCCTGGATCAGCAACCCCGAAGGGCAGAGAGTGGCTTTCCTCAATAGTTTAGCAAACATCTTGAAGCTCTCACTAGTCTGGCGAGGACTGCTTGCTCATCTCTGAACCAGTCTCTGATGCCAAGGCATGGAATGTGCTGACAGACAGCCTCGATCTCATGCTCAGCCTGCGGTCAGCTGGGGTTGAGGCATCAGTTATACCTGAACCTCAGACGCTGAGTGGGAGCTACTTAAGACATGCATTCTCAGCCAGGGTGATATCACCCCCAAGGAATAAAAAAACGTCTTAGATATTATATGGTTTAGCAGATTGACAGTGTTATTTGTGGGATTAACATTTCATGGAGGTTGGTAACTATGAAACAATGTTGAGAAGGGCTTCTGAGGGGACAGCAGTTTAAAAGGAGGTTGAGCAACACTGCCCTAAATGCAACTGAGATTCTGTCATCAAAAGAAGGGGCATGGATACCAGACAGCAAAAACAGCACTTATCTGCTCTGGGGGAGTCTTGGAAACTGGAGCCAGCAGCTGACTGGTGGCCAGGGGGTGCCCTCCGTCACCGGGGTGGAGAGCAGGGTGAGCGCCAGTGCCCAGGAGTTCTGGGATTGAAGGGTTGTTTGATATGCAGTGTGAGGAGGTACCCTGACCCGGCAATTCTCTGCTGTTTCTGGTGCAGGTGAAGAATGAGGTGGAGAAGCTCCCCAGGCAGCAGCGGAAGGAGAGCATGAAGCAGAAGATGGAGGAGCACGCTCAGAAAAAGCAGCTTCTCGTGAGTGCTTTCCCCTGAGCTGGGAGGTTGGAGGGGTTGGGGAGTTCCAGGTTTGAGACCCTGAATGGTGCCCCAAGTACTTCCCTGTCTATGTCCGTGCCCCGCCCTTGAATATTCACCTACGTCTTATTCTTGCTTGGACTCAGTCATGTCCAACTCTTGCAGCCCCATAGACTTTAGCCCGCCAGGCTCCTCTGTTCATGGTATTTCCCAGAATGCTGGAGTGGGTTGCCATTTCCTTCTCAGGGGATCTTTCCGACCCAGGGATTGAACCTGAGTCTCCAGCTTTGGCAGGCAGATTCTTAACCACGGAGCCACTAGGGAGACCCCCTATCCCATATTCTGAATATCTAAATCAGATCATCCTGGTTTTGTCACCTCTCCCACGCAGCCTTCCTTGATTGCCCTCACTCCAGCTGGAAGTGAGCTCTCCCATCTCTGCGAGACACCACAGATGTTTATTTACAGCTCTCCCAAAGCCTTTAGCACCTCCTCCCTTGTTTTATGGTTGTTTGTACATCACATCTCCTTGACCAATCCAGTATATCCATCTGCCCACTTGGAGTCTCAAAGACAGGCCCCGATCTCCCAGACCTTGTCCTGTTCTCACATTCCAAGGGGGTCACTGTCCTCCATTGTGTTGTGAGACCAGAGGCCTGGTGCTTTTCCCTCAGTTCGTCACTGCTTCTCAGAGTTTGGATTTTTTTTTTTTAATCTCCAAACTCTCTTGGATCCATCAAGTTGTCAGCGTCTCTGTGACCCCCGAGCCTGTCGTCTTTTGCCTGGACTACTTCCGTAACCTTAGAGCTAGTTTCCCTGAAGCTCTTGGAGCTCTTTCTCTCACACCAGTTGGTGTGATCAACACGAATTCCAAATCTGATCCAGATCTGATCATGACACCCTCTCCCCAAAGCCCTGGCCTTTAAGCCCTTCGTATGGATAAACCTTCACTTTAGCCAGCTGGCCAGATCAGCCTCTCGTGTGCTTTCAAGGCCCTGGAGGTCTGGTTCCTGTCAGCCTCTCTCAGCTGAACCCAGCCTCCTCTGCTGCAGCCTCACCAGCCTTCCTCCCGCTTCACGCTCCCGTCTTCTCCCAGTTCCTCTGTCCCCAAACGCAGAGAACATTAGAGTCTACCATTACAAATGTATTTGTATTAATATATTATCTAGTTTAGTGTTCATAGCTTACCAGGATAGATGCTGTTCGTTTTTCCCTTTACAGAGGAAGAAACTAGGGCTCAGAGAGCTGACAGTGCACAGTTAACACTGGGGTCCGAGGCCTCAAACTGAATCAGACTCCAGACTCTCCTGCTTTCCTACAGCCTGTCCTGGATGCTCTGATTAGAGGAAGAACGCAGTGCTGGGGAGTGGCAGGGAGACAGACCCTCCTGCCCTGAGAGGGAGAGCAGATTGGCCCTTGGAAACCACTCTGGCAGTTGCATCAGGAGCCTCAAAAATATGTCAAGAGCCTCCCAAATCCATCCTTTGGCCTAGGTTTTCTGCTTCGAGGGCTAATCTTACAGATGAGTTATCAGAGAGGCGCAAGGACATTTAGCTACCAGAATGCGAAGAGCAGCGGTATCTAAAAGAAAATCTATAGGCAGCCTGTTATGTATTGGCTTGACAAGTTAGAGTGTAGTTATACCATGAAATATATTCAGCCATTAAAATATATTTTTGATAGAAGGTTACATTATGACACGGAAAGGTCTTTTTAATAATTTTTACAAATTGTGGAAAATTGACATAAAATTTGATATCTTAGCCATGTTTAAATGATTCTAAGTACATTAACATCATTATGCATTACCATCACCACAATCCATCTCCAGAACTCTTCTTTCACAACAGAAGCTCTGTACCCAGAACTTAAACAAGAATTCCCCACGATACCCTCTCTCCAGTGCCTGACGACCCCCATTCTACTTTCTGTCTCTACAAATTTGACCTCATATAAATGGAATTATGCATTACTTATCCTTTGGTGTCTGGTTTACTTCACTTACTGTGTCCTCAAGGTTCATCCGCATTGTAGTGTGTATAAGGATTTCCTGCCATTTAAAGCCTGAATAATACTTCACTGTATGTGTATACCACATTGTGTTTATCTGTGTATTTGTTTATGGACACTTGAGTTGTTTCCAATCCCTTGGCTGTTGTGAATAATAGGGCCATGAATATGGGTGTATAAATATCTCTTCAAGTCTTTAAAAGTAATTTTTGAAACAACAGATGTAGATACATTTATATAAATGTACCAAAACCAGCTGCTAGCAATGAGTGATAAGATTAGTGCAAATTTTAGTTTCTTAACATGTTTCCTAAAGTTTAAAATTTTTTAATTTAGTATTTTTTATTGAAGTATACAATGTTGTGTTAGTTTTAGGTATACAGCATAGTGATTCAGATATATATGTGTGTGTATATATATATATTCTTTTTCAGATTCTTTTCCCTTGCAGGTTATTACAAAATATTGAGTATCATTCTCTATGCCATACAGTGGGTCCTTGTTGGTTATCTACATCATATATTTTAAATTTAAATTTTAGCTTTTACTGTTTATTAAGGAAAATTAAAAACATAGGCACAAATAGGTATAATAATATAATAACCATAAAGAGTTGGATATGACTGTGCGGCTGAACAAGCTCCTGACCTCAGCAATGATCAGCCCCTATCTGCTCACTTCCCCACTCAACTGTATTATTTTGAATTGACTCCCAGCCCTCATATCATTTCACCTGTAAGTACCTCAATATGTATCTCTAAGAAAAATAACAAAACCAAAAACACACTTAGAATTTTATAAATTTTTTTATTGAAAAATTTTTTTGGCCGTGCCGTGTGTCTTGTGGGGTTTTAGTTCCCTGAGCAGGATCGAACCCTGGCCCTGGGCAGAGAGAAGAGCGGAGTCCTAGCCACTGGGCCGCCCGGGGACTCTCACCCCTAAAACTGTAAATACCAACCTTAACAGGACCGGGAGTTCGTGGCCAAGCAGAAGGAAGACCTGGAGCTGGCGATGAAGAGGATCACGGCCGACAACAGGCGGGAGATCTGCGACAAGGAGCGCGAGTGCCTCTCCAGGAAGCAGGAGCTACTGCGAGGTGGGTGCCTGAGAGCCGGCGAGCACGTCGGGCCTGAGTGGACGGCCCGGCCCTGGGCGGGAACGCACGCTGGGGCTTCTCCACCCCAAGACCAGACGTCAGCCTCGTGGTGGATCAGGAGGAAAACCCCACTGAAGTCAAGACTGAGGCAGAGATACCATCATCAGTAACGCGGTCTAACATGCTGGCACACGGCAAGGAAGGAAGGAGAAAAAGAAGCGACGTAGAGTGGGTGGAAACTGTATCAGTGGATCAGTGAGCCGGTCAGCTGGGCGGGGAGGTGCGGACAGAGTCCAGAGCCCCGCAGAGCAGCCGCATCACCCGCTGACCGCCTCCTCTGCCAGGCTGCGTGCCTTCATCACATCGTATCCTCTCAAGCCCACAGGGCAGGCCCCGCGTTTGCCCGTTTAGAGACGAGGAAACCGAGGCTTGGAGAGCGGCTGTGCTTTGGCCAGAGGGGCACCGCTCGCGGGGGCCGTGGATGCAGACCTTCTCTCGAAGCCACGGCCTTCCGTGCCCGGCGGGGTGGGGTTTTGGCAGCTTCGGTGCTGGCGGGCCCCTCCCAGCTCGGGACTGGCCAGAGGCAACAGTGCTTGTCCTCCCCGGGGGAGGGGGCAGAGGGGCGCCTGGAAACGGGCCTCGGCGGCCGCCTTCAGCCTGCAGAGCTCCGCTGGGAGGCTCTGGGTAGGGCGCTCTGCAGGACGCAGGGCTTGGGGTCTTTATATAGCCCCCATGGCCAGCAGATGTTGGGTACAATTTTACGGGGTATGGAAAGCAAGCAGGCTCCAAATGGCTAGAACTCTGTGGGCTGAACTCCATTTACAGCAGCTGGCTGAGTGAAAACTGGACTTTGGTGCCAGTGGGCTGTGGACCTAAAATGGTCCCTGTCTGTCGTAAAGAGGTAAACATAGGACTGATAGCCGAGTGCTGTTTCTGGCTCATCATTACACCGGGGACTGCAGCCAGGACTCTGATGGCCCGGGCAGTTAAATGCTCTGAGCCCAGCACTTAGTGTGGACCCAGCAAAACGGGGTCCTTGGTATTCCGACATCCTGAACAGAGCCACGGGTGTTTCGGAAAAGTTCCTTTCCCTTGTTTCCCTTCCTTATCATGTGATGGTCTGTAAGAACCATCCTGCTTGTGGGACTGTGGTTCTCNGGTGTGGTGGGGCCTGAATCTTACACATTCAGGGGAATATAAGATGCAGCAGAGTCTTGGAAAGAGGAGTGGAACGGAAGCCTCAGGTTGACCCCCCTCTGGTGGACAGGAAGGAGGCTTGGCGCTGCTCTCTGATGCACGCTGCCTGTCACACTCCTGGGCTTCTATCCGGCAGCTGCTTCTACCTTTTCATCTACTGAGACCCCCACTCACCAGTCCCCCAGGGGGCTCGGGCACATGGAGTCGGTGACCCTGGACTCCTGTGATTCCTGCCTCCTCCACACACTGTCCTAGCACGTCTCCGTGTCCCCGCCAGTCTGTGGGCTCCTTGAAGGCGGGGGCTGGGAGGACCGCACACGGGGGCCCTGCCTGAGCGGCGCGGGACACTGCCTGTGTACACTCTGGCCCCTTGGGGCGTCTCCCTGAGGCAGGGACCTCGCTTGTTCTCGGTTGCAGTTCTCCCAGCAGGAAGAAAAGAGGCAGAAGGCAGAGCGGCTGCAGCAGCAGCAGAAACATGAGAACCAGATGCGGGACATGTTGGCCCAGTGTGAGAGCAACATGAGTGAGCTGCAGCAGCTGCAGGTACCGCCCCCTGCCCCGCCATGCTCGCCCCCGTCTCCCCGGGGCACGCAGCTCTCTGGGGGTCTTGGGACCCGACAGGCAGGGCCGCTCCGGGTGGAGCTGCTTCCATCACGCTGTTCTCTGTGATGCTGGTCACATCATGTGCCCCTCCCATGTCATAGTTTCCACATTTATAAAATAGGCGTGGGGCAAGGTGATGACTCCTATTTTGTAAACTGGAGTGAGGCCTTGTGAATGAGATGGCAGAGCTGAGCCAAAGCGCTATGCCCAGGGCCTGGCAGTGGGCACGCTGCTGGCTTGCTTGGTCATCCCTGTGTCTTTGGAAAAGGTGTCCCAATAACCCTAATACCAAAGCCAGACATTACAAGGGGGAAGACTACAGATCAGTATCTCTCATGAGCACAGATGCACAAATCCCCAGNAAAAAAAAAGATGTCAACCTCCAATGAACACAACTGCAACCTCAAGTTTTATTGTCAATTCAGGGAGAAACTTTTCAAAGTCTTAAGAACCAGAAATTTATTCTAGTAATATAGTGGAGTGACTATTCTTATAAAACTTATTATTAGTAATCAAGTGAAAAAAGTGAGCAGAGTATTGTGGACTTTTAACTGGTTGTCAGTTTCCTGACTTCCAACCTGGTGGCTCAGACGGTAAAGAATCTGTCTGCCTTGTAAGGGGCCCAAGTTCGGTCTCTGAAGAAAGGAACAGCAACTCACTCCAGTATTCCTGCCTGGAGAATTCCATGGACAAAAGAGCCTGGCGGGCTACAGTCTATGGGGTTGCAAAGAGTCAGACATGACTGAGCAACTAACAAACACACAGCTTCCTAAAGGTGCTTGAGAGTATGCGAAGTTATTGCATCAACTTGAGGAAGAGCTCAACAACCTCACATCTTACAAAATGCATATGACACTACCCATATCATTACCATTATAGCTATGAATCATCTGAAAATTAAAAGTAATAATTTAAGCTATTAATAATAGCTCCTACTTCATGGAAAGTACCATCCTAATTGCTTGGTGTACACTATTTTCTCATTTCATGCTCACAAAAGCCCTGCAAGATAGGCATTATCTCTGCTTTCAAGATGAGGAAACTCACAAGCCTACACAATAAAGCATTTATTTACTCACTCATTTAACAGATTTTATTGACCACCACTACAGTCTAACTCTGGCTCTAACATGATTTTTGCATATTAGACAAAGTTCTACATAAGCTATCTAAAACAGGTCCACAAGAATCTGGAAGAAGGAAGAATTATACTCCAGATTTTCTGGTCAAGAGCTCTTCCTTACTGACTCAGTAAGCTTGTCAATATTTATTCTAGGGATGGGAGGGGTGGGGGAGAGAAGGTATGCTATAACTCATAATTGGCATTTTCTACCTCAGTCAGGTGTCAAAAATTTTTTAATAAACTAAGAGTCAAGTCTCTATAAGCCATTTGTGAAGCATACAAGTGCTTATTACTCCCTAGCTGAGGAAAATGTCACTTATGTATTCAAATAGAATGAAGCAGAGGAAGATTATGTCTTGCAGATTTAGAATACTCAAACTATCTTGCACTAAAAACACTAGAGATACTTAACAAAATACTGAATGGGCCTTCTCCTTGGCTTCCTTTAAAATGTTAAGGGTTTTTTGTTAAACTCTTGCTTATTAAGTAATGAAGGAAGCTGGTAACAGCATGAAGACTCAGAAATTCTTGAAGCTCTCCCAATTAGTCCCCCAGTTTTAATATTCCAATTCTTTGGCTAACCTTGAGTGATATGTCAGTCCAGTAAATCCGGTTGTCTGTCACGTCAAAATCCAAAGCAGAAGCTTCTTTGACACCAGTGAGTGGAATGGCCACATTATTATTATTAGTTTCCAAAGAAATTCTCCTGATGTCAGCTCTTCGTGAAAACAGAAGGAAAGCCTCTGGGACAATGCAGGTCTTCATGTCACTGATGAGTTCAAAGCCAATGGGGCAGGCACAGCGAAGGCCCTGGGGTCTATAGAGGCAGAGATGGCTACATCCCCCATTATCCTCAGCACAGGGGTTGGAACCTAAAATACAAATTCATTATAAAAGGACACACAATTGACATAATCAACACATTTTCATTTAAATGACTAAGTATTTGTTTGACAAAGACATAGGATTATATTTGCTCCCAAATCTAGAGTTTCAGTTCTAATCTTATAAACAAGCATTATGAGGATTAACAGGGAATAAAAGGCCAGGCACAGTTGCAGGCCCGTAGTCCCAGCTATGCCAGAGGCTGAGCAGGATGGTTTCAGCCCAGGAGTTCTGACTGCAGCTGCATTAGGCTGACTGGGTGTCTGACTAAGTTGGTGGCAGTATTGTGACCTCCGAGGAGCAGTGAATTGGCCCAAGCTGAAAATGGAGCAGGTCAGGAAGCAACCATTAGAACTGGACATGAAAAAACAGACTGGTTCCAAATAGGAAAAGGAGTACATCCAAAGCTGTATATTGTCACCCTACTTATTTAACTTGTATGCAAAGTACATCATGAGAAATGCTGGGCTGGAGGAAGCACAAGCTGGAATCAANCAGTATACAAAAATGAGTTAATGTAATCCAGGCTAAAGAAGAAAAATCACATGATCATATCATCAGTAATTACAGAAAATGCATTTGACAGAGGCTGACACCTGCTTATGTTAATTAGCAGAAGGGAACTTCCTTAACTTGATAAAAGAGTATCTACAGAAACCTACAGCTACCATTATCCTTGATGGTAAGAAGCTCAAAAATTTCCCATTAAGTCAGGAAAAGGAATCCTGGTATTGCCAAGCCCCTGTGTGACCCCCTTCCCTGGGGAGATCCTTGACCTCTTCGTTTCTCGAATCCCAGTCAAGCTCGCCTCACCCTAAAGGCCCTTGCCCAGGAGTTGGTACTTGGAGCCCCCTTGTGGTGGAGCGAGGCATTGCTCTATCTGACACACTGACGCGTCTGTGACCTCAGGAAACTTGAGGCTGTGAGATCCAATGGGCAGTTTCTTGAAGGGCAGAGGGATGTGGAGGAAGCGCTGCAAGTGTTGAAGCCTGGCAGGCAGGGGCTCTGCTGCTTGTTGCTGTGTGAACTTTAGCCAGCCCACTCACCCTCTGTGTTTATGTTCCCACCCTTGCCTCATGGGGTTACTGTGAGGATCAACTGAGAGAAGCTGTAGAGAGCCAGCAGCCAGCTCTGGGCAGGCCAGAAGTACTCAGGGCGGCTGTGAGTATTGTTCCCAACCAAGGCGGTTTCTAAATTCCTAGAACCCTTGAGCTTGAAACCCCAGGTAAGAATCCCCCAAGCAGTTCTCCTCCTCCAGGCCAGGAGTGTGGCGGTGTCTGGATAAAGGCGCTTTCCCCCTGCTTTATAAACGCATGATGAGCCGCAGGATTGGTTCTCTGTGAGGAACCAACAGGGAGCTGTCCCTGCTTCCCTGTGGGAGGCTCCAGGCTCAGTTTTGAGGCCGATAACTTGCCTCATAGAGCAGCGATGTTGGCAAGCCTCAGGCAGGTCCACGGCCCTTCTCCCTTGTCACAGATCTCTCCTGGAGGGATGGTATGTGACACAGAAAATTACATAACTTACATAGATACAAAATGTTTATACATACAGATTATCTTAGCTCTTGCTGCCATAACAAAACACCAGAGACTGGCTGGCTTAAACAACAAGAGTTTATTTTCTTACAGTTTTGGAGCCTGGGAACCAGAGATCAGCCTTGCCAGCATGGTTGGGTTCTGGGGGAGTGGATGCCTTCTTGCTGTGTCCTCACGTGGCAGAGAGACAGGAGAGAAAAGGGGGGAGAGAGGAGAGGGGAACGGAGGGTCGGAGACAGGGACGGAGCACTCTAGCATGTGAGCTCTCTGGTTTCTTCCTGTCTCACCCCGCCGTGACGGCCCGATCCTCCTGGTCTCACTAAACCTCCTTCTCTCCCAAAGGCCCCGTATCTCCAAATACCATCACAGTGGACATTACAGATTCAACATAATGAATTTTAGGGAGAAACAATTCAGTATATGGCGCAGATGTTTAAGAAAATGCTGTTTCTAACAGTGAAGATTAAGAGCAAGCCAAGCTGGCCCAAAATACGGGAATGTTTAAATTAGATAAAGCCATACTGTAAGATACTCTGTAGGAATTAAACATCATGATTATAAAAAATGTTAATTCTTTGTAGAACTGTTTACATTATAATGTTAAGAGGGAGGCAGGTTTCAGAATTTTATATACAGGGTGAGCCGAACAACACGCAGGACAGAGCCTGACAGGAAATATATCTAAAATTCTGCAGTGGTTGCCTCTGTGTGGTACAATTAGGGCACATATTTACTGTTAATGGTTTTATTGTTTTGTTAAAACGACATATATGTTCATGTTGAAAAATTCAAACAATGCAGGAAGCACAAAGAAAGCTGAAAAACTGCTAGAGATCCTATTACACAATAAAACCTATTAATGTTAATATTCTGGATTATTCTTCCAGGCACCTTTTGGTGCATTTGCATTCATGTGTATAGAGTTTTGTATAAATGGGATTTATAATCAAGGAGACATAAGTGCACGATGCTGGTGCCTCATGGTGTGTCTCAGCTCTCTTACCTGTCCTGCCTGGAATATGTTCCAGAATGAAAAGTGTCACCTCCTGATAGAGCACGAAGCCCAGAAGCTGAAGGCCCTGGACGAGAGCCATAACCAGAACCTGAAGGAATGGCGGGACAAGCTCCGGCCGCGCAAAAAGGTAACCACGTCTGGGCTGGTGGGCCTGTGGAGGGCTCTGCTTCATTAGACCACCGGTGTCTGCCTAGGATGCGGGTGGAGATACAGATATGGATGAAATACAGACTTGGGGGTTTAAGGAACTGGCTCACCCGATGGTTGGGGCGGGTCAGTCTGAAACCTGCTGGGCAGACTGCAGGCTGGAGAGCCAGAGAGAGCTGATGTTGTGGTCCTGAGCACCAGGGCAGTCAAGAGGCATAGTCCTCTCCTCAGTGGGGCTTCAGGCTTGCCTCTTAAGGCCTGCAGCTGACTGACTGAGGCCCACCCACATTATGGCAGGTAAGCTGCTCTATTCAGAGTCTACCGAGTTACATGTTAATCACATCTAAAAAATTCCTTCACAATGCCACCTGGACTGGTGTTTGACCAAACAGCTGGTTACCGTGGCTTTGCCAGGTTGAGAGATAAATTAATCACTACAGGGCCTCACTGTGGTTATCTGTTAAGTGAAGATATGTATATCATACAGTGTTATGTGGAAAATCCCTAGGTCACAGGATAGGCCAGGGACAGACTCATTTCCTTCCATTCTAAAACTCTCTGAGGATGAAGCTGCCCTACCTGTCCTTGATTCTCTGTCCTTAAGCCCTGAGGTCTGTTCTGCGGTCATCTTCAGCTCTACCTGCTCTGAGGTCTGGCCAGGAGGCGGCTGCCCACCTCTGCCTCAGAGTGGCCTTGGAAGTCCTTGAGTTGAGGCCTCCCTCCCTGTGCTAATGAGGATTTCTGGCTGGAAGCTGGCCAAGGCCCCAGACCTTCCGATTAAAAGGTCCACAGTTACTTGTAACCACACGTGGTCTGCTGGGACTTGTGATACTTGACACTCAAATCAATAATACTGCTGACATAGGTTCCCCCTGGCATCAGAAGTAAATGTTTGCCTGGTTCTCTTACTCAGCGGTTCTGTATGCTTTGCACATCCTGAGAGAATCTGAAAGTGAACGGTGACATTGAGATGTGTATAAGAGACAGAGNTGCACACACCAGCATCTAGGGAGTATGCAAAGCCATTCCTCTGACCTGATCTCTGGACACACTCCTACCCTTACCACAGATCACAAACCAGCCCCTCCGCCCCAGGGAGTGAGCAAGGGAACCCATTGTTCTTGTTCCTCCACCAATAAGGCCTTGCCTGCGTTTGTTTGGTCTCTTATTAGTTTCTATTGATTAAGGAAGGCCAAGAACCAGGGTTGGTGACAGATGCCTGGTGCCCAGTGTGGGGCAGTAGTCCCCTTCCTGGGAGGGGCCCTGAGTGCCTCCAGGACCACCGAATGCAGCTTCCCCATGGGTGACAAGTGGCCACCTCTTGTTTCAGGCGGGCTTCCTAAGCCAGGTGCCAGAGGCAGTCAGGAAGTATCCCAATCAGACCCGGAGCCTACAGGAGGAAAGACACTACTGGCCATGCATTTTATAACCCAGGTTACTCATGATGTCAGGAGAAAATTACAAAAGCTGGAGGCTGGGCTCAAACCCCACTGTCAACCTTGGTAGAGGGGCCTTCAAGGTCTGTAACCACCAAGACTTAAATGGAAGAGGCCAATAAGGATACACGCTTAGTTGCTCAGTTGTGTCCAACTCTTTGCAATCCCACGGACTGTAGCCCACCAGGCTCCTCTGTCCATGGGATTCTCCAGGCAAGAATACTGAAGTGGGTTGCCATGCCCTCCTCCAGGGGAACTTCCCAAGCCAGGGATCGAATCCAGGTTTCCTGCATTGCAGGCGGACTCTACCAACTGAGTCACCAGGGATAAGAGGCTAATAAAACACAGCTGTCGGCTGCTCTGACTCACCCACCACCTCAAGGGGACCCTGGAGGGCTGAGGAGGCTAGACAGAATGACAAGTCGACTGAGCCTGAATGAGTGTGCCTTTTTTCAGAAGGAGGGGCACTGCAAGGGGAATGGCCTGATTGCCCTCCTATGGGACGCTAGAGGGGCAACCTCGACCAGCCCCATTTCCTCATGAACATCTGCATGCTGACTGATGAGGCCCAAGAGCCGCCCTGGCTCCAGATGCTACTGGATTCATCCTCCTTTCTCAGATGGAGCCTCAGGTCACCCTGAATGTGGCAGGCAGGAGAACTGAATTTCTTGTAGACACTGGCGCTGCCTGTTCTGACTTGGCCAGCTGGCCTCTCCAAGCGTGACTGTACCATGACAATAGCTGATGCATAGCCAAAGGTAAGGCGATTTACGTCTCCACTTGCCTGTGGAATCGGGTTCACTATTGTTACACACTCCTTTTTGTTTATGCCAGAATGCCCTGTGCTGCTCCTCAGGAGACTTGCTAAATAAATTAGGAGCGAGTATATTCTGAGGGGGCTTCTCAAGTAGCTCAGAAGTAAAGAATCCACCTGCCAAAGCAGGAGATATAGGTTCAATTCTTGGCAGGAGATATAGGTTCAATTCTTGGGTTAGGAAGGTCCCCTGGAGGAGGAAATGGCAAGCTATACCAGTATTCTTGCCTGTGAAATTCCATGGACAGAGGAGCCTGGCAGGCTGCAGTCCTCGGGGTCCAGAGTTCAGAGGAAATGTCTGGGCTGGGGATATAAATCTGAGAGTGTGAAGTGGGTAGCTGAGAGAAATGAAGCAGGAGAGACAAGTGTGACCAAAGTGCTCACTCAGTCAAGTCTAACTCTGCAACCCCATGGGCTGTAGCTCACCAGGCTCCATTATCCGTGGAATTTTCCAGGCAAGCATACTGGGGTGGGTTGCCAGGGGTTCTTCCTGACCCAGGCATTGAACTCCCATCTCTTGCAGTCTCCTGCATTAGCAAGCAGATTCTTTACCACTGAGCTACTTCGGAAGCCCCCAAAGATATACGTAAACTATAAAAAAGAAACAAAGATTTCATCCTGAAGGTCATGTGTGATAGCAGCTTCACGCTGGAGATAGGTGACTGCTGCGACATAACTACTGGAGCAGAGGATGACAGGCAGGGTCTTTATGGTGACCTAGGTAAGGGATGCAAATTTTCATATACAGCTTTATATCCTGACTCTTCCTCTTATATCATGAGCATTTTAACAACTGAAAGGTCTCTGTAAATATAGCTTTAGATGGCTAAATAACCTACCCACCTGTGAATGCATCAATACATAATCTACTTAACCACTATTATACAGTTTGGCATTTTGGCTTTTTTCAGTTTTATGTTAGGAACCTTAATTCTTTCACATAAATGTTTATCTTCTGTGCTATGTAAAACCATTTCCCCCTGCCTTGGTGATAAAAATCTCTGGGAAACATCAATGATTTTCTAAAATTACTTGTTGGTGGTTTAGTCGCTAAGTCACGTATTACTCTCGCGACCTCATGGACTGTAGCCTGCCAGGCTCCTCTGTCCATGGGATTCTCTAGGCAATAATACTGGAGTGGGTTGCCATTTCCTTTTCCAGGGGATCTTCCCAACCCAGAAATCGAACCCGAGTCTCCTGCATTGCAGGCAGATTCTTTACAGACTGAGCTATGAGGGAAGTCCTAAAATTTTGGGGGCAAATCTGGGTACTAAGTTTTACTTTCACATTTAATTGAAACTTTTTTCAGCCAAATCAAGCTTGAACTGTAGTGAAAAAGACAGGGATGACTGGGATGATACTCACCAATTGCATCATTTGATTCTCTATATTTCAAATATTTTCAAGTGATATGACCAATAGGGGTTATTAACCAACATATGTAAATAGTAAATAAAATGTCACAAAACCCCAACCTGACTGAAAAATGGGCAGAAGAACTGAATAGACATTTTTCCAAAGAGGAAATGTAGATGACCAATAGACACATGAAAAGATGCTTAACACTACTAATGATCATGGAAATGCAAGTCAAAACCACAATGAAATATCACCTCACACCTGTCAGAGTGGCTAAAGAAAATGGAAAAGGAGAATGTGTGTGTGTATAAATATATACAGTAAGCAAATATAATTATATAAATATGTGTAATTATACACACACACACACACACACACACACACACACACACACACACACAATGGAAAAGAATGAAATTCTGTCATTTGCAGTACCATGGAGGGACCTGGAGGGCACAATGCTACAGTGAAGTCAGTCAGACAGAGGAAAACGAACTCTGCATATGGAATTTAAAAAAATACAACAAACTAGAGAACATAACAAAAGAGAGGCAGACTCACAGGCACAGAAAACAAATGAGGAGTTACCAGTGGGGAGAAAATGGCGGGGGGCGGCGGCGGCAATATTGGGTTAGGGGATTAAGAGGTACAAACTATTAGGTATAAACTAAGCTATGAGGATATACTGTACGACACGGTGTGTGTGCGCTCAGTCGTGTCCAACTCTGCGACCTTGTGGACTGTAGCCCGCCAGGCTCCTCTGTCCATGGGAGTCTCCAGGCGAGAATACTGGGGCAGGTTGCCATGCCTTCCCCCAGGGGATCTTCCCCAGGGACTGAACATGCATCTCTCAGGTTTCCTGCGCTGGCAGGTGGGTTCTTTACCACTAGCACACCTGGGAGGCTCATACAACATGCAAAATATAGCGAAGATTTAATAATAACTATAAATGGAGTATAACCTTTAAAAATGGTGAGTCACTATATTATATACTTGTAACTATAATAATACTATACATCAACTAGGGTTCAATTAAAAGGAAAAAAATCCACCCAGGAAGCTGTGTGTTTAAGATACTGCAGAACAAGATGGTGGCCCCAGTGACCATGTGGAGCACAGCCTTCTGTCAGTCCACACAGGCCATGAGGCCTAAGCTGCTAAATAGATCACTTACCGTGATAAGCAGCTGAGATTTGAGGGTTGTTTATTACTACAGTATAACCTAGCCTATTCCAATTTATCTGCTGCCTCCTCATTTCTGCCACTGTTCTCTTCTTCCCCACTCACTCCAGGGTTGGAGGAGAGAAGAGGGAGTTAAGGAGGGAAAGAGAGGTAAGACACTCACAGTGGATACTCTTGGTGCTCCACTCAGGTGCCCTTAAAGGTCCCTCTGCTCCTTCCCCAGCTTCTGTGCCTTTGCCTTCTACCAGGCCATATCTGAGACTTTTCAAAGGCCTATTCAAGGGCTACTGGAGCCGCTGTGCCCACAGCAGAGTCAGAAGTGCTCAGGAATTAACATTGTCCCACCCAGAGATGGGCCTTAGCCAGTGACTGGTGTGGCAGTAGGAAAGCCAGCTCCCTGGCAACAAGTCTGGACAAACTCTGAGGCACAGTTTATACTCCAAAGCTCTCCTGTGGCCCTAGGCTGAAGCTATCCTCCATGGGACTTTGTTTGAAGTCACACTTTTGCTTTGCTTTTCCCCTCTGTATCCTGCTTCTCCTACTCATTTCCAGTTTTTCCTGGGAGCATTTCCTAAATAGATTACTTACATGCAAAGTCCCATTTCATAGTTACTTCTGAAAAACCCTAAGACATTTGGAATTGGTAGTGGTCATAGGAAACAGACTCTAAAGTCAAGATTTTGGAATCTGATCACTTGCTGGTTAGGTGACAATACAGATGCTATCACTAATGCTAAGTACAGTGCGATTAGCAGCTGGTATACCCTAACATTATCATTACTAAAATATGTACCTGTGGTAAACTGGAATCAGAAACAGCTGAAAGGGGTTGCATGGTCTTGTGCAATACAGAGCAAGTGATAACTTAAAAGACTATGGAATTAGTTCATTATTGCTGGATGCTATTGATGAATGGAGAAGAGAAAATGACAAGCTCAGAGCAGACAGTTACCAATTTAGGCGAGATGTAAAAGTCAAAATGTCTCTCTGCTGCTGCTAAATTGCTTCAGTTGTGTCCGACTCTGTGCGACCCCACAGACTCTGCTGCTGCTGCTGCTGCTAAGTCGCTTCAGTCGTGTCTGACTCTGTGCGACTCCATAGACTCTGCTGCTGCTGCTGCTGCTAAGTCGCTTCAGTCGTGTCTGACTCTGTGCGACCCCACAGACGGCANGCGACCCCACAGACTCTGCTGCTGCTGCTGCTGCTAAGTCGCTTCAGTCGTGTCTGACTCTGTGCGACTCCATAGACTCTGCTGCTGCTGCTGCTGCTAAGTCGCTTCAGTCGTGTCTGACTCTGTGCGACCCCACAGACGGCAGCCCATAGACGGCTCTAGGAGCTTTTAAAAAAGACTGTCATCTACTGTAGCTGTAATGCTTGTTGTGCTAAAGGCCAGGCACAAGACTACTGTAGGCACAGGAGAACTTCAGCAACGGCTAAGCTCAGGGCCTCAGGAAGTCTCCTACACCAATGTCAGGCCCCTGATAGGGAAGGAGTGGGACCCTGAGACTTGGGATAGAAACATCCAGAAAGATGCACTTGAGAATATTTAACCATAAGACCCATTTGAACATTTTGGGCATGCAAGACTGAACCCCTTCCCCTTGCAAGAAGACAACAACAGCCCCTCTCCTTGCAGAAACCACACAAAGACCTTAACTGAGATGTCCTTCTGCAAAACAATACCTGCCTTACTCAAAATCTTCCTCCATATCCCCTCCTGGACACTAGGCCAATAACTAGGATTATGTCTTGGCACGACCCACACAGGGAAGTTCTGGCCAGTTAAGGATGGAGAAGAATTATTCACCAAAGGAGGAACAGGACCAGGCTAATACAGAGCAGCAAAAGCCAGGAGTGCTTGCTTGCAAATGCACCCTGAGGTTGCTGAACCAGGGTCAGGGGTATTGGAATATTACTGTGGTTAACAGAGTGCTTGTTGACATGGAGATACTCTTCCAGGACTCAATAAGTAATATCCTGACAAGAGGCCTTGGAACTGATCCTAATAGTAAGATAGTATTTAGATACTTGGAGAAGCTGGTCCCACATTACATGAGGAACTATGATTGAACCACTGTGACAGTGATGAGGAAAGAATGAAAAGTTCCCAAACTAAAGCACATCAAAGACTCATCATTAGAGCAGGGATTCTGGAAGTCAGGTAATATATGTAGTCCTGGCTCTGGACTTTCTTACAGTGGGCCCAAAGTCTTCAATGGCATACCTGGTAATCATTTCCTTGATATCTAAATGTATAATCAGGTTGTATATACTCAGCACCTGGAAGAACCCTCATATTAGTTCCTTGACCTATGTAATAATGACTATTGTAGTAGAAAAGGCCAAATGAAAGCCCCTGAACTGCTATCTTCCTCCCCACTGCCTCAAATCTGGCTAAGATGTGCTTGTGCTTAGTCACTATGTCGTGTCTGACTCTTTGTGACCCCATNCATCCCCCACTCCTGTCCCCTGGGGCAGCCCCCTGGGCATCTCTGACTGCTCTCGCCAGCCTCCCCAGCCCACTCCGCGCCCCCCTCCCCACCTTGTTTGCTCACAGCAGCCTGATGGTTTTGACGCAGAAAGTCCAGCTGCAGCTTCATCCTGCTTCCCACTCGGCCTCGTCTCAGCTGACTCTGAAGTCCTTGACCTGACCTGGGGCCCTGAGGACTGCACATCCACCCCCAGCTCCCTCCCCACCAAACCTGCTCCCGCTCAGGGCGTTGGCACTTGCTGAGTTGGCTCCTTCCTGCCACTCTCAGCCCAAGGCCACCCCTTGAACCAGGTATTTCTTTCCTCTGTCTTGTTTTAAAAAATTTCACTGAGATAGAACTCACATTCCAGAACATTCGCCCATTTAAAGCGTGCCGTTCACAGGCCTCCCCTGACGCTCCAGGGCTAGGCTCAGCGCCTCAAGGGTTCAATCCCTGGCCAGAGAACGAGGGTCGCACGCGCCTCGCGGTGCCGCCAAAATAAAAATTCAAAGAACAAAGCGAGCAAGTCAGTGTTTCCAGCGTATTTCAGAGTCGTGCAAACATCACCCCCATCTGAGGCCGGAATGTCTCCATCATCCCAGAAGGAAACACCCCTTAGGCAGTCCCTCTGCGTCCCACCCCAGCCTGGACGAGCGCTCGTGTGTCCCTGGGTCAGCGGAATCGCCTCCTGTGGACGCTCACGTCTGTGGCCTTGCGCAACCGGCCACCGTCCCTCCGTCTGCGACTTTTAAGGCTTGTCCGTGTCACAGCATGTCCTCCCTTCTTACTGCTAATACCGTTCCGCTGCAGGGACGGGCCTGCTCTTCCGCTGAAGGGCACTTCGGGAGGCCTCTCTGGACCACCAGGTCACGTGGCCCCTTCTGCCCGGCTGCCCCATCACCCCCCTCAGTCTCACACTCCTCCCCGAGTCCCTGTCTGAAGACGTCTTCACCTGTTTATTTATTGTTCAGCTCCAGCCCCGTGAGACCCGGCCGTCCGTGTCCTCACTGCTGGGGGCCCAGCGCACAGTAGGTGCTCCGGCTTTCCACACCTGCTGGGGTCCCCGCCCAGCTCTCTGAGGGTGAGAGCGACCCCACCAAGAAGGGCCCCCAGTGAGCCCATAGGAAACTAACGCCAGATCCTCGGGGCCGTGGCACCTCCTCTGCCCCAGGCGGTGGTTGGGGCGCAGACAGTGCCCCTCCCAGGGTAGACGCCAGGCACTGAGTAGGTCCTCAGGTCCTGTACAGAGATCTGTGGGGGGAGGGGGCAGAGGAGAGGAGACAGCAGGGCTGAGGCTCGGGGGGGTCTAAAGCCTGAGGGTCTGCGTGAGCTCGGAGGGGCAGCTCGGATCTCCCGCCCCGGCTGCCCAGAGAAGGGGGGTCCAGAGAGGCTGCTGTGTAGGCTGCGAGCCCCCACCCACGAGGCGTGCACACAGGCCCCGCNCATTGCTTTTCTTTGGGATTGGAATGAAAACTAACCTTTCCCATTCTAGGATCCTCAACTGGGAAATTGCATGGACAGAGGAGCCTGGTGGGTTACAGCCCATGTGGTTGCAAAGAATCAGACATGACTAAGCAGGCACCTCCTAGTCCCTTCAAAAACCAGACAGATTTGGCAGATGACAGTGGACTACTGCAAACTTAACTAAGTGGCAGCCACAGTGCACCTGCTATGCTAGACATGGTATCTATACTGGAAGGAAGCAATATGGCCTCTCTTACATAGCATGTCATTCCTGACCTAACATTCCAACACTGGTCAGAAAGAAAGGTCAGAAAGAATTAAGCATCTGCCTAGGATGGACAACAGTAGACACTGACAATCTTATCTCAGAGCTCTCCTGTGAACTCTATTCTGTCAAAACACAATCCAAATGAACCCTGATTTTCTGGACCTTCCATATATCACCACACTGATGCATTATGTGGATAGATACATAGTGTTAACTGCACCCTATGAGCAAGAAAGGGAGATTATGCTAGATGTCCCAGTAAGACCATGTGCTCCAAGAGGCTGGGAGATAAGAATCTTACTATGCTAGCACAATTCTTTAGTACTTAATGATCCAGGGCATGTTATGCCAGGACATCCCCTTTAGGGTACAGGAATTGCTATTTATTACATCTTATCATTGCAACTCCTAACACTAAGAAACAAGCACTGTGTTTTCCGGTCCTCTTCCATGGTCAGAGATGGCACATGCTATACTTGGGAATATTGCTCTAGTCCATTTATTGAGTGACTTGGCTATGAGTTTTGTGCCCCATTAATGCTGCTCCTTCAGTTGATACCTAGGGCTTCACAGGGAGAGCAGGATCACGTAGAGGGGGATCTCTACGCCTGGAGGAGGAAAGCATCTGGGTATGCTGATATACCTGAATATAAGTGAGTCTGATGTTCCCACAGGTAACAACTGTCATCATGGAAACAATGGACCAATCTGAAAAATAGAAGACACTGGAGAGTAAATAAAAGCTGGTATATATTGGAGGGGAGCTGAAACTTGAAAGAAGCAAACAGCATGAGGTGAGTTTCCAATTTTTCTGACTTTCAGCCTGATGGTAGGGTGCAGCTGGTGTTATATAAGCCAGCTCAAACTCTGAAAGAAAATTCTGTCTTTTGGCCTTAAAAACCAGGGAACAAACTTTGGACTGCAAAGTGAGGTGGGGTATCCCAGAAAGTAGTGTGTGAGAGAGGGGAAGCCCCAGATTGTGTGTGTAAGCTTTGCCCAAACTCTAGCTGACCCCTGAACCATGCACGCACAGGGCCAACCAACAGCAGCCCAGCTAAGAATAAAAAAAGCTGAACTGAGATGTCAGCTGATGTCTAGGAGACAGAATTTACAGTTTAAATTCAACTAAATTGTCTACTTAAAACCACCACTACCACCCTTCAGAAGAATATAACAGAATCTAGTCTCTACAATATGACCTTCAGAACATCCAGGATACTTCCATAAATTACTTAACATACAAAGAAACAGGGAAATGTGACCCACTCTCTGGAGAAAAGACAGTCCATTGAGATCAGTTTTAAGATGGCCAGATGTTGAAATTTGCAAGCAGAGATTTTTAAAGTATTTATTATAAAAATTCTTAATGGTATAAAGTAAAACAAATTTGCAATGAATGAAAAGTTAGGAGAACACAGCAGAAAATAAGAAGCTACATATATTTATATATGTATATTTTTATACATAACTATATGTGTATTTTTAAAAAAGAAATTCTAGAACTGAAAAACTACAATATTTGAGGTTAAAAATTCACTGGATAGAGTTAATAGCACAGTGGAGGAGACAGAAGAAAGACTCAGTAAAAGAAATGACCCAATAAGACAGAGAGAAAAAAGATAAGGGAAAAAAATGAACAGAGATTCAGGGACCAGTAGGACAACATCCAGATGGAGGAGAGAGAGAGGGCGCAGAAAAATATTTGCAGAGATGATTGATATTGCCCTAAATGTGGGGAAGGATATAAAGATTCAAGGCCAGCAGATCTTAAGCAAAATAAATATGAAGAAAACCCAAGCATATCATAGCCAAATTACTGAGAACAAAGACAAAAAAAAATTATTGAAAGCAGTCAGAGAAAAAGTGACAAATTACATATAGAAGAACAACAACTTGAATGAGCACTAACTTCTCATCAGAAAAGATGGAGGCCAGAAGACAGAGTGGGTTGAAGTGAAGCTCCAGAAAAGATCTGACTGGATTTTGGTTCAAGGTGGCGATGTAGGGGACTTCGCTGGTGGTCCAGCAGTTAAGAATGCAGGGGATGCAGGTTGGATCCCTGGCTGGGGAACTAAGATCCCACAGGCAACGGGACAACTAAGCCTGTGCGCCGTAGCTACTGAGCTCTCACACAGCAACAAAAGATCCCACATGCTGCGATGAAGACCCGTGTGCCACAACTAAGACTCGATGCAGCCAGAAAGAATGGAATAAATATTACAAAGACAGCAATGCTGGAGGGTCTGGAACTCATGTCTTCCCACAGATATCCCAATTCTACAGCTACACAAAGAACAGTTTCCTCTGGAAAAAGCCAAAACTAGCTGAGCAATGGCTACACACCAAGTGAACAAGAAAAAACGCACATTAAAGCAGATAGGGGACTGAGATACTATCTTACCATAAACTTCACCCTTGGCTTAGCAATCCACAATTGGGAGGTATCTCAAAATGCCAAGTTTTTCCCTGAGGAGTGAAGGGTTTGAAGCCCTCATCTAACACCCCCACCATTTAAGACCTGCAGCTGACAGATGAGCCCTTCAGAAATCTGGCTCTGAAAGCCAACTGGGCTTGCCTTCATGAGACTCACAAGTTTTTAGCAAACTGAGAAACTGTTCCCGAAGGGCTCACATTCACAGACTCCCCCACCCCACGGCCTAGCAATAGAGGCAGCTGATTGAAAAGTACCCAGACACTCTGTGAAAGAGGCTTATTTGCTTATCTTAAAGCACTGGCTGGAGAGAAAGGCATCTGATTTAATACACATGGAGGGGTTTCCCTGAGACATTCTCCAGAGATGCTGGTGGGTGCCATGTCTGCAATCTCCCCCTGCCTTGCTCCAGCCTCCCTATAACTCCTAGAAAGAAGCTTATATCCTCATTTGGTGCCATGATTTTTGCTGCTGCCACCCAGGCATTACCTCTAGGTTGCCTGGCTCTGGTGACCAGTGGGATTTATGCTCTTGGATCCCACAGGACTGTAACAACAGATTCATGAGTTGTTAACCAGCTATACCCCAGGGCATAGGAGAGAGGCAACAGACTGAGGCACTTAGTCCTTCTGTGAAAGAGATCTATTAGTTTATCTTCATAGCCCATCTGAGAGACAAGCTTCTTATTAAACACCCACCTAAGGGTTGGCTGCAGTATTCTCCAGAGACCATAAAGGGTGGGCACTTCCTGCTCTCCCTCTGCCATGCTCCAGAGGGCCAGTATTTCCCAGAGGAGAGCCTGTACGCGCATCTGGTGACCCCGATTTTATACCGGGTGCCCAGCTTTTGTGCTGCTGCCCGGATCATCGGGCTGTGGTGGCCAGTGGAGTGGGGCTTGGGTCCCATGGGACTGTAACAATCAGACACAGTTCTTGAGCAGCTACCATTTCCAGGGCACAGTGCAGACAGCAGAATGAAACAGTCCTCCAGTTTCAGTCGGTGAAAAGAGGCCTATTTGCTTCTCCTGAAGCTTTGGCCTGAGGGACAGCTCCTGGTTTGGCACACATCTATGAGCCTGCTGAGGTGCTCTCTTGGGGTGAAGGCTGGTGGACAGTAATATTTATTTGGGGGCTGTGTTGGGTCTTTGTTGCTGTATGCAGGCTTTCTATAGTTGCAGCAGGTGGGGGACACTCCCAAGTTGTGGTGCGTGGCCTTTTCATTGCAGTGGTTTCTCTTGTTATGTGTTTCCCCAGTGGCTCAGATGGTAAAGAATCTGCCTGCAATGCGGGGGACCAGGGTTTGATCCCTGGTTTGGGAAGATCCCCTGGAGAAGGGCATGGCAACCCACTCCAGTATCCTTGCCTGGAGAACCTCCACGGACAGAGTAGCCTGGTGGGCTACAGTCCATATCGTTGCAAAGAGTTGGACATGACTGAGTGGCCCACACAAACGTTTTATAAAATGTTTAAATTAGCTTGAATTTAAATTTACACTCAGCCAAGTGCTGAAGCTGCAGATGGGTTACAAGGGTGCCAAGACATGGGTCCCCTGGGCACTCGCTATGGCCAGATGGGGTCTGGAGTGCTTGGAGCCCCTCAGCCTGTTGCCTCTGATCACAGGCAGCCTTTCCATGCACTGAACCCACCATGTGCGACACACCCTCATTCCGTATGTGAGTCACGACGGGGAGAAGGCTGGGAAACAAAAGGAGTCCACCACCAACTTTTGAAACCTGGAAAATCCCACATAAAAGTCTGATTCCTGGTCTTCCCTGAAAATTACAGGATCTGGCCAACACACCCTGTGGCATGTGGAATCTTCCCAGACCAGGGATCAAAGTTTTGCCCCTGCATTGGCAGGCAGATTCTTAATCACTGGACCTCCAGGGAAGTCTGATAGTATCTTTTTACGCATTTTATTCATGGCTATGCTGGGTCTTCAGCGCCGCACAGGCTTTCCTCTGGCAGTGGCGAGCAAGGGATACACTCTAGCTGCAGGGCAAGGGCTTCTCATCGCAGTGGCTTCTCTTGTTGCTGCACATGGGCTCTAGGGTGTGCAGGAACAGTTGTGGCACGTAGGCTCAGCAGCTGCAGTTCCCGGGCTCTAGAGCACAGGCTCAATAGTTATGGTGCGCAGGCTTAGTTGCTCGGTGGCCTGTGGGATCTTCCTGGATCAGGAATCAAACCCATGTCTCCTGCATTGTCAGGTGGATTCTTTACCACTGAGCCACCAGAGAAGACCTAGCAGTATCTTTATGTTCTCCCTCTCCCTCACTTTAGGCCACCAGTATCTCTCAGAAAGGAGCTTGTACACTTGTCTGGCACTCTAACTTTTATAGCTTTCGCCCAGGGAGATGTCTAGATCAGCTGGCTCTGGTGGCAAGTGGGGTTTATAATCACAGTCCCAAAGGACGGCGTATATTTGCATAGTTTAAAAGCTTCTGCCTGAGGGCCTGACTTCCAACTAGCTTGAATCAAGTGCTGAGATCCTACCATCTGAGACAGTTATAGGTCTTGGCAGGTCCCTCAGCTACAGAAAGCCACTAAAAATAATGTAGGTTGCTTAGACAACCACAAAGGTTTGGGGAGATAGCCAAGAACTTGAGCAAAAAGTTGAACAATAAATTTCATCTCTCCATAAGGCCACTCCTTCATGACTGGCAGAGGTACCTGTTTTATCTAATGCATAGGGGAAAAAAACACAGAGAGTAAGTAAAAATGAAGATTCAGAGGAATATATTATGTTCCAAGCAAAAGAATAAGATTACAACATTTTTAGAAAAAGATCTTAAGGAAGTGGAGACAAGTGATTTCCCTGACAAAGAGTTCAAAGTAATGGTCACAAAGATTCTCACTGATCTCAGAAGAATGGATGAACAAAGTAAGAATTTCACCAAAGAGGCAGAAAATATAAGAAGATATCAAATGGAAGTTGCAGAGCTGAAGAATACAATAACTTAACTGAAAAACATACTAGAGGAGATCAACAACAGACTAGATGAAGCAGAAGACAGGATCAGCGAACCTGAAGACAGGGCAGTAGAACTCACCTAATAAGAGCAGGGGGAAGAAAGAATGAAGAAGTGAAGACAGCTTTTAAGAAGCCGACTAACATGACAACATCAAGCAGATCAGCATTTGCCTTATAAGGACCTCAGAAGGAGAAGGGAGAAAGGAGTAGAAAACTTATTTGAAGAAATATTGACCCACAACTTTTCTAACCTGGGGAAGGAAACAGACATCAAGTTCCGAGGAGACCAGAGAGTTTCAAAGATCAACCCAAAGAGACTCACATCAAGACATGTAATGAGTATGAAAAGCTAAAGACAATGAAAGAATCTTAAAAGCAGCAAGAGAAAAACTTGTTACATACAACAGAATCCTCCTAAGACTGTGACTAGATTTTCCAGCACAAACCTTGTAAGCCAGAAAGGAGTGGCACATTACATTCAAAGGTGTGAAAGAAAAAAAACAAAAATCCTGCCAAACCAAGAATACTCTACTCAGCAAAGTCTTCACTTAGAACTGAAGAGAAAAAGGGTTTTCCAGATATGCAGAAGTTAAAGGAATTCATAATCGCCAAACTGACTTTATAAGAAATATTAAAGGGACTTCTTCAAGCTGAAATGAAAGAGTATAATTAATAATAAGAAAACATAAGAAAGTATAAACGTCACCTCAAAGGTAAGTATTCAGTAAAATTTAAAATAACTTAGTCTTTTAAAGGTGGTTGGTTAATCACTTATAAAGCTAGTATAGGTTAACAGACAAAAGCAGTAAAAAGAACTATAACTACAATAACTTGCTAAGGGATACACAAGAAAAAAGGTGCAAATTGTGACATCAAAAACATAAAACATGGGGGAATAAAAATGTAGATTTTTAGAATACATTCAAATGTAAGTTGCTATCAACTTGAAACAGCCCGTCATAAATAAAATTAGTTATTTTATGTAAGAGTCATGATAACCAGGAAGCAAAAATCCATAGTAGATACACCAAGATAAAGGAATCTAAGCACACCACTACAGAAAACCATTCAATTACAAAATGAGAGAGCAAGAGAAGAAGAAAAAAATGAAGAATTTTTTTAAAAAGACAGAAAGCAATTAACAAGATGGCATTAAGTACATATCTATCAATAATTACTTGGAATGTAAATGAACCAAATTTTCCAACTAAAGAACAGACAGTGGCTGATTAGATAAAAAAGCAACGCCAATCTAAGCAGCCTCTAAGAGACTCACTTCAGATTTAAGGACACACACAAACTGAAAGTGAATGGCTGGAAAAAGATGCTCTTTGCAAATGGAAACCAAAAGAGGGAGAGGACAGCCATACTTAAACCTGACAAGGTACCTTTCAGAACAAAGTCTGTGATGAGAGACGAAGAAGGTCACTGAATAATGATAAAGGGGTGGATCCAAAAGAATACACATTTGTAAATATTTAAGCACCCCAAATTCATTTCAAGCCCAAAGAAAGGCAATGCCAAAGAATGTTCAAATTACTGCATAACTGCACTCATCTCACATGCTAGCAAAGTAATGTTGAAAATTCTCCAAGCTAGGCTTCAACAGTATGTGAACTGAGAACTTGAAGATGTTCAAGCTGGATTTAGAAAAAGTAGAGGAACCAGAGGTCAAATTAACAACATCTGCTGGATCATAGAAAAAGCAAGAGAATTCCAGAAGAACATCTACTTCTGCTTCATCGACTATGCTATAGTCTTTGACTGTGTGTGGAAAATTTTTAAAGAGATGGGAATACCAGACCACCTTACCTGCCTTCTGAGAAATCTGTATGCAGGTCAAGAAGCAACAGTTAGAACCACACATGGAACAACAGACTGGTTCTAAATTGAGAAAGGAGTATGTCAAGGATGTATATTGTCACCTTGTTTATTTAATTTATATGCAGAGTACATCATGAGAAACGCTGGGCTGGAAGAAGCACAAGCTGTAATCAGGATTGCTGGGAGAAATATCAATAACTTCACATATGCAGATGACACCACCTTTTATGGCAAAACTGAAAAGGAATTAAAGAGTCTTTTGATGAAAGTGAAAGAAGAGAATGAAAAAGCTGGCTTAAAACTCAACATTCAAAAACCTAAGATGATGGCCTCTGTCCCATCACTTTATGGCAAATAGATGGGGAAACAATGGAAACAGTGACAGACTTTATTTTCTTGGGCTTGCAGATGGTGACTGCAGCCATGAAATTAAGACAGCATATTTAAAAGCAGAGACATTATTTTGCCAACAAAGGTCCGTCTAGTCAAAGCTATGGTTTCTCCAGTAGTCATGTATGGATGTGAGATTTGGACCATAAAGCAAGCTGAGAGCCAAAGAATTGACGCTTTTGAACTGTGGTGTTGGAGAAAACTCTTGAGAGTCTCTTGGACTGCAAGGAGATCAAACTAGTCAATCCTAAAGGAAATCAGTCCTGAATATTCATTGGAAGAACTGACTGAAGCTCCAATACATTGGTCACCTGATGCGCAGAGCTGACTCACTGGAAAAGACACTGATGCTGGGAAAGATTGAAGGCAGGAGGAGAAGGGGATGACAGAGTATGAGATGGTTGGATGGCATCACTGACTCAATGGACATGAGTTTGAGCAAGCTCCAGGAGTTGGTGATGGACAGAGAAGTCTGGCATGCTTCAGTCCNTAAATCAGTCCTGAATATTCATTGGAAGAACTGACTGAAGCTCCAATACATTGGTCACCTGATGCGCAGAGCTGACTCACTGGAAAAGACACTGATGCTGGGAAAGATTGAAGGCAGGAGGAGAAGGGGATGACAGAGTATGAGATGGTTGGATGGCATCACTGACTCAATGGACATGAGTTTGAGCAAGCTCCAGGAGTTGGTGATGGACAGAGAAGTCTGGCATGCTTCAGTCCATGGCGTCACAGAGAGTCAGACATGACTGAGTGACTGTACTGAACTGACCCACCCAACATTGGAGTACCTAAATATAAAAAGCAAATGTTAACAGATCTAAAAGGAGAAAATGGAAAGCAATATGTCAATAGCAGGGGACTTTAATACTCCACTTTCATTATTGGATGGATCATCCAGACAGAATCAATAAGGAGACAGTAGATTTGAATAGGATCAAATGAACCTGCCTAATTATACTATATATATGTGTATGTGTGTATTATATATATACATTATACATTATATCTCATATATATTATTTATATATTACATATAATTATATATATCTTATATATTTGGAAAAGGAAATGGCAACCCACTCCAGTACTCTTGCCTGGAGAATCCTGTGAACAGAGGAGCCTGATGGGCTGCTGTTAACAGGGTCGCACAGAGTTGGACATGACTGAAGTGACTTAGCATGCATGCATGCATTGGAGAAGGAAATGGCAACGCACTCCAGTGTTCTTGCCTGGAGAATCCCAGGGACGGGGTAGCCTGGTGGGCTGCTGTCTATGGGGTCGCACAGAGTCAGACACGACTGAAGTAACTTAGCAGCAGCAGCATATGTATATTATATACATTATATCTTACATATCTCTAATACATGACACACACATGTATTACAGAGAAAGAACATTCTATCTGACAACAGCAGAATACAAACACTTCTCAGAACATTTTCTAGGAGAGACCATATGTTAGGCCAAGAAAATAAGTCTTATCTATATTCAAGAAGACTGAAATCACACCAGGTACCATCTCTGACCACAATGGCATGAGAGCAGAAAACAATAACAAGTGAAAACTGAAAAATTCAGGAACACGTGGAAGTTAAACAATGCTTTCCTCAACAAGCAAAGGATCAAAGAAGGAATTAAAGGGGAAATTAAAAAGCATCTTGAGATAAACAAAAATGGAAATACAACATACCAAACTTTATGGGATACAGCAAAAGCAGTTTTAAGAAGGAAGTTCTTAGAAGCAATAAATGCCTGCATGAAGAAGCAAGAAAGCTCTCAAATAAACAACATAGCTCTATGCTTTNGGAAGGACTGATGTTGAAGGTGAAACTCCAATACTTTGGCCACCTGATGCGAAGAGCTGACTCATTTTGAAGAGACCCTGGTTCTGGGAAAGATTGAAGGCAGGAGGAGAAGGGGATGACAGAGGATGAGATGGTTGGATGGCATCACCAACTCAATGGACATGAGGTTGGGTAGAGACTCTGGGAGTTGGTGATGGACAGGGAGGCCGGAGCTGCTGCAGTCCATGGTGTCGCAAAGAGTTGGACAGAAATGAGTGTCTAAACTGAACTGAATTATGCTTTAAGGAAACAAAAAAATAATAGACTGAGTCCAAAGTTAGCAGAAAAAAGGAAATAAAGACGAGAGCAGAAATAAATGAAATAGAGACTAAAGAGACAACAGAAAATATTAGTGAAACTAAGAGATGTTTTTTGTACTTAACACTAAACAAAACTGGTTTAAGTCTTTAGTTAGACTCAGCAAGAAGAGAGAACTGAAATAAAATCAGAAATAGAAGAAAAGGGACTTCCCTGGTGGTGCAGTGGATAGGAATATGCCTGCCAGTGCCTGGGACATGAGTTCAGTCCCTGGTCTGGGAAGATTCTACATGCTTACCAGCAACTGAAGTCCATGTGCCACAATTACTGAACCTGCCATCTAGAGCCCAAGAACTGCAGTTACTGAGCCTGCGCCACAGCTACTGAAGCCTGAGTGCTCGAGGACCTGTAAGCCACAACTACTGAGCCTGCGTGCCCCAACTTCCTAGCTTGTGTTCTGCAACTACTGAAGCCCATTTCCTAGAGCCTGTGCTCTGCAACAAGAGAAGCCAGCTCAATGAGAAGCCTGTGAACCACAGTGAAGAGTAGCTTCCGCTTGTCGCAACTAGAAAAATCCCACATGCAGCAACAAAGACCCATTGCAACCAAAAAATAAATAAAAACAACCTCCCCCCCAAACAACAGGTTTTAAAAAAAGGAATAAAAGACAATACATTACAACTGATACCACAGAAATACAAAGGATCATTAGAGACTAGCATGAAAAATTGCATAGCAAAAAATTATACAACCTAGAAGAAATGGATAAATTGCTAGAAACATGCAACCTAACAAACCTGAATCAGGAAGAAACACAAAATCTCAACAGAGATGGAATTAGTAACCAAAAACCTCCCAAAAACCAAGTCCACAACCAGATACACACAGATAACTTCACTAGTGAGTTCTACCAAATGTTCAAAGTCCTATTAAAAAAACTGAAGAGGGGGAAACACTTCCAAACTCATTTAAAAGGCCAGCATCACACTGGTCAAAACCAGAAAAGGACACTATCAGAAAAGAAAACCACATCAGGTACATTGTTTCATTAGTACACAAAGATACATCAGGTTCAGTATCCGTAATGGATACAGATGCAAAAACTCTCAATAAAATACTAGCAAGTCAAATTCAGTAGCATATTAGGTTCATTCATCATTATCAAATGAGATTTACACCTGGGATGTAAGGATGCTTCAACACATTCAAACCAATTAACATGACACATCACATCGATAGCATTAAAGGAAAAAAAATCACACCATTTCTATAGACACAGAAAAAGCATTTGATGAAATTTAACATCTGTTCATGATAAACACTCTTAACAGATTACATATGGAAAGAATGTACCTAAGCATAATAAAGGTCATATATGATAAGCGGACAGTTAATATACTCAGTGGTGAAAGCCTCTCATCGTAACAAGGAACAAGACAAGGGTGCCTAATCTCAGGATCCCATATTCAACACAGCACGGGAAGTCCTACTTGAGCAATCAGGCAAGAAAAATGAAAAAAAGGTATCATAAACAGAAAGGAAGAAGTGAAACTATCTCTCTGCAGGTGGGTTTTTGTTTTTGTTTTTTTGGTGGGGCGTGGTGGAAATCAAACTATTTTAATAAGAAGCTTCAAGAGAATAAATTCTGTTGTTCTCAGCCATGACATTTGTGGTAATTTCTTACAGGATCCCCAAGAAGTTAATATAATAGAAAGCCAACATCTTTAAGTGTGGAAAGAAAAAATTTCTTAACCAAGAGTTCTAAATCTAGCCAAAATATCCTTCAAGATTGAATAAAGGCATTTTCAGATAAAAGAAAAAACAAAGTAATTCATTGTCAGCAGGGAAGTACTCAAAAAAATGCTAAAGGAAGACTGAAAAGAAATGACACCAGATGGAAAATTGGATATGCACAAAAGAATAAAGACAATCACAAATGCTAAATAACTTGGTAAATGTAAAAGATTATTTTTTCTTCTGACTTTTAAAAGAAATGCTATTTAAAGTAAAATGGAGAGCTTTGCCTTGTGAGGTTTATAATGTATTTAGACATAATATTAATAAATATGACACCTACGGCATAAAAGACCCACTCCAGTATTCTTGCCTGGAGAATCCCATGGACAGAGGAATCTGGCAGGCCATAGTCCATAGGGTCACAGAGAGTTGGACACGACTGAAGTGACTAAGCATGGCATAAAAGATGGGAAGGGATAAATGCATCCATACAGTTGCCAGGCTTCTATATTTTAGGTGGTGTTAAAATATTAATTCTAAATACACTGAAAAGTTAAGGAGGTATAATGCAAAACCTGGAACAACCAAGGAAATAATGAATAGATACAGCTAAAAAGCCAGTGGGGAAAAAAAAAAGCCAGTAGATCAGGACCTGGTGCTAACTGCATTGAATGGAGTGCTTTAAGTGGGATGCGGCAGAGGATGTTAAAGAATCTTCCAAAGAAAAGGAAGAAAAGCATTGGTAATAAAATTGCTTGTAGCAAAGGAGATTAGAATGGACATTGTAGCGGGCTGAGCGGTGACCTCCCCACGATATTTCTACACACAATTTCAGAATGTGACCTTATTTGGAATAAGTGTTTCTGCAGACACAACTAAGTTAAAGATCTCAAGTTAAGACCATCTCAGATTAATGTGGGCCAATGATGGATTTCTTATAAGATACAGGCACAGAAGAGAAACATGGAGACAAAGAGAAGGCCACGAGAAGACAAAGACAGAAATTGGAATTATGTTTCCACAACAAAAGGAACCAGGAACCACCGGAAACTGGAGGAGGCGAAAAGGCCAAAGAATGAAGTTGAACCCTTATTTTACACCATACACAAAAATGAACTCAAAATAGATCAAAGGCCTGAATGTAAGAGCTAAAACTATAAAACTTGGAAATGGGAAAAGCTTCATAACACTGGATTTGGCAGTTATGTCTTGGCTTTGACACCAAAAGTACAGGCAGCAGATGAAAAATATTTACATAAAATGTATAATTTATGTGCATCGGACACTATCAACAGAGTGAAAATATTGGAGGAAATATTTTTAAATCATATATTTGATAAGAAATTAAAATCCAGAATATATGAAGGACTTCTACAACTCAAGAATAACACCAACAAAACAAAGAATAATTGGGTTGAAAAATGAATGAAGGAATCTAACAGATATTTCTCCAGAGATGATATGCAAATGGCCACATGAAATGATACTCAATGTCACTAATCATAAGGGAAATACAAATCAAAACCAGGGGATACACCACTTCACACTCATTAGGATAGCTATCACCAAAAAGCAGAAGGTAACAGTTGTTGGTGAGAATGCAGAGAGACTGAAACCCTTGTACATTGCTGGTGGGAAAGTAAAATGGTACAGCTGCTATAGAAAATTGTATAGCAGTTCCTCAAACAATTAAAAATAAAATTATCATGTGATTCAGCAGTTCCACTTCTGAGTATATACCCAAAAGAACCGAAAGCAGGGACTTAAGATATTATATATACATGCTCATAGCAGGATTATTCACAAAAGCCCAAAGGTGGAAGCAGCCCGAGTGTCCATCAATGGGAGGAGAAAGAAACAAAAATGTGGCACACGAATTCAGGGGAATACAACTGATTCCTTTCTTATATGTTAGGTCCTGCCTTAAAAGAGGACGACTTTGGACTCAAACTACAACCTGGATGAACCTTGAGAATATACTAAGTGAACAGCGCCCATCTCAAAGGGGAAATAATGTATAATTCTATTTCGTGAGGTTCCTTGAGTTGTCAAATTCACGGAAAGGGAAAAGTAGGATGGTGGTTTCCAGGGGCTCGGGGAGGGGAAACAGGGAGTTGTTATCTAATGGGTACGGAGTTTCAGTTTGGGAAAAAATTTTTGGTGATGGATAGCGGCAGTGGTGGCACAGCTATGTGAGGGCACTTAGTGCCACTGAACTGCACACTTAAAAATGGCTAAAATGATGGTGCACACCTATCTTACCACAACTAAAAGACAGATGAAAAATTAAAGAAAGAGGAGCCCTTGAGGGAGCATGGTCCCGCCTACCCCTCGACTGCAACATTCCGGCTTCCGGGATGGTGAGAGGACACACTTCTGCTGTCGGAAGCCACGAGGCCTGTGGTCATTTGTTGTGGCAGCCGCAGGAAACCAATATGGACACACTGAGATTACAGAAGTAAAATAAGACAGAGACGGAACCAGAAGACGCAAAGACCAGGCAGATGTGACACATCACTTTGAAGAAGAGCTAGAGCAGGACTTTGTTCGGTTCTCCTGTGAGTAAGGGTGAGAACTGGGGGCCGAATATGGTCCCTTAGGGGTCCTAGCTCAGAGAGCCCGTGTTCTCCCCCAGGCCAGCTGTCATGCTGAATGGCCAATCCCAGCAACCCAGCTTCATGAAGGTATGAGTATCCAGGGCCTCAGACCTCTCATGGATGAAGATCTGGGACACCCTTCAAGGCAAGCCACCTAGAAGAGAATCCCGTGGACAGAGGAGCCTGGTGGGCTGCTGTCCATAGAGCTGCACAGAGTCAGACACGACAGAAGTGACAGCATGCATGCATTGGAAAAGGAAATGGCAACCCACTCCAGTATTCTTGCCTGGAGAATCCTATGGACAGAGGAGCCTGGTGGGCTCCAGTCCATGGGATCACACAGAGTCGGACATGACTGAAGTGACTTAGCAGCAGCAGCAGCAGCATATATATACATNTGTTCTCCCCCAGGCCAGCTGTCATGCTGAATGGCCAATCCCAGCAACCCAGCTTCATGAAGGTATGAGTATCCAGGGCCTCAGACCTCTCATGGATGAAGATCTGGGACACCCTTCAAGGCAAGCCACCTAGAAGAGAATCCCGTGGACAGAGGAGCCTGGTGGGCTGCTGTCCATAGAGCTGCACAGAGTCAGACACGACAGAAGTGACTTAGCATGCATGCATTGGAAAAGGAAATGGCAACCCACTCCAGTATTCTTGCCTGGAGAATCCTATGGACAGAGGAGCCTGGTGGGCTCCAGTCCATGGGATCACACAGAGTCGGACATGACTGAAGTGACTTAGCAGCAGCAGCAGCAGCAGCATATATATACATATATATATTTAAAGTATATGGCTATACTTTATAGCAGTACAAAGGAGGAAATCCAGAACAGAGAAAGATGACAAATTATTATTTACAGCCTTGGTACCAACAGCAGCAGTGAGAGCTGTTGCTTATCCCTCTAACATCCTTCTTCTAATCTTTCTCCTAGAAACTGTAACCAATTCAAATCTTGAAGAAGTTGTGATAAGGTGAACTTGATGTAAAAAACAAGTGGATCTGAACAGTGTGCGAGGTGATCTGCAGCAGGCGCTGTGAATGCTCAGACCCAGATTCCCTTAACCTCTTCCTCTGGCTTCATGCGCTTTTCTTTCTAAAGACCCATGCCAGCTGCTCTCTGGAGGATGGCCCCCTGTGCTGGTGACACTCTGCGCAGGCCAGAAGCACTGAGGGGCAGCCTGCTGACCCACGACTAGGAAAGCCAAGTTCCCTCCCCTCCAGTCACGACAGACTCTGAGCGGTCACTGACATTCTGGAGCACCACACCAGGATCAGTCTGCAGCTCAAACTCTTCTCCATGGAACTCCGCCTGAAAGCACAACTTCCCTTTTTTATTCTCCTCTTGAACGGGTGGGAGTGCTGGGACCACTCCTGAATACAGCCCTTCACAGGATCCTTGACTCAGGGTCTGCATCTGAGGAACCCTATCTGAGGCAGGGGAAAAGATGTCTTGACTCGCCCAGTTATAATCTGGCACCTGTATGCCCTGTATGTTTCACGTCAGAGTGCTCTAAAGACATGGGCCGCTTTTTGGGGTTCTTGTTATTCTCAGATGAGAGATACCTCCTCTGGCCAGATACCTGAAGCCCCTCCTCTCTTAATCTCTGACTTTCTGGGGGGTACTCCTCCAACAAGGCACACCTATTGAGATCACGCTGGCCCCTCAGATGGTCCTCTTAGTCAGCAACTATTTCAAGACAATCTTTTTGCAAAATCTACAGCTGGCCCCCACAAACCACACATTTTTGTCCCTCAGAACTCGGGAAGCATGAGCCTTCCCAAGACAGGTGTTTCTCAGCCTCTGGCCTATGTACTTACTTTTCCACACATGAATGAGGAACCAGTGCCCATGTCTTGCAACTTCAGGGAACACATATCGGTGTACTTGCACAGAACTGGGAGGGGAAAATTCTCTAAATCCTCTTACACCTCTGCCAATCAGTCTCCATGGCTCTCGTGTATACCCTCAAAGTCGGGGATGGGCTTACTAGTTGGCAGAACTGTTCTTTCTTCCCCTGCACTGTGAGGTTTGCGAGAATGTAGTTCTCCAACCAGGGAATGAATCTGGGCCCTTAGCAGCGAAAGCACAGAGTCCTAACCATTGGACAACCAGGGCATTTCCTATGATTTTCTTTTTTTTTTGCAACAGTCTCTTCACAGGTCTTCCAAACTTCATGTAAGACTCTGTATTAAATGACATCTATTGTTTTCAGCTTTGAGGCCACAACTGAAACTCTGGACTGAAAGAGGTTTAACATCCTGTTACATGGATAATGGTCCTGGTGCAGACACTTCACTCCAAGTTTGGTAATTCTGAGCCCCAACTGGTTACAAAATTCCTTTAGCAGACAGAAAAAAAAGGCAAAAGGCAGACATACAACACATCTATTCAGGTGGAAGGAACAGAATAAGGCCAGTTCAGTTCAGTTCAGTTCACTCGCTCAGTCGTGTCCGACTCTTCGTGACCCCATGAATCGCAGCACGCCAGGCCTCCCTGTCCATCACCATCTCCCGGAGTTCACTCAGACTCAGGTTCATCGAGTCCGTGATGCCATCCAGCCATCTCATCCTCGGTCGTCCCCTTCTCCTCTTGCCCCCAATCCCTCCCAGTATCAGAGTCTTTTCCAATGAGTCAACTCTTCGCATGAGATGGCCAAAGTACTGGAGTTTCAGCTTTAGCATCATTCCTTCCAAAGAAATCCCAGGGCTGATCTCCTTCAGAATGGACTGGTTGGATCTCCTTGCAGTCCAAGGGACTCTCAAGAGTCTTCTCCAACACCACAGTTCAAAAGCATCAATTCTTCGGCGC
>SJYV01041180.1:372720-498411 GCA_006410875.1 Neotragus pygmaeus | reverse complement strand
AATGACCTCAGATACGCAGATGACACCACCCTTACGGCAGAAAGTGAAGAAGAGCTAAAGAGCCTCTTGAAAGTGCCTCGCTCGCTCAGGCTGTGGCCTTAGCTCACACTCATTCTAGCATCCCGTTCCCCCTTTAGAAGGTTTTTCTTTCCCCCCTTCCCTGTCTCTCCAGCCCAGGCCTGCTTCGCTCTTGCCAGCCCCATTCAGGCCGAGTGAGATGGTGATGGGAGAGGGTACTGAGTAGATCTACAGGGCCGTGGCCTCCGCATCCCGGAAGGGGTCTCAGCACCCTCGTCTCGACCTAGGGCTGTATTGGTGCCGGCATCGGCCCTATGGGGGAGGAGGCGGAGAGCTTTCGGGTTGGAGGCTGCGACCGAAAAGGGGCCTCTTTCCCGGCCCCCTGTGGTGTCCGGCTTCTCGGACAAAGGGTTTCCTACTCGGCCGAGAGGGATGTTTGCAGAGCAAGGCCGTAGGTACTCTGGATTCCATCTCCCTGGAAAGAGAAACTGTAACTTCACGTTTTCCTGAGCTGCCTTGGGAAATTGGGGAGGAGGGGGGAGGGGCTGTCCTCATCCCTGCCGCCAGCTCTTTCTTCTAGAAAAAAAAGGAGAGGGGCGCCCACGGCCCAGGGGAAGCGATCTCTCTTCTGTTTAGAAACCTTTGGTAGCCAGGCCAGACTCCCTGAACCTACCAACACCCCAGCCCCCTTCCGCCCTAGGACTTGGATCCAGAATGGAGTTTTAGAAAAAGGACCGCGAGAGAGTGGCTAGTGGAAACGAAAAATTTGCTACTTGGTGGATGATTTGGCGCAAAAAGTAGAATATGGCAGCTGTTACTGCCAGTTTGAACATTAGGGAAATCAAACTGGGCTCTGGAGAGTTGGGAGGGGGAAGTCTTTGCCTCAGCAAATAAACATGCCCAGGTTTTCTTCCTGTGGAAACCTTGACAGTGTCTTTGTATCTCTCTAAACAGTAACCTTTTCTACCCTAGGGTTGAGAAGAAAGATGAAAGAATCTACTTAACACAGTAAAATGTTTTCCTAGCCAGTTTTTCTCCAGTGTGAAAATGTTTATTGAGTCAGTGATTCCACTGGGTAGGGTCGGTGACATCAGAGCTACTTCCCCCATTTAATGCTATAAATAATAAATGGTGACACTGAAAGTCTGTTGGATAGCTGCATGGTTTCTGTGGATGATGGTGTCTGGGGAGTCGATATGCATGTTTAACAAATGGAAGTACAGTAGCGTAAATACAGAGGCAGCTTAATATTTGCTGTCCTTTGCATAATTCACTGCACTTCTCCAGCAGTCTTGAAATTAGAGGGCACCAAAAAGCTCTGGTAGTTTCTGATTTGTGTGTGTGTGTGTGTGTGTGTGTGTGTGTGCGTGTGTGCGAGCACACGTGTGGTTGCTTTCTAAGGGATACTGATACGAGTTTTTATTTGATTTTCACTTATTAGGTAACTTTTCAGTACAACTTATCAAACTTTTGTAATCAAGCTTTTGATATTCTGCAAATTTTGTAGGGGTTATTTTGGTAAAATATCCTAATGGAGTTATAGTACATATTCTTAAATATGTACGATACCTGTACTTAGAACAGGAGGAGTAGGACATAGCAAAAAAATTGTAACTTGGTATCTCTTTGAAATTGGCTGTTAAATTCTCCTTTCATTTCCATTCATTTAAAAAATAACTAGGGACTTCCCTGGTGGTCCAGTGGGTAGAACTCACTGCAGAGGGCCCTGGTCAGGAAATTAAGAATCCACAAGCTGCACAGCGCAGCCTAAAATAAAATAACTAGAATGTTTTTTTCAAAAGAATTAAAGTACAGTGTAATCCATTTAATGTCTTTGAATGGATATGGAAAAAAAAAATTTCCTCCTAAATATAACTGGCTTCCTGTGTGTTTTGATTTTACAGGATTGTATTTGATCTGAAAAGATATTTCAGACTTTTCAGGGACATTATTAAGTGGAATTCTTAGAAAATTTAACAGAGAAGATTTAATAAGGTGATCATCTGGATCAGTTTTAAAAGTGGCTTTTCATACACAGATTGTGATATTCCCTCAAAGAGATACCAGTTAAGACTCTTACGCAACTGTTTCCTAAACATACATGTATTTATTTTAGTGTTATAGATAGCACAGATACTTAACAACTGATTTACTAAATCCGGGATCAGGAGTAGGAATGATAATGCCTTAAAATCTAATTGCACGTGGCTTTCTGTATTCACTGCATTTTAATTATAGTTTCCAGAACTAGATTAAAAACACTTACATCGGTTTCAAAATAACATGATGAAAGGATGGGAAGGGGTTAAACTGATGGTATTTTGAAAGCCTAAAGCATGAAATATTTTTAGGTTTTTATGAGTCAGCTTCAGTACTCAAATATTTGTGATTGTGCTGCCTGTACCAGTTTGGTACTTAATGGTTAACAGGATAACTTTCAATTGATATTCCAGAGGGTGCTGTATCAAAGAAAGGAAACATGGTTTCACCAGTTTCTTAATCTTCATCTCTCTACTTTCTTTGATTTTGATTCCTCCTTCCCTTTTTTCTTGCACTTTTTCAGTTTCCTAGGAAATAAAACTGATGATAGAATAATTAAATATTCAAAATATAATCCCCCTTGTTACTCCTACCCCTGCCTGTGACCAGGTTCACAAAAAGGGCTTCTCCAGCTGACCTACCTCATTGGATTAAGTCTTTAATATAGACTGTAAACTCTTGATCGAGACAACTGAATTTATAATTCCTGATGGTGAATTAACCATCAAATGACTTTCATGGCCTTATATTGGCCCAATGCGTACCTAGTCTGTGGGACTGCTTCTTAAACTTCTGACTTTGGTTTTCAGTTCAGTTGCTCAGTCGTGTCCGACTCTTTGCGACCCCATGGACTGCAGCATGCCAGGCTTCTCTCTCTGTCACCAACTTTGGTTTTAATTAGCCTTAAAATATTAGAAAAAGAGTAGTAAACCGTTTGAAAATACACAGAAGTTCACCAGGCTTTGTCTTGTGGTGGATTTCACTGGGAAGAATGAAAGCTGCATTATGTATCACATGATATTTAATGGTTGAATTAGAAGTATGAGTTGTGCTTAGGCCCTTATTACTAGAAAGCATTCTTAGAACTGCTAATTGGAAGAAATGGTCATTAGGCCTGCCTGTTAGAAAATAGCAAAAGTTAATGTTAAAGGTTTGGGAAAGATAATCCTGCTTCCTCTGTGGATGTGAGAGTACCCTTTACCCCCTTTACTCAAGTAATGGGCAGTTTATCCTCTGTTGTTAGCTGCTTGGTTTACTTCTTGGCTAAGTGACCTTAAGTGAATCATTTCCCTTCTGGTTACCTCTGAATGGCTATGTTACTTGTTGAATGTAGTAATATAGGTAAAATACATTGGATCTCATTAAGAACTTATCAAATCTATTTTTAGAGCTGCTGAAGGACAGACAGGCCACAAGACCAAAGAGATGAAAGGAACTAAATGACATTATTGGAAGTAATTATCTTTTTTTCGTTTTACATCTCTCCCCCTGCCCCCTTCTTGTCTTTGGCTTTCTAAGTGAAATAAGTGGGATTGTTTAGTGACTCCTTTAAAAAATTGGGTCTTTGTCACCATCACTTATCCTCATTGCCTCTAGCCATGTGCTGCTTTACCAAATGCAGATTAAACAGACAAAAGCTTAAGTAGGGTCCAAATGAAATAAATCACATGCTATTTATAGACCTCATTGACTGGCCTCAAGAGGCTTGTGGCTCAAATATTATCAATTTTTAGTCCTGATTTTGGAGTAGGTTAATGTCCTTTCAGATTTAATAAGGATAAACCTGATCTTGCTCGCACATCTTGGCACTCTTGGCCCCTGACTGCTGTCTCCTGGAAACTGAGACAGCTCTGTAGCACAAGAGGATTGCTCGCCCATTTCATAGGTTTACAGAACAGCACGTATATTCCTCTGAGTAGTTATGTTTGGTCCTAAATATAGGACCAAACGTAATCAATGCTCTCTTCCACCCATGTTGATAACGTCCTCTCCTCTCCTCTCAGAACACAATTTACATACCTCTTCTTGATGTCAATTTATATTATGGTGGCAGATATAATTTTGTTTTTATATCGATAGCAATGCCTACATGATAATCATTGTTAAATAAATGAGTGCTGGCACTTTGTATTTATCTTGTGGCACTTAGCGTCTTCTGCGCTTGTATTATAGTTTCCTGTTTGTGTCCCCTATTAAATGATAAACTCCTCAACAGCGCCTTCTTGCAGTGGGTGTTCAGTAAATGTTGAGTTGAGCTTTCCTGTTGGTTGCTTACATGTATTATTTCTATCTGCCTGTATCTTAGCCATCCTCTTTTCCTGGAAATTCTCACTTATATCACTGATTCCCTTAATAACTTGTTCCTAATGCGTATGGGACTTACCAGACCTTCCTGTGTATCATGAAAGTTTGATCATGTCTAAAGCTGATTGTCCTTTGAATCCTTCACTATGTTTAGCGCTTGGATGTGCAATAGATACTGATTTAAATTAATGTTAGATTTTTTTTTATCCTATGAAACCTTTTTAACATTTCCGTTTGATAATTCTTAAGACAAGTGGGGATGGATAGGGGAGAAAGACTGCTAAAGGGAAAAGAAGGGTGGTATGTGTTGCACAAACTTCAGTTCATGGACATTTTAACCATTATTTACAGACTTTTTAACATATATAAATTGATTTATATACATCTCAGAGCGTGGGTGATAGCAAAATATTGAGGAAACCAAATTCCTTTTATATCTGTTGATGTGAACTTGCCAAACAGGTGATAAGTTTTAAGGATCTGTGACCTTAGAGAAACATGATTTAACATAAAGGGCATGGGCTCTAGGGTGAAACACCTGAGTTTGTGTCATAACTTTCACTTGCAGGCTGTGTGGCCTTAAGAAAGTTAACCTTTCTCTGGTAAGATTTCACTGTGTGAAAGAATTAAAGAAATGCAGGTATCGATTCAGTGTTGGGAGGATTATGAGAGATGTATATGAAAGGACCTTGCAAACACTTGTCTCTCAGCAACTGTCTGCCAAGCTAACTCTCCCCACAAGTACAGGGACCGTATTTTGTCAAGACAGATGGTGTGAGAAAAGTTTTAGTTTTTGTCCCTGATGTGTGCATGTGCTTAATTGTGAAGCTTTGCAGAGGCCTAAAATTCAGTTGCTTTTAGCGATGCATTTAATGAGGCTTCTTTGGGGAAAATGATGAAATCATACAGAGTCAATGCTGCCTTGGAAATCGGGAAAATACTCTTACAATTACTAAGAACTACCAATTAGACATAATTAGACCTGTACTGTTATGGAGAGAATCCACTTTAACCCTGTTTTAGGTATCCTGGTACAAGGAGACTGATAATTGTTCATACTAACACTGAGCATAGTGATTTATGTTTGATCAATTTAGTTTAGCCAAGGAAAGTAGAATTTTTAAATTCTTATTGTTTATTGGTGATTTTGACCTTTAACAGAGTAAGTGGTGACTGGATACAAGATTTCCTCCTGAGTTCTATTGTTGTTCATTGAATTAGTTGACAAAAGGGGAAAAACCTGTTGGTCAAGAATGTGCTTGTTACCCTCAGTTCAGTTTCTGATCACAATTGCCTAACAGGAAGTGTGTAGGCAAATGAGACACCAGCCAGGCAGACCTGAGAGTCCAGTAGGATATCTCTACACTGGGTCTTATTAACAAAATTCAGAGATTGCCCAGTTCAGTTATGTCAGCAGGAAGCATTTTTAGGAGATTCCCTCTCAGGGTTAGTCAGCAATGAAGACCTTCACAGAATGGAACGCTGTGAAGTAGAAACAGTGGGACATTCACATGTAAACGGGAAAAAAAGTTTGTGAGTAGAGAGATGTGCAAATACCTAAGTGCTATGAATATCGAATAACTGTTCTCTAATAGCAGACCACCGGTCCACGGAAGAAAAAAAAATTAAGTGAGAACACTGTTAAGAAAAAAGAACCCGAATAATTATTATTTCAGAGTTAAATTGAGAACTCTTAACCAGTTTTGGGAACTAATGATAAAATGTGTTTTGGTTCTGTGAAATGATTGCCTAGGAGACTCAAAGAGGAAGGGGCAGAGGACATGAAGAGCTTAATCCTTACTATCCTGGTCTGGCATCTGTTAATCTTTTTTCTCTGGCATAAGGCCTGCCACCAATTAGGCATTCAGTAAATGTTTATTTGAAGGAAAGAGGGGGAAAGTTAACTCACTAATGGAAGAAAAGGCCTGACGGTGCAGGAGGCTCAGAAGTGAGTCTGTTAGTCAAATTGTTGTGGCTGTGTTTTAGTTGTAGCAGTGAGTTATACTTTGAAAATCAGCCTATATTGCTCTAGCAGTTAACTACTAGCCATAGACCACTAGCATTTTTTGTCAAAATTGGGTTTGTAGTTTATTAGTCTCTAGACTAATGAGAAGAGCTTGAGCACTTATTCTTTGTGATTTTGCTTACATAATGTGTTTAAGTTGAGGGTATTAAGGTATTTCCACCTGTTTGCCATGAAGAGGTTACTCTTAAAGACTGGTACTTCAGTCACGTCAATGCTTTGCCTATACATGAAAAACCAGAACATCTTTAGTCTGTGCCTATGGACTGTTTATTGATCAATCTTCGAATTCAAGAATTCTTTGGTTTCAGCTGGGGTTGGGATTCTTTGTCACATACACGTCTTTGCCACTAAGCACACAGTCTGAGTGGGCAAGGGTATAAAATTAATGTTGTGGCCTTAAAATTGCATGAGTTTTTGATATTGAAGTGCTTTTAAGTGGCAAGATTAAGGGAGTTAGCCCTCTCAGGATGGCTGAACAAGTTCAGTTGTCTTTTAGTTCAGCTAGGCTGAAATACTTACTGTTTTGTATCTTTGTGGTTCTTTGTTCTGACGTCAGTTAGCTTAGAGCTTGGTTTCTTCTCCCCTAGGAATCGTGGTCTTCCTGGTCCTTGGACTTTGGAGGCCACCGTATTCTATGAAAAGGGCATGGGCTCTACCACCTAGTGGATGTGGGACTTTGAGCAAGTTATTTCTTCTCATATTTTAAACTATGAGTAATGAATGTAGAAGGCCTGGTCCATTAGTAACCCTTCAGTGAAGGTAGGTATTATGGTTACTTCAGGAACATTTTGGCAGTAGTGTGGCAGTTGAGGAAGTAGCAAATTTATGTGCAAGCAGCTTCATAGTCTTTGGATTTTTAACTTTTTATCTGTGGCATCCTGTTGAATACCTTTTCCTGTCTGCCTTGTAGTTTGCTTAGAATTTATAGTCTAATTGTAAGAGTTGGTATGGTAATAAAAGTATGTTGATATAATGTGGACTGGGCTTATGTATTTAAAGGTGTTATCTCGTAAATTGTTTATTATGTTCTTTCTTTTCCCTAGTGTACCCAGTGACTGGCCATTGTCGGGGATTGGCCTTTACTGAGTCAGAAGTTCACGCTTAAATTTATGTCACGTGTTTTGAAATGTCCTGTATTTTAGCTGAGAGTTGAAAATTTGAGTGATGTGTAGATGTCTTATGTGTAGCAAACTTTAAAATTTCTTGTTAGGTACTTAAATAAATTTTTATTAGGAAATATTTGAGCCCCCCCCCATTAATTATGACTGACAAAGTTTCTGTAATTGTAGAAGAACGGTTTTAGGAAATGGATAAAATTCATTGTAGCTGAATGATCTGGGACAATTTATATGGATAGTAGAGGAAATTTTTAGTATTTGGAAATTGCACGATATTTGTCATGACTAAGTATTAATGTTAGGGATGTTTCCTTCTTTGTTTTGTGGACTTTCTTGTCCATCTCTCAACACAGAGGTGAGCAGTGCTCCTGCATACCCTCTGGTATGAAACCGCTGACTCAGGGCTTGTAGCTTTTTGTCTGTGCTTCAGATCCACCACTCCATTGACCCTTCCTTCCGTTTCTCGGTGGCTGTCCTTTGCCGCTGGTCCATGGTGGGTGTATGGACTGCTTTCTGTCTTTCAACAGTTACCGAAGTGCATGTTTGGGATTTTGTTGAAGAAAGCTGGATACAGTAAACGGAAAGAATCTTGGAAGCTGCTTGACTGCTGTCTTTTCTCAGACTAGTCTGAAAGGGAATACCCCCATTCATTCTGGATTGGTGGATCTGAAGTACAAAATATTGTCCAGGTAAGCAATTACCTTGTATCGTTTTGTTATGCAGAACTCGACTCATTGAGAGAAACTTAAAATTTCTTTACTTCTTTTTCCAGTATAATGGAGAAAGGAAAAAATGTTAGATGTTTATGTTTAGTGTTTATGTTTTGGTGTGGATTAGTTGGGTACTTTGCTAGTCAAAACTTTGTTTCACTGTAAGAAATGTAGTTATTTTTATTAAATAGGCCCAAAAGATTTGTAGTCACAGACAAACAGGAAATACATTTCAAGGGACTTTTGTTTGAGGAATAAGTTGGAAAATAAGGGAAACAAATGATTATTTTGTATTATCTCATGATTTATAGTTATTACCTGGTCAAAATAATTTTTGTCATTACTATGTAAAATAGTGGTCTTTTATTCTTAAGACTCCTGGAGAGTCTTCTGAGAATTTACTAATTAGCTACTGTTTACGGAGCATCTACTAAGTACTAGCCACTGTTGTAGGCTCTTTTCACGTTTTTCTTATTTAGATGGGCTATGCTTCATGTGTATTTTACAGACAGTGAGATGAAGCTCTTGACTATTAAGTAAGTACAGTAAGTACGGTGGCAGAGCCACTTACAGCCTGTAAGTCATACAGCTAGTGAGCGCCAGAGCCAGGCTCCAAGCTTGAGCCTGTGTGTCTCCGGAGCTCTGGATCTTCCCATCTGGCTACGTTTGCTGAAGCTTGCATTTAACTTTGGGTTTTTCGCATCGTCTGTGTACGTCAGAGCAAGGCGTGGTTTTCTCCTGTGGGGTTCCACTTGGAGACTGCCTGACTGACGGGCCACTGTTGGGCCTGATATTTTACTTTCATCTGATGCTTTCCCTTCTTAATGAAAAGATTAGAAGATCTTTGGTCAGTTAATCAAGTGAACCTAAAGCTAACTTAGGAGAGCCTGTACATTTAAATGTCAAAATATGCTTTATACAGGGCAGTATCATTTGGTCTAGTGAACTCAAACCTGTATCTTCTCAGTTCCTCCTTAGTTTTCATTGGTTATTTAAATAGCTCCGTAGCTTATTATATAGACTAGTTTTGACCTGTGGTTTGTCAGTCTTACAAGTAAGACATTTTCAGGAAACTCATGACGTTTTCTGGTGTTTAAGCACTCCAGAGTACTCATTTCCTTTAATCTTAAAAAAAATTCTTTATCATAGACTGACCCTATGACTTTGTGATCCTTCTTTTGTTTTATTCCTTTATATTTGTTAATATTTCTTCTGGGTGAGCATTTTTCACATTTCCTCATGGAGAGTGAAGAGCTTTCAGGACGGCGATGGTGATAGTTAAAGCAGTAGCGGTTAACGCAGGGCACTTGCTCCATACAGAGCACAGTGCTCAACACTGTGCATATAAACTCATTGCATGGTAACCCAGTGAAGTTGGCACCCTTATTTCTACTTTGCGTGTGTGGAATCTGAAGTCTACAGTACTTAAATAACATGTTCAAGGCCACATATCTAGTAAGCGCCAAAGATGAGATATGAATCTAGGCAGTTGGGCTCAGAGAATGTGCTTCTAATGTCTATGCCTCAAGTTTGTGGAGTATCATCTAGTGATAAAAAGAGGGGTGGAAATCCTGAAGACTAAAATTGTGTATTCTGATTTCATGAAATCATTACAAAGGGAAAGGAAACAATGGTTGTTGAGTATCTATTTTGTACCTTCTATAGAAGATAGTCTAGCTCTAGGATTCTGTGTCAGTCATCCAAGACTGTCTACCAGGCTGTTTCCTGAGAGGCCTCGCCATAGGGTTAGTTTAAGGTTATCTTCCAGAACAGTGCTGTCCAGGTAGAACTCTCTGGATGATGGAAATGTTCATTATCTGTGCTGTTCAGTATGATAGCCACCAGCTGCATGTGATTGATTTGAAATGTGGCTCTGTAACTGAGGAACTGGATTTAAAATTTTAATTTAAATAGCCACAAATAACAGTTTAGAATTCAACTTCATCTTATGTCTGATTCTGGACTTAAAAATCTTAGAAATCTAATCTTGTCAGCTTGCTGAAAGCCAGCTCCTTATCCCATGGTTGGACTTACAAGACTGATATGTAAAATCAGAATTCCAGTTTCTTAATTTATAATAATATGTGCATGTTGGTGTGATTAATGTAGACTTTTCTGATTGGTAGATTTGCTTATTAGGTCCTACTCAGCATGCCAGTTTGTTTTTCAAATAAGAAACACTGATTAGAAGGGCCTGAAGACCCAAGCCAGTCACGTCGGTTAGCTGGCATGGACTTGCCAGGGGAAATACGTATTTGCTGGCGTGAGACTGAGGCGCCCTCACTCATCTCCTTTAAGGGTGGGTGATTTCCCTGTCTTCTTGCAGCTTCTGTGCTGGCTTTTACTTCCCATATCCTTTTCTGATTATGACATTCATTTTAGGCATGTTAATACATTCAGCTTGAATGCAGTCTTGTCTTACAAATCTGGGACGCTCTTTGTTTTCCTTAAGGCACTTTTATCACTGTTAGGATCCATTTTGTGTTCATTTTTGTCTCTAAGAAGGCAGTTGAATTTTCCGTGCTTCCCTGAGGCCTCTTTTTACTGAGATACACTTATTAGCTTATTTACTTTGGTCCTATAGTGTGGGGTAGAATAGGAACATACTCATATAAAAATGCCTGATAAATTCTTTTTGTATTACTTCATGTTATTAAATGAGCTTGTTTTCAGCTCACTGTATCATTGTTTTGGGACTTGTTCTTGAGCCTTTTTTTCCTTAAGTAGAAAGTGAGGTGTAACCAAATTTGCATTTAAGAAGTTAACTTTTCAGGTGTCTGCAAGATGGACTGAAGAGACTCAAGACAAGGGGACAAGTTAGTTAGTTCAAATGAGCAATGATTAAGGTAAACCGAAGCATTGACAATGGGCATGGTTGAGGTGGGGTGGACCCAAAAGAGATGTAGGTGGTAGGACCTACCAGACTTGGGGAATGGTTATAAGGGTGAAAGATGGATGGGATATAATATAAATTTTAGATTTTTGCCTTGGGCACCAGAATGGATATTTGTTCTCTTTTTCAAGATAGGGAAGACTAGAAGAATAGACTGGAGAGTGTGGAGGGAGGAGAAAGGAGTGAGTTGAGTTAATGAATTTGAGTTGCCTGTGGGTGAATCCTCTAAAAGGAGAAGTATCTAATAAGAATATTGATTGCGAACTCACCAGAGAGAGCAGAGAAAGAAAGGTTTGGGAGTTTTTATTTAGCCTCAAGTGGTAGCTAACTTTATTTAGTCGAATTAGAAGATTAATAGATGGGGAAACAGTGGAAACAGTGTCAGACTTTTATTTTGGGGGGCTCCAAAATCACTGCAGATGGTGACTGCAGCCATGAAATTAAAAGACGCTTGCTCCTTGGAAGAAAAGTTATGACCAACCTAGACAGCGTATTAAAAAGCAGAGACATTACTTTGCCAACTGAGGTCCATCTAGTCAAAGCTTTGGTTTTTCTAGTAGCCATGGATGGATGTGAGAGTTGCACTATAAAGAAAGCTGATTGCCAAAGAATTGATGCTTTTGAACTGTGGCATTGGAGAAAACTCTTGAGAGTGTGGACTGTAAGGAGATCAAACCAGTCCATCCTAAATGAAATCAGTCCTGAATATTCATTGGGAAAATTGATGCTGAAGCTAATACATTACTCACCTGATGGGAAGAGCTGACTCACTGGAAAAGACCCTGATGCTGGGAATGATTGAAGGTGGGAAAAGGGGACTACAGAGGATGAGATGGTTGGATCGCATCACCGACTCAGTGGACGTGAGTTTGAGAAAGCTCTGGGAGTTAGTGATGGACAGGGAATCCTGGCGTACTGCAGTCCATGGGGTTGCAAAGAATCGGACACGACTGAGCAATTGAACTGAACTGAAGATTAATAAGAGTAAAGAAAGATTTGAGGAATTTATATCTATGCCTGGAAATGCTAATATAAAGAAATGGGCTGCAGTTCAGGTTATGATGTTGAACAAGGGGTGTTACTACTCTCTCTTTTTCACATTGATCTGGGAATTCTGACAGCCTATTTCCAATCTTCACGTTAGCCCATTATGTTTGGATTGTGATATTTTTTCCACTGTAACGATTTATTTCATTAAAAGAGATACAGTTTTTGAAATGTATTTTTAAAAGAGCCATTTTGTCATTACACATGTGTGTTACTTCACTCAGTCGTGTCCGACTCTGCAACCCAGTGGACTCCTCTGTCCATTCGTAGATTTGTCATTCATTTTTTACATCCAGTGATAAAAACAAGGGGAAATTAACCTAAACAGTGAACGTTCTGGATTAAGTGTGAAATGGGAAATGGAAATTTGCTCTTCTCTCAACCTGTCTCAGTTCCTGAATGCTTCTCATCTAGCTGTGATAAGACAAATTTTTAACATCACAGCAGGAGGCCTGAGTAGAAACCAGCTATTCAGCATCTACTAGTCAGTCAGTTGAAGAAACAGCAAACTGTTCAAGTGCTTGTGTGAAAATTAGCTGTGTAGAAATAATTGAGATGATGTGCTGGTCCAGTGTGGCATATATTTAAGAGATTTTTAAGGCAGATTTTTACTATATGCTGTTTTCACCTTATGCACAGACTTCAGACTGTAATTCTCAGGTGAGCTATAACTCCACTGTAATTAGACTTTGATCATGAAACCATGAAGATATGATGGTTTCATTATAGCTATAATCAATACTTATCAAAAAACTTTTTTGAATACATCATATATGTCTGTGTTATAAGATGCAAAAAGGAGTATACAGTAAAAAGAAAAGTTTCCCATTCTCTTTAGTGTCAGCTACTCAACCATCCCAAGGGAAAAAAAATGCAGGAAGGCAAGTGGTTGAAATAGCTGTGGAAAGAAGAGAAGGGAAAGGCAAGGGAGAAAGGGAAAGATATATCAAACTGAATGCAGAGTTCCAGAGAATAGCAAGGAGGGATAAGAAGGCCTTAGATGAAAAGTGCAAAGAAATAAAGGAAAACAATAGAATGGGAAAGACTTGCAATCTCTTTAAGGAAATTGGAGGTATCAAAGGAACATTTCATGCAAGGATGGGCACAATAAAGGACAGAAACGGTGAGAACCTAACAGCAGAAGAGATTTAGAAGAAATGGCAAGAATACACCGAAGAATTTACAGAAAAGGTTTTAATGACCCCGATAACCCCGCTCACCTAGAGCTGGACCACCTGGAATATGAGGTCAGATGGGCCTTAGGGAGCATTGCTAGGAACAAAGCTAGTGGAGGTGATGGGATTCCAGCTGAGCTATTTAAAGTCCTAAAGGGAATGCTGAATATTTATTAGAAAGGCTGAAGCTGAAACTCCAGCACTTTGGCACCTTATGGAAAGAGCTGACTCATTGGAAAAGACGGAAGGCAGAAGGAGAAGGGGCGGCAAAGGATGCTGGTTGGAGGGCATCACTGACTCACTGGACATGAGTTTGGACAAACTCCTGAAGGTAGTGGACAGATGTAACCTGTGTAACGGCGTTACACTGTTTCTAAACTGGTTGCTTTTTAAATTGTTCTTTTATTTTCCTCATAACTTTTTATTATGAAGAATTTAATTTATATGAGAGTTGAGGAAAAAACAGTACAACAAACACTTGTATACTCTCTCCACCTAGGCTCAACAGTTATTAACTTTTTGCCTTGTTTGAATCATTTCTCTGCTCCCACCTTGGTCTTCCCTTCTCACCCTCCTCCCTTTTGTGTTCTCTTCCCAAGTAAGTACTCTTTTATGTTGTTAAACAATTTGAAAGTACCTTGCAGACACTATACCTCACTCTGTAAATATTTCAGCATGTACCTTTTAAGAATAAAAATAACCTCTCCTGTCTAAAAGCCAACACACACATAGTACATGCACCATGTATATAGTATATATCTCCATATTATAACCAAATATTAAGTATAGTCATATGCATTTTATACATAAAACCCACAAAACTATTTTTATCTGAGAAAATGAAAGTAATTCTGTAATATAATATTCAGTTAAATTTTTACAGTTGTCCCAAGAATGTCTTTTCGAGCACACCTTCTTTAAAAAAACAAAAACCAGATTCCAAACAAAATAACCCCTTTGTATTTGTTATGATGTCTTTTTAATTTCTTTTCATTTTAACAGTCTCTCTGCCCTTTTCTGTCTTTTGTGATTGACTTTCTTTTTTTTTTAAAGCCCAGTTCAGTTGTCCTGTAGGATGTGCAACATTCTTCACTTGTTTGGACATTTCCTCATGGTGTTATTGGGCTTGCTTCTCTAGCTCCTGACTTCCTGTAAACTGGAAGTTATTTGAGAGGCTTGATTGCAGCTCATTTAGACATTTTTGACAAGAGTGCTTCATCATAGGTGAAGTGTACTTTGGGTTGAGTCATGTCGGGAGGCACCTCAAATGACAAGTTATCCCATTATGAGCTGTGCTAAATTTGATCCCTTTGTCTAAGGTGGCAGCATTCAGATCTCTCCATTAAGGTACAGTTTTATCGTCTGTTATGAGAAAGGACTCTATGGAATAGTATTTCAGTACCTTGTGAATAACTTGTTACGTTATAGCCTTTCACCCTGTGGTTTCAGCTTCCTGAGCCTGAAATCATTTATTACAATATAAGTTACAAAATTTTGGCTTTCTGTCATTTCGTCTGTATTTATTAGCTAGCATTCACTGAGGCCATCCCTGTTTCTCCTTCCTTTTGTGTATCACTGTACTCTTCGTAGACGTTTATTTATTCAGTGTGTTAACAGTCAATTACAGTCTTTATGGGTGTTCGGATTTGGCTAATAAGAGCCCCTCGGGGTAGCTCCTGCTTCCTTTTTAACCTGAGTCCATCAGTTTTGGTGTGCTCCTTGGTCTTGTGATTTGCCTGCATATCAAGTATCAACCATTTCTCCAAGAAGCTCTGGTTCCTTTTAGTGGAGAATGGTGTTTAGAAACCAAAATCAATACTATTGGGTTTTGTTGCTTCTATCTTTTCAATAGACAGAACTAAAATATGTATTTGAAAAGAATCATGGGTTTATGTTAGTTCTGAGTCAAAGTTAATATTACAGGGATATTTTTCTGAACCTGTTAGCCTTTTAATTGTCAGAATCCTATGGATCATATTGTGTAATGGCCATCTAGTTGAAGTACTAATTGCCATGCATATGGGCAGATAAATAGCTCTGTTCATTAATTATTAAGCATGTAATCAGCAGGTTCTGTTTGATCATGTCGGGACTACAAAACAGAATCAGGTATATATCTTGTTTCCAGAATCTTGCAATCTTTTATGTTAAAAACTGTAGTACAATGTGAAAACTGCCAAGGATCATGAAAGGTGGATATACAATGTGTGGAAGCTAGAAAAAAAAGGAAATTTTATAAAGAAAAATTTTTTAAGTTATCCTTTGAGGCCTGAGCAAAATGGATGTGGATGTACTGGGTTGGAAGAGGGATTTCATAGCAAAGGTGAGTGAGTGAACAGTAGTAGCTGGTGGGCTGTAGTGTGTGTTGTCTGTCAGGAGGTACGAGTAAGTAGTTATGTGGATTGTTGTGGTGTAGTTTGTGTGAAGGAATTGAGGTAGATTGCAGATTGCAAAGAGATTATAATCAAATCTTGGGTTATCCTTTAGGTCAAAAGTTATAGACAAGTAGCCTGCAGATAGAGATCCAAAGATGTAATTTATTTGATCCACATAGATTTTTAAAAATTAAGACATTTCCCATCAAAACACTGGTTTATCTGAAAACTGGAGCAGAGTCGTGGCTGCTTTTTTGAGCCAAGGCTCATCCTTTCTTGTTCACCATAGCTCCTGTAAGACTTTCTTTTGAACTTATCTTCCCTGTAGGAAAGGAAGGATGAAAGTAGTGAGTGTAATGTGAGATGAGAGGTGACTTGAAGAGTTTGAACAAAATCTGTGCTTTAGGAGGATCACTCTGGCAGTCAGTTTGGAAGATGTAGTGGAGCAGGGAGACCAGTTAATAGACTGTTGTAATGTTTCAGGGAAGAAATCACAAGATCGTAACAGATGGTGTAGAAGAGGAGGAAGTAAGACATTGTAAATGCAGAATAGGTAGATGGTATTGATGTGAGTTTCTGTGTATGTACTGAAAAGAATGTGAATCAGACTCTTAAAACATGAAGTCCAGTTTGTAAGAAGCTTTGTACGCATAAATCAGTATCTGGAAGTTAACCATGGTTTCTGGAAGTTAGCCACATATTTTTTAATCTGTTGGTCAGTTTTGGAAGACAATAGTAGTAGTTTCATGCATTGTCACTGTGTTTAATAATATGCACAATAGCATGTTTCAACAAGGTCTCTGATGTGGCTTTATTCCTGAAAGTTATTTGTAAACTTTAGGGAACTAAACTTCCAAGCAAAGTATTAGTAATGCTGAAACTTATTTCCAAATGCTGGCTGCTTGTATTTAGTTTTCTCCACAATCTAAGCAAGAATTTAATCAACAGGATAGTGAATCAATAAGGGATTGCACCGTAGACTTAAAGTTACACCTTTATTAAAATCTATACTGTTAATAAGTATTTTGGGCATCTTCCCTGTCTGGTTAGGGCACGACTTTCTGTTGCCGGTGCCACTGCTCCAGATAGTTCGTAGCACTGCAGCTCAGGTAACCCGAGGGAGGCAGACACGAAGAAAGTGGAAATGAGTAGACCGGGAGAGAGAGTGACTCACATCAGTGGAAACCACACCTGGATACTGTGTAAAAGGCTTCCAGCTTCAAGGGATGGACAAAGATTGGTTACAGGGTAGCTGTGTGTGTGTACACACATACATATACGTGTAAGTATTTAACTTATAAATAGTATAGAACACCAGTCTTAAGTGCACAGCTCGATGAATTTTTTTTTTTTGTTTACATAGGTATATACTACATTGTGTAAGCACTACCCAGATCAAGATAGAGAAGATGCTAGAGCCCCTTCAGGGCCTTCTCTCGTCTGTGCCTCACCCAGCCAATAAACCTTCCCAGATGTCTATTCTGGCCTCCTTTTTTTTTTTTCCTACTGTTGTTTAGTTATGGCTGGTTTTGGGTTTTACATAGATTGAGTTATACAGCATGTATTAATATATACTCTTATATTTCTGCCCCCACCCCCGTCATGTCTGTATCTGTGAAACTCCCCATTTTGTTGTATATAACAGTTTCCCCCCCTTGGTCCATTAATCCATTGTGTATATGGTTATATTTATTTTATTGTTGACACATTACTTGGCTTGTTTCCAATTTTGGGCTTTTATTATGAATAACATTTCTAAGGTGAACATAAGCACTTTGGTCTCTCAGTTATAAAAAGCCCAGACTGAAGTTACTGGGTCAGAAGATAGGCATATTCAGTTTCGGTAGGTCTGTTAAGCTGTTTCCCAAGCCCTTCTGTCCATTTAGATGCCCACCTCTAGTGTGGAGAGCTCCACAGAGCCTCTTGGCTGTGCCAGTCCTTTTCATTTTGGCCATTCTGTTGAGTGTGTATGGATAGCTACATTGTAGTGTTTTTTTTTTGTTTGCTTGTTTGTTTTTTAATCAGCTTATTGATGCTTATACATGAAATAAAATGTACTCATTTCAGGTATACTGTTTGAGTTTTGAAAACTGTATACACTTACATAATTACTACCCCAGTCAAGATAGAACATTTATACCCCTGAAGAACTTCCCTCATTACCATTTGCAGTCTCCTCAGCAGCATCCCTGGCTTCAGGCCACTTGCTTTCTATAACTGTAGATTAGTTGTGTGTGTTTCAGAATTTCATATAGGTGAGACAGGCACAACATGCATATACTACATGTATTCTTACTGTGATTGGCTTATTTTGCCCAATGTTTTTGGGATTCATTCTTGTTATATCAGTTGTTTGTTCTTTATCATTGCTTAGTATTGTTTCATTTTAAGAGTATTCAACAGTTTTGTTTATACATTCTCCTGCTGATGAATATTTGGGTTGTTTCCAGTCTTTGGCTGTTAGTNCACTGGGTTACATGGAGAAGAGAAGAGGGAGGGTGTAGTTAGAAGTGACTGGAATGAGATGAGATGGGATCAAAAGTGGAGAGAGCAAGCTAGCCAGTAATCACTTCCTTTGTGCGCTCCACAGTCTGGACCGCTCAGAGGTGTTCACGGAGTTATACAGGGAAGAGGACAGGGAGCAAGTAAACAGAGTTGGCCAGCAGGATAAAGGAGGGAGATGAAAAGGAGGGAGACAGATCCGGCCAGTAACTAGTTCCCTGAGTGTTCTCCACTATCTGGAACACACAGAGATTCACAGAGTTGGGTAGAGAAGAGAAGAGGGAGGGAGGAAACAGAGGCTACCTGGTGGAGAGAAGGGAGAGTCCGAAGGAGGAGAGAGTGGTCAAGCCAGTAATCTCACTCTCAGGTAAAATTGGGTACTGAAGATTGGGTTATTAGAAGTACAAAATTGACAACAAGTACCAAAATGCAAAAATTAAACATCTGGAGTAGAGATTGGATTTTCAAAAATATAATGTTAAATAAAAGAAGAAGAAAAAGGAGAAAACAACAACAAAGCCACAAGAATTATTAAGAACAACAACAACAACAATAACATCAACCACAAATAGACTGTATACAGCATTTGCTTTAAAAATAGTTGTTTATTTTAAGTAATAATAGGTTATAAAAATAATAATTAGAGAAATAGAGGACTTATAAATTTAAGAAAGTTAAAAAGAAGAAGAAAAAATGTAGAAAAAATAAAATTTAAAAAAAGGAAGAAAAAACAATCATGCAACCACATTTATTAAAAAAAAAAGATTGATCATAAAAGTGTTAAAGGTATATCTGTCCTTTTCCCTTGTGTTGTGGGCTATGTGGTGTCACTACCAAGGCAGTTCCCTCTGTTTAACTTCCTCTGTTTTCTGGTCTCTTCAGTGTCTGTTTTCCATCTTGACACAGGGAGGGCGGTGGTGGACTCCATGCTGGGCTTGCCTCTGCTTGCAGCGCTCACCACTCAGGCTCTATGTTGCTCTGCCAGGGAACCATCTGAGACCGGCCCTAGGCTTCCTGCACGTCCCCGGTCTAAGCCACTCAGGCTCAGTGCTCACGTAGCCTTCAGAGGAGCAGATTTGTTTGGGCCTGCGTTTTGTGCCCTTCCCAGTTCCGAGTAGCTCAGGAGTTTGGCGAGCACAATCGCTGCGACTTATGGCCTTTCTGTGCTGCTCAGTTTTCTGGGTGTACCGCTGGGGTTCCTTCTCAGGCAGATGATGACTGTCCAGAACTCCCAGAAGTCTTAGTTAGCAAAGAAACCTGTTTGCAATTTGGTAGGTAATGTTTCTCTTGGGCTACGATTGCCCCCTTCCAGCCCTAAAGGCTCAGGCTGCCTCTCACTGGAGGGGGATGGTCTGCAACTGGCTATTTCCGATCCGTCCTTTGTTCTGTGCGTGGTCCTTGCGGTGTCTTATGTTCAAGCATTTTGCGTGATAGCTATTCCACAGTCTGGTTTGCGAGCCCAAGTTAGTTCGTTCTGGCCACGCGTGGGGCGTTCCGGCCTGATTCTCAAAAAAGCACTGCAGCCCGTGCCTCCCATGGCCCGATTCTTAGTAAGCACTGCCGCTTGCACCTCCTGCTCCTCCCTGCCCAACCCCCATTTGCTGGTGGTGGATGCAGGCGTCTGCCCTGCTTTTCCCCTGGGGCAGTTACTATTGGGCTCATAATCTGTTGGTTTTAATTATTTATTTATTTTTCCTTCCTGTTATGTTGCCCTCTCTGCTTCCAAGGCTGGTCACAGACTCAGCTGTGAGAATGTTTCCTGGTGTTTGGAAATATCTCTTTTTAAGAGTCACTTCCCGGGATGGGATTCCCTTCCTACATCCTTTGTCTCTTTTTTCGTCTTTTATATTTTTTCCTACCTGTTTTTGAAGCCAATGATCTGCTTTGCTGGATGCCTGAAGTCCTCTGCCAGCCTTCAGAAGTTGTTTTGTGGAATTTACTCAGCGTTGGATTGTTCTTTTGATGAAATTGTGTGGGAGAAAGTGATCTCCCGTCTTATTCCTCCGCCATCTTCCCGCCCTNCTGCTTTGCTGGTTGCCTGATGTCCTCTGCCAACATTCAGATGTTGTTTTGTGGAATTTACTCAGCACTGAAATGTTCTTTTGATGAATTCGTGGGGGAGAAAGTGGTCTTCCTGTCCTATTCCTCCGCCATCTTTGCCTGTAATCTACTTAAGGTTTTATCATGAGAATTTCCAATATCATAATATTGTAAAATATGACATTAATGACCACATTAATGACATCACAATTATGCATTTTTCATTTAAAAAATCCTTAATTTGGTTCCTTTAAGCTATTTACATATGTTATGTAATTATATATGAAGCTGCAATGATTATCATTATACATAAATATTTGTGCACAACACCTAATTTCTTTAGGGTAAAGTCCTAAAAGTGGAATTCCTCAGTCAACTCACAAGGCATTGCTAGAGACAGGATAAAGATGGTGAAGTAGGAAGACCCTAATGGCAATTACATATAGAGAAACTCTCGTTGAGAATGACCTGAATACCAGCAAAATGGCTCTTCTACAGTCAAAGTTGTAAAGAAAGAAACACAAGTAATCCAGTAGGAAGGAAAGAGATGCAAAATAGTAGTGATTCATACTAGTAAAGAGTGATTCAGAAGAGAAAGGGGTTATTACAGGTACAGAGATCCTCCTTGGGAAGTGAAGGGTTCAAGTTATACATTACACATCTTTGCCTTAGGTTTCAACACTGGGAGGATGAGCCAGCCTATCTGTTTTGAAAACTAGTGGGGATTGTTGGAAGACTGAGAGAAACAAATACTCCACTCTTGAAGAGTGCATACACAGACTTATTTGCCCAAAGTCTCAGAATGGAGACAACAGATTGAAAACTGCTGGGTGCTCTGGCTAGCCTACCAGGATTGACTCTATACATTCTTCCAGCCCACACCAGGCTCCTGCTCCAGCATGTCCTGTTCTGGCACTGTTCACAACTAAAGAAAAGGCCGCCATTGCCAATGAGCATATGCATATTTGAAGGAAACAGAGCCAATTCAGGCCATGCCTAGAGCCAAGGTGGAAACCATCATTGTCTGTGTGCATGTGTTCTAGGGAAGGATCAGAACCAGCTCACCTGGGCAGTTCCAACCTTTCTGTCATCAATGCTAGATTTAATCAAGGCACACAAACCAAAGAAAAAATGGAAAACCAGCTCAGAATTCATCCCCAACCATTTGAATCCAGGTCACAATCCCAGTCATGACAGAGACTGCCATTATATCAGAAAGAAGTGCAACTCCATCAGATCTCTTGCTCCAGCCACTCAGACCCTGGCCAAACCCTGCCACCTCAATAAGATGGCAACCACCATTGTGCCTAAGAGAAACCTCTACTCACATGTGGCCCTAACTCTACCCCATCCAAATCCAGCTCTACATCCTAATAAAGAAGCTGCCAGTACATGCCAGGGGAAGATGTACTCCGTGCTTACCTTGATTCCAACTCTCCTACCAAAGATACTGGGCACATTGTATAGAAATGCTCCTACACAAGAATGCAACTTCAAGACAAGAATAGGTAAATGTTTTCATTTAATTTATTAGAAATAAACAGAGAAAGTTAAACAAAATGAGAAAATAGAAGAAAGATTTTCAAAGCAAAGAATAAAAGTAAACCCCAAGAAAAAAGCAGAGATAAGAGGGGGACATTCAAGGTAGTGGAGGAATTCCTCAAGGAGATCACTGTCTTACCAAAAATATATATTAAAAAATTAGTCTACCTATGGAACAGTTTCTACAGAACCTCTCCTGATCGCTGGTACAAAACCTCAGACTTCCAGAAAGGCAAAGCAATCTTCTTTGATTAAGGCAGGCCAAAAGATAAAGATGAAGATGTAGACAATTGAGTTTGTGAGAGGAACATTCACCCTGGGGAGGGAGTCATAAAGGATAAGAAATTTCCACACACTAGGAAACCCCCTTACAGTTGGGGTCAGGGGAGACATCTTTGAAACCTCAAAGGGGAACAGTGCATGACAGATACAGCACTTTCCAGCCAAGAAGCAGCTCACACACTTGTGTCCACCCACAGTGAGTGGGGACTGGGTGTGGGGGCTCAGGTCTTGGGGATTCAGTCCTTAGGAAAAGAACCAGTGTTGACTGCCATGAAGTTACTCTGGTGGGGTAATGTGACACTGCAGAGGCAGACAAGGGAAAACCCTGGGACTGCCAGAGAAGCAAAAGATCGATTCCATGGTAAGACTCCTAACACCACTCTCTAACTCCAAATACTTACAGAACACAGGACCCTTCCCTAGGGAATGCTAAAAATGGGTTAGGCAGCTGCAGTCTATGGTCCCAGTGGAAGAGAAACAAGCGTTAACTCCAGAGGCAGAAGGCAGGGGTGCACTATGGTCCTGACCCAAGAAATCACAACAACCACCAAGCTGTGAGAGGCTGCAGGTTGCTACTCACATCTTGCTTGGAGCATTAGTGGCTTGGGTCTGCCAAAGGTACCACACCTGGAAGAAACTCCCTTGGGAAAACGTATGACCCACCTCAGACTGTGGTGACCTCCCACAGACACAAGCTGCAGCAAGCACCCTCTCCACACTCTAGTGGTGTCTGCTGTACTCTCACCCTTCCCAGCACAACTGAACAAGTGGGCCCTATCAATGGCTACTTTTGCCTCTCTGTTCTCTGCCCAGACACTGGTGAGAAACTTACAAACAGAGATAAACCCAAAATCAAAACAGAACACTGGGGCTGCCTAAGCAAAGGAAAGGAGGGAAAACCACCCTCAGAGTGGGAGAAGCAATGGTTTACATTCCTGCAATTAGCTTGAGACTATGTGATTTAGGGACAGCTATAGACCTTGAAAACAAGTACAAGCTGGACCAAGGGAAGATCTGAGTCTAAGCTGACATCACACTGCCCACATGTCCAGAGAACTTTTTAGATATATTGGAGGACTTTCTGAGTAGACAAGTTGACTGGAGCTGGAAAATGAAAGAATCACTTGTACATTCCTCTCACTACCACTCTGTAATATATCATCCCTTTTCTTTCCTTTTTAAAAATTGTTTTCTCATATTATCATTATATTTTTATTTATTGTTTTTATTTTTATTTATTTATAACCTACTATTTCCTTAAAAAATACTTATTAAACAAATCCCATAGTTTTCATTTTGTCTTTTTGAGAGTAATTTTAAAATCTCAATGTGTACACACCTACTCACTACTCAACATCCAGTCATACATGAACTTAAGACCTGCCACTTTCCTGTGCACTGTGCATCCCATACATACACCCTCCTGAAATCCCTGAAATCCATCTGATTCTGCAGCTATGCAATTAATAGATGCTTGCTTCTTGGAAGGAAAACTATGACAAACCTAGATAGCATATTAAAAAGCAGAGATATAACTTTGCTGACAAAGGCCCATATAGTCAAAGCTATTGCTTTTCCAGTAGTCATGTATGGATGTGAGAGTTGGACTATAAAGAAATCTGAGTGCTGAAGAATTGACGATTTTGAACTATGGTGTTGGAGAAGACTCTTGAGAGTCCCTTGGGCTGGAAGGAGACCCAACCAGTCAATCCTAAAGGAAGTCAATCCTGAATATTCATTGGAAAGACTGATGCTAAAGCTGAAACTCCAATACTTAGGCCACCTGATACAAAGACTGACTCATTGAAAAAGACCCTGATGCTGGGAAAGATTGGAGGCGGGAGGAGAAGGGGACGGCAGAGGATGAGATGGTTGGATGACATCACCGAATCAACAAACATGAGTTTGAGTACACTCTGGGAGTTGGTGATGGACAGGGAAGCCTGACGTGCTGCAGTACATGGGGTCACAAAGAGTCAGACACGAGTGAGCCACTGAACTGAACTGAATGGTTTTTCCAGTTGTCATGTACATATGTGAGAACTGGACCATAAGGAAGGCTGAGTGCTGAAGAACTGATGCTTTTGAATTGTGGTGCTGGCGAAGACTCTTGAGAGTCCCTTGGGTTGTGAGGAGATCAAACCAGTCAATCCTAAAGGAAAGAAACCTTCAATATTCATTAGAAGGACAGAAGCTGAAGCTCCAACACTTTGGCCATCTGATGGAAAGACCTACCTCACTGGAAAAGACCCTGATGTTAGGAAAGATTGATGACAAAAGAAGGAGATGGCAGAAGATGGGGTGATTAGATAGCGTCACCAACTCAATGTACATGAATCTGAGCAAACCCGGGAGTAGTGGACAAAGAAGCCTGGCATGCTGCAGTCCATGGGTCAGAAAGGGACATGATTTAGCAACTGAATGATAGCAACAACTTGTTTGTCTTTGGGGGTCTGACTAAAAACCTGATATGCCTCTAACTAAGCATATTCTCCAAAAGCTATATTCCTTTGCCTTTTCTTTTCAACTCATCTATGTTTCTTTAAAAGTGCATTTAGTTCATGAAGTTGTTTTCCAAAGTGGACCGTAGTTTTTTTGGTAGTGAGTTCCTACTCATATCGTATATTCTTTTAGGACCTACTTTTGTGTCCTATCACCTGATAGATAACTCTACAAATTCATTGCCCTTTCTGTGTCTACTGACTAGAAAACAAAATCACCTATCTATGCACTTACTAGTTCAGGCACCAAGTTTGCCACAAAACCTCGTGCTCATAACTCTAGAACCATCACCCAAAATAAGGAGCTTGTGAACATGTGTTGTTACAGAAAACCAAATATTCTGAGGCCAGGACTCCTTAACCTTGAACAGTTTGCACTAAAAAATGACTTTCTGAACATCCTTAGGAACCTCTTTCTCCCAGATGCACAACCATGTTGTGGTCAGGTGTCCTCTGTGTATCTATCCTGCCCCCTCTTCCACAGATCTGACACATTGTACTCAATTACTTCACTTCAAAACAGAAATAATTTATTTATATAAATATGATTTTAATAGTGCTCCATAATTATTCAATAATCAAAGTTTTCTCCAAGTCTGGAAAATAATCCAAAGTAATCAGCAAATGTTTTGTGTGTATATATACATACGTATACACATATAATTTTTAAAATCTCTTCCTGTAATTTAGTCTTGACTTTTAAGTGACATAATCAGTGAAGGACTTGATGTTGAAGCACATTTTGATAAGGATTTCAGAGCAATTAGTTTATTGTGAATATTAATTAGACTTACTCCAACTTCACAAGGTCTCCACCACAGTCATTTACATGAGCTCTTATTTTGGCTTCTTCACTCAGATTATGAATCTTTTCTTTCAAATTAATCACAGTTTCATTTATATTGTCCACTTCAATGCAGATTGGGTGCATCACTCCAATCTATTTTTTATTCAGAAGACCTGCAATTGAATGGTTGCTTCCCTGTAGGTGACACAGATCCACTTTGGTATTTCCAAGGTTGACAAAAATGACAGATACTCAATTCTCTGGAAGAAGGACCAGCTCACCCACTTTGGGCCCCAGAACATTTTAATAAAATTATCTGGCGTTTCACAAGTCTGTCACTGAAACTGCAACATGATTGATTTGACTCAGGTTCCATATAAGGTCAGCTCCTTGATGAGAGGACAGCAATGTGGAAGAAGTTCTAACTGTTGGAACTGAAGTCTAAAGTCCATGGAAAGTCCCTAAGCATTTGAAGCCACATTCATCGTGCATGCCCATCTTGGGAAGTGCCTAATTTTATTTTTTGATCTTTTGTTTTTAATTCTGTATCTTCAAGAGTTTAATTTTTAGTATCAATTTTATTTAATTTTTACTTTTTAATATAAATTTATTTAATGGGAAGTTAATTGCTTACAATATTGCATTGGTTTTTCCACAAATAAACATGAATCCACCACAGGTATACATGTGTTCCGCATCCTGAAACCCCTCTCTCCTCCCTCCCTGTACCATCCCTCTGGGTCGTCTCAGTACACCAGACTCAAGCATCCAGTATCATGCCTAGAACCTGGACTGGTGATTCATTTCATATATTATATTATACATGTTTCAATGCCATTCTCCCAAATCATCCCACCCACTCCCTCTCCCTAGACTAATGGTGAAACAATTCTCAATAGCCAAGAACACTTTAAGTGTGTGAGTCTCTTTGGGTGTTCTTGGCTATTGAGAATTGTTTCACCATTAGACTGTGGGGTGTGTCTTCTGTGTTGTGTCACCTGTGAAGTCTTGTTGTTGCTTTAACAGTTTAGGCCTGAACCCCAGACAGGAGATTTTACTCCATGATTTTGGCCACCAGAGAACTCTCACCTCCGAGAAAAATTAAAGGGTGATAGCTCTGCCAAAGGCTTCCATCTCAATATTAAGGCCAAGACCCACCCAAAACCCACAAATCTACAGTGTCAGATGTCCCATGCCAATCCTTCAGGAAAATAGGAGCACACACATGCACATTGGCAGTCAGGGTGTCAAAACCATACCTAATCCATCAGTTCAGTTCAGTTCAGTTGCTCAGTCGTGTCCAATTCTTTGCGACCCCATGAATCACAGTATGCCAGGCCTCCCTGTCCATCACCAACTCCTGGAGTTCACTNTTTTACATAGATTGAGTTATACAGCATGTATTAATATATACTCTTATATTTCTGCCCCCACCCCCGTCATGTCTGTATCTGTGAAACTCCCCATTTTGTTGTATATAACAGTTTCCCCCCCTTGGTCCATTAATCCATTGTGTATATGGTTATATTTATTTTATTGTTGACACATTACTTGGCTTGTTTCCAATTTTGGGCTTTTATTATGAATAACATTTCTAAGGTGAACATAAGCACTTTGGTCTCTCAGTTATAAAAAGCCCAGACTGAAGTTACTGGGTCAGAAGATAGGCATATTCAGTTTCGGTAGGTCTGTTAAGCTGTTTCCCAAGCCCTTCTGTCCATTTAGATGCCCACCTCTAGTGTGGAGAGCTCCACAGAGCCTCTTGGCTGTGCCAGTCCTTTTCATTTTGGCCATTCTGTTGAGTGTGTATGGATAGCTACATTGTAGTGTTTTTTTTTTGTTTGCTTGTTTGTTTTTTAATCAGCTTATTGATGCTTATACATGAAATAAAATGTACTCATTTCAGGTATACTGTTTGAGTTTTGAAAACTGTATACACTTACATAATTACTACCCCAGTCAAGATAGAACATTTATACCTCTGAAGAACTTCCCTCATTACCATTTGCAGTCTCCTCAGCAGCATCCCTGGCTTCAGGCCACTTGCTTTCTATAACTGTAGATTAGTTGTGTGTGTTTCAGAATTTCATATAGGTGAGACAGGCACAACATGCATATACTACATGTATTCTTACTGTGATTGGCTTATTTTGCCCAATGTTTTTGGGATTCATTCTTGTTATATCAGTTGTTTGTTCTTTATCATTGCTTAGTATTGTTTCATTTTAAGAGTATTCAACAGTTTTGTTTATACATTCTCCTGCTGATGAATATTTGGGTTGTTTCCAGTCTTTGGCTGTTAGTAATAAAGCTCACATGAACATTTGTGTTCAAAGTTTTGTTTGGACATTTCTTTTCTCTTGGGTGTACCTAAGAGTGGAATTGCTGGCGTAGTGTAGATGTATGTTTAGTTTTTCAAGGAACTGCTAGATCTTTTCCTAAATTGGCTGTGCATTCTTAGAGTTCCTCTGACAGTGTATCAGAATTCTAGTTGCTCTGTATCCTCATCAGCACTTGACATTGTCACTCAATTTTAGCCATGCTGATAGGCAAGAAATAGTATCTCATTGTGGTTTTAATTTACACTTCTGTGGTGACCCAAGGATGGAAGAGCAGATAAAACCAAGGAGGGTCTTGGGATGCAGAAACAGAAAAACCAGACCCTCATCCTTCCCTCCTCCAAGTTGTAACTTTTAATGGATTTCAGGCCCTCCTGATCAGTATACCTGTCTCCACTCCTACCCCATAGGGAGAAGGTATTTGCCTTACTCTTTCCTGCACCCAGTATACGTGCCTCATCCAATCAACAAATGACCTGCAAGACCCCATCCCACTCTTTGTACCCTGGGTATAAAAGTGGAGTAAGGACTGGACTGAACTGAACTGAAGGACCCCGATTCAATGTCAGCTCTCCCTTGAGCTGGCCTGCTGTTCTACCAGCATCTCCCACTCTAATAAACTTTGTTTCCCTCTCATTCTGTCTCATGTCTGGAAATTGTTTTCCAGCCTGCTCCCAGACCACGACAGTTTCCTTAATGACTAATGATGTTGAGCATTTTTTTCACCTGCCTGTCAACCAGTTAGCTGTTTTGTCTAGAGACATGCCTGTTCAAATCTTTTGACCCTTAAAAAAACCTTGAGTTGTCTTTTATTGATTTGTGGGAGTTCTTTAGAACAGTGTGGAAATGAGTTCTTTATCAGATACACATATTGCAGGCATCTCTTGTTCTGTGGCTTTTCCAATGTCTTTTGATGGGCAGAAGTTCTTAATACTGATGAAGCCTAATTAATCATATTTTTCTTTCGTAGTTGGGCTTCCATGGTGACTCAGATGGTAAAGATCTGCCTGCAATACAGGAGACTTGGGTTAGATCCCTGGGTTGGGAAGATCCCCTGGAGGAGGGCATGGCAACCCATTCCAGTATTCTTGCCTGGAGAATCCCCATGGACAGAGGAGCCTGGCAGGCTGCAGCCCATGGGGTCGCAAAGAGTCAGACATGACTGAAGTGACTAAGCACAATTAATCATTTTTCTTTCATTGTTACTGGTTTTTGTAATTATTCCTGTTTATGAAAATTTTGCCTACTCTAAAGTCTTAAAAATATTGTGTCTTCTAGACTTGTAATGGTTTTACTATCTCAAAATGATTGTTTTCTGTGGTTGAGATAAAGATTCATTTTTACTTCCCATGGTTATCCACTTAGCCTACTACCATTATTTACACATACATTACAAAACTATTGAAAAATTGTTGAATAAGAAGTCTGTTTTCTTTTTACAGAAGTAATTTATATTTAAGAAAGTTGAAAATCAAAATTACGTAAAATAAGAAATAAAAAGAATTAAAAGTTCCCCTTATAACTACTGTTAGTATTTGGTATACTTCTTTGCCTTCATATACGTATTTTTTTTCTTCATAGATGTGTTTGTATGTTTTGAAACATACACATGTATGTTTCAAACATTTGTGTTTTGCATGTAAAATTAATTTGCAGACTGCCTTTAAAGCTCAACAGTATTTGTGACATCTTTCGGAACCATCATGTATTTCTTTATAATTTGAAGGGGTGCCTAATATGCATGAATATTCAAGTGGATAACTAATTAAACTACTCATTTATTAGACATTTAAGTTATTTTTAATATATAGCAACTTAAAACTGGTGCTCTTTCTTGTAGTTTAATCTTTGAACAAATCTGTGTTACCTTGGAGTGAGTTCTAAGAGGTGGGATTGTTGGGTCAAAGAGTGTACACATTTTTAAGAGCAAGTGCATTGTGTACAGTCAAAAGTTGTGCCCACTTTCTCTTATTCATATGAACATGACATGTCATGCTGACCATATTCCGTGAAAGTGCTGTTTTCCTCATGTTTATGTTGTTTTAAGGTATTAATAATTTTTTAAAATCCCAACTTGGTTTAAAGAATTTAAAATTTTCTTTCATTACTAGTGATATTGCACATATTTTTCTTATGTTTATGGCTATTAGTTTCTTAAGAGAACTGTTGAGGTTGAGCTGTAGTTCTCTTCTGCTGATTCTCCATCCCTGTGCCTTTGGGGCGTGGCAGAAGAAAGTTGCCAGGGTGAGGAGCTTCTGAGTTTGTTGTGGCTGGGCCAGTACCTCTCTTTTGTGATTGAAAGGACCATTTTCTTTGGAGGCCAGCTGCAGGAGCCTTTGCTTTACTCAGCACACTGTCTTGAAGCACTCCAGGATCCGGCATTCTGGCCTCACTGGCAGCTTCAGGGACACTCGCTTCTACTAGCCTTTGCTGCTGTAGCTAGGAAGTGAGGTTCTGCTGGGGATTTCTTGCACTTTTCAGGTAGATTTTCTTTGCTTACATGCAGTAAACCCTATTTTCCAGTCCAGTTTCTCTCTGTTGAAAAGAAATTCCTCGAAGCACCTCACATTTGTGGAGAGCGCCGTAGCTGCGTTCCTGATACCATTGCCTTTTTCTCTGCTGTTTCTGTGGCGATTTCAGGTGCACAGTCAGGAACTGCAGCCGTGACACCCGTCTCCCCGTGCGCCGCGTCTGTCTGCGCTCCTCTTCACCGTCTTTCCGTGCTTCAGCCACAGCGACTCGCCCCCACCCCTCCTCCAGTGCGCCAGGTTCTGCCCTGACCTAGCAAGCATTAACTCCTGTTACTTGTTATCAGGGATGCGTCGCCCTTCATTCCTTTCTTGCCCATTTAACCTCTGCTAGTCTTTTAGAGCTGAGTTCAAGCATTATTTCTTCAGGGACTGCGTCTGGGCTCCCTATATACTCCTACGGGTTAGATTCCCTTTGTCATAGTCTTAGAGCACTCAGTTCTTTTTCCTCACAGCTGGTAACATAATTATAATTGATGAATGTATTGCATAATCCTCCACTAGACAGTCAGCTCCTTTATTAAGAAGGTAATCTCTGTGGGGACGAGGCTCATGTCTGTTATGTCCTATCCAGTTCATAACACGTTCCCAGCATCGAGCACATAGTGCATACCGCACAACTAGTTGCCCAGTTGACTGTGAGAATTACTGTCTTGTATCAGAAGTTGATATGGGCTTTTAAAATGAAAACATTTACTCCATTTAATGCTTAGTGTTTTCTGTTTCAATATCATCTTAGTTTTAAGTGACTTGATCATGAAAATTGAGCTCTTGGTGTCAGAAATTCCGTTCAGAAGATCAGAAAGCTTCCCTTCTTTCCCTCTCTGACTCTGAACCAGATTTTAAAACCTGTCATTGACTTCTAATCTATCCAGAAAGTCTTATTTCAGTAATACTTCAGCTGTCATTTTGAAGGATTTGCCAACTGCTATAAACTGCTAACCTTTCCTCCCCCCATGTTTTCCGTGTGTGTGTGTGTGTGTGTGTGTGTGTGTGTGTGAGAGAGAGAGAGAGAGAGAGAGAGAGAGAGAGAGAGAGAGAGAGAGAGAGAGAGATTAATAGGGTCACTCTTGACTGAGAGTTGCTTCCTGAGGTCTGGTAGTTTTAGTAAATGCTGCATGTAATCTCCTCTAGGAAATTCATTTGATAATTGCCATTTTAATAATAAAGTTCCCAACATATCCCACATTTTCTGACCCCAGGATTCCTCTCTTTATTTTGGCTCAAAACTGATAGAACCCGAGGCTGTTCTTTACTATTTTTATGTATTTCATCCTAACAGCTTTTATTCATCAAGGGTTTCCTTCACCCTGCCAAAGTAAAGAGGGAGGGAACTAACACTGGTTAAATGGCAGATTTACATCTACTGTTTCTTTTAATCTTTTTAAATCACTAACCTTGAAAGATAGACATGCTTCCACATTTTAGCATGTGAGGAAATGAATTCTGGTGAAGGTAATTATTTTTTGCTCGAGGTCACAGAATGAGTGATTGTTTCTTTCTCAGACCTTCTTTCCTCTCTCCCTCTCTCCTCTCCCTTCCTGTCTGTGCAAAGCCTGTGCTCTTTCTTAGATTCTGCACCTCAAGCTATCATCACCTTAGTTAAGAGTGTTAGGTGGCAGCCTGGAACTCTGAAGAGCTCCAGAGACTCTGAGGCAACAGGGTTTCCAGGTTGTAGGTGGGCAGCTGCAGGTTATCAGTACTGGGGAGACCGAGCAGGAGAGGGGAAGCCTTGCCTGCCCCTGCCCAGATTGCCTTTGCAAGTCCTCCTGCTTCCTTCCCTCCCTCATTCTGCACTTCACTCCTTCTCCTCCATTCCAGTCTTTTCTGCTCTGTGGGCGTTCTAGATGGGCTTTTTACCCACAGTATATAGTTAGCGTTCACTTAGTGTCTACTTTGGATGCAGCAGGTGCTGCGCACCTTGCAACAGGTGGCTTGCTTAGTGTCCTGTTCTGTGAACCTGGGATCATAACATGCCTCTGTCTAGGTTTTTTTTTACATTTACTTTTTTTTTTCCCCTAAGGAAAACCTAAGCAATTAAAATCTATGAAATCATGGGTTCGATGTGCTAGCTGTATATTTTTACAATATGTATTTAAATTAAATGTGTCGCTATTAAAACATTACATGTCACCAGAAATCACCTTGAATACTAAACCTTGGGAAACATTGCTGTAAAATACCCTTTTAACTTTATTCATTCATCTATCCATGAAGAGTTCAGTATGTATCTGTTTTAAAGATACAGACTTAAAAACAAAAGACTGATAAAAATGTGCACATACCAAGCACACAGTTCCATTATTATACCTAAAATTAATAATTCTTTAATATCAAATAGTCTGTTTATATTTGCTTGTCTCAAATAATTTTTAAATTGTCTTTATTTTTCAGAAGTTTTAGATTTGCAGGACAATTGAGCAGATAGTACAGAATTCTCATATATGCTTTTGTCCCCCATTATTAGCATCTTACATTAGTGTGGTCGTGAGCTGATCCTGATGCGTTGTTATTAATGATAGTCCGTGGCGTATTCAGCTGTCCTTTGTTTTTATTTCACATCTTCCTTCTGCTCCAGGATTTCACTTGGGATCACACCTTACATTCAGTTGTCTTGGGTTCTTAGGCTTCTCTTGGCTATGTCAGTTTCTCAGATTTTGTTTTTGGTGATCTTGACAGTTTTTCCGGGACTGGTCAGGTATATCGTATTGTCCTTTATTGAAATTTGTCTCATTTTTCTCATACATAAAAGTAGTTTGTTTTTTCAGTTCCGGAGACAAACTTGGTTCACCTATTGTTTATAGTTAATAGTCTCTCAAATCTCTCTTCGTCTATAAAAATTGCCTCTCTCATCTTTTTTCTTGCCACGTATTTATTGAAGAAACTGGACTGGTCATTTGTTCTGTATAACTTCCCCAGATTTGGATTTTGCTAATTATGTTCTTAATAGGTCTACATAATTTTGTTCTTAAATTTCTTGTAAATTGGTAATCACATCCAGAGATTTGTAGGATATTAGTATGCTTCTCTATCAATTAAAGTAAAACAACAATGAAAACTCATCTTTTGTTGTTCAGTGGATCAGTCGTGTTGACTGCAAATTATATTTTTACAAGGGAAGAAATAGGTGAAAGTGTTAGTCACTGAGTCGTGTCAGACTCTTTGTGACCCCGTGGATTGTAGCCTGCCAGGCTCCTCAGTATATGGAATTCTCTAGGCAAGAATGCTGGAGTGTGTAGCCATTCTCTTCTCCAGGAGATCCTCCCAACCCAGGGATCGAACCCAGTTCTCCTGCATTGCCACAAGGGAAGCCCATTTATTTAATTGATGTTTGTATTTGATACTGCCAACCTCACTGCTTATTTGGAAGGAAGTGCCTATAAAGAGGAGGGTTGAGTTTCTTAATACTGGATTTCAGAGCTCCTTGGAAAATCAGGGCACGTTTTTTTCTCTTGTGCTTTCTTTCTGCGTTCTTCTTAGTGTTCAGTTTATCCTGTAACGTATTTTTTTTCTTTCTCTAGTATCTGTATTATAGCAGGAATGCGATATTCTTGGAACATTTCATTTTGAATACTTTTAGTAGAATAAGATGACTTCCTAGGAAAAATAAATTGTAAGAATGTTTCATTGGCAGGGTATTCCTTATCTCTCTTAAGATCTTAATCTTGGCCATGCCAAATACCTTTTTGGCTTTTGCTGTTTTATTTAACTAAATATTTAAGGTTTGTTATGACTTTTTTCTAGTTGAAAGTGGTAGAAAACTCAAGGCTGAGTTAAGCCAAAGCAAAGAATTTAAAATTTGAAAAATCAACAGGTGGATGTGGATTCAGGTTTCTTCCCTAGAGAGAACGTGGTCCCTCCTAGAACCAGCTCCGTACTCCTTTGTGGTAGGCTGAGGGCAGCTCCAGCTTTCTTCTTAAGTTCAGACTCAGTGGGGAAAGAGAGTTCTTGTGGCTTCATAGAAGTCCCGGATTCAACTTAGAATATATGCTTATTCCTCAATCAGCTACTATGATTAGGTGATGTGGCCAAAAAACAAATGTAAAATTACATTACATTCTTCTCTTGCCTCTGAATCATATTTTTGCCCTGTGTGTAAACTTTCAGGACTTTACATATTAATTATTTGATACTTTAACAAATATTTATTGAGTTCCTACTCTGTACAGGTGCTGTGAGGACCTGAAGGCATTACATTGTAAATTGGTAATTCATCTTACCAATTGCTTGTATTACTTTAATAAATTGTTTTAGAAATATAACACCTAATTTATTTGGAAATAAAGTACAGTTTCTACAGGAAAATATATTACTTTAAGCGTTTTCCTGTGGTTTATAGACCAATTTTTGTTTTTTGAATTTGATTATTTTCAAAGCATAAGTGATATCACCCTTTCAACTTTTTTTGCTCATATCCCAATCTTAGTGGCTCTTTCATTGTTTTTCTTTAGACTTAATTTAAAGAAATGTGGATCATGGGTTATTTGTTTGTTTGTTTTAAAGGCACCAAGAAATGCCCATATGAGATTTGTCTTCTGATCTTCCTCTCAATTCTGTATTTTCTCAGTTAATGAAAAATTTATTATTATGGTGACATCTGTGTTCTGTTCCTCATAGAACATCTTGACCAACTGCATGTAGCTGAGTCATGCATAAAGTTAAAGCAGTGGCGCTGAACATGGTTTTTGATAAAGAAGTCCAGTATTCCTTCAATTGATATTGGGCCTTTAAGTCATTACTTCCTTTGTGTAAGAACTTCCAGAGTCTTGTAGTCCACCTGTGTTCATATGTACTCCTGCAAAAAAAGTCTGTCAGGTATACGTTAATCTTACCGTATCATGTGTTTTACTGCAGTTACCTGCTTTTGAGACTGGGTGCTTTCAAGGGGCCAAGTACCAAAAGTATCTCATGAGACATTTAGAGGACCTGGGCTAGAATAACAGTTTTAAGAAGATGGACAAAATGATCTCTGTAAGGTCCCTTTCACCTCCAGAATTTAATGATATCTCTGACTTCAAGTGGTAAGAACTCCCCTTACCCAGTTGCCTGCAGGAAATAGACAACGTGAAGGGAATCAAAGACATCCCTGCTCTAACAGCAAGCAGCAGGAATCCTCACTAAGGCAGTCCTAGCCCCTTGCTGAAAGGCAGATTCATTTGCTCTTAGAGCCCAGTGGATTGTGGCACCGAACTTCATTCTTATTTGAAACCAAGGTCAGCTTGGGATATGAGAACAATGGGGACTCAATGAGAAAGTAGAGCAAGTGCAGAGTTTACTAGACATTTAATTAAAGGTTGATAAATCCTCTTATATTTATTAGCTTGGACAACTCATTTTCATGCTGTTCATTTTGTTCTGAAGCAAAATTTTGGTTACAGTTGTTTTCTAAATCAGTCCGTGTGTGTGTATATAAAATTTTAAACATAAGACTCTACCAACTTGGAATATGTATTTCTTTAGGATAGAGGATGGTTAGGTCTCTAAAAATAAGTATGTATTTGAGAAATGAGCAGTGTTTAAAAAGTATTAGAGGGCTTGTTTATGATGTAATGTTTGATTCCAAAAGGTTATTAGCAAGACCAACTTTCATTCAATAGGTATAATGAGATGGAAATCAGTTTAGATAGTGGAAGCTTTGAAAGTCTTTGAAAGTGACTTTTAAAATACTATTATAATACGTGGAGTTTAAGTTTTAATACTCTTAAAAGCAGTGAATCTGTATTTCTTTAAAATATTTGATACTTTAGAAATTTAGCCATCTTTCTCCCTTCAGTGAACTAGGAAATGATACTACTTTATTTCCAGAAACACTTTTGATACCAGAATATTTGGTTTTAAGAATTCTTGTGTTGTCTGTTGAAGGATTTAGTATATTGGCATGTTCAGTAAACTTTTTGAATATATAATCAGTTTAAAGTGAAAAAGTTAAAATAGAATTAACATGTGATCTGAATATAATGAAGTCAGACCCTTCGAGAGTAGGTGCAATAACATTCCTTAAGTCATCTTCCTACTTGAAAGTGATACTTCTTCCTAGGAAGAATGAGATTGTTCATTATATCAGGGGGGGAAATTTTCCACTTGCTTTTTGGTTTGTTTGGTTTTTGGCTGTGCCATGTGGCTTTTGGGATCTAGTTCCTAGACCAGAAAGGGAACCTGTGCCCCTGGAATCGTGGAGTCCTAACCACTGGACTGCCAGGGGATTCCCTCTAATGTTCATTTTAAAACACAATGAACTTTGCATTCTCTCTTACATGAAAGTAGGGGAAGGATTTTGACCCAGTACTAGTATATAGGGCAGTCAGATCTTGCTGTCTGGGTACTTCCATGAATTCTCTGATTAAAGCTTTTTGGCTTCTGAGAGTTAATGGAGGGACAAGGCGGGGCACGAGCACCTGGGTCTGCAATGGTGAAGAAGGGGAGGCTGGCGCCCTGCTGCGTGTGCGAAGACCAGGCGCCTCTTGGGTCTCAGATGCTGACTACAAAACAAGGCCAGCTTTCAGTTAGCTCACCTGGAAGTCCTCTCCAGTGTCATGAAGTTTGGATTATCAGACACTTAGAAGTTGTAGCCTTGTAAAACAGAGCACTGCTAGTGAATAGTTTTCTCTGGCTAGGTAGCCTCAGAGATTAGGGTTGTGTCTTTGTTATTACCCCAGAGTGTAACCAAACTCTTGATAGCTAGCTTAACCCCACCTGTTCTTCACCTTCATTGGAGAATGGGCTTGACCCAAGGGAAAAGTTGCTAGGCCCAGAACCCTAAGTTAACAGTTTGGAAATGCTAGTTATTCTGGAGGAGAAAGGTATGAGAAGAGAGAAAGGTGGAGGAGAAAGTTGTAAGAAGCTTAAGTACTGGGTTGTTAGTTGTATACTGGCTGCATCTGAAAAACTATGGCAGACGAAAAGAGTAAAATAAGAATCTCCTGTATTTAATTCTATGTTTTATATGTGTTGCTGCTGCTGCTGCTAAGTCGCTTCAGTCGTGTCCGACTCTCTGCGACCCCATAGACGGCAGCCCACCAGACTTCCCCGTCCCAGGGATTCTCCAGGCAAGAACACTGGAGTGGGTTGCCATTTCCTTCTCCAGTGCCTGAAAGTGAAAAGTGAAAGTGAAGTCGCTCAGTCGTGCCCGACTCTTAGCGACCCCATGGACTGCAGCCTACCAGGATCCTCTGTCCATGGATTTTCCAGGCAAGAATATTGGAGTGGGGTGCCATTATATGTTATCAAATAAAATAAGATCATAATATAACAAAAGTCCTGATTTTGTAGCCTTTATTCACTTAAGATTTCTTAAACTTTTTCAGTGTTTTATAACTTTCTTTTCCTATATAACTTTCTTCTAGGTGAATAAACATACTCCTATAAAAATGATTTTTATTTGGTGGCTATATCATACTGTGTCTTCTGGATGATGTCTAATTTATATAACCAGTCCATTGTCTATTGTTCGGCATTCTTTCCTTTGCTCTTATGACAGTGATGTGGTGAACATCTTCTTAGCTGTATTTTTGGGCATATCTTTAGTTTTTCCTGTAGTGTAACTCCCCACGTATGAAATCGCTGAATCAATGATGTGCATGTTTTCCAAGTCTTAAATGTGTATTAATAAGTTGCATCCGGGGAGTTATACAAATTACACTCCTGTAAGCAGTACAAATGAGTAATAAGTAGATAAAATTTGAAAATAAATCAGAGGAAATTGCTGCTTTAATGTCCAGCAAAGGAAGTGGGGGTTTTGGAGTCGGATAGAATTGCACGTCTGCTACTTTTGACCTCTGACATGTGGTTTGATGTCTCTGATCCTTAGTTTCTTCTTCTTTAAAACTAAAATACCAGTCTGGCCAGAGGTGGTGTGACAGTTAATGAGATCAAGGGAGCTATACCTGTCTGGCACGTAGTAGGTACTCTGAAAATACAAATTTGCATCTCCTTCCCAAATTATTCCTTTTTTGTAAATTTCATTTACATTTAACATTTTTAAATTGGAAATGTTAAATTTATAGTTTAGTCGTCTCCCCTGGTCCTGGAAAATGTTCTTAATTGGACCAATGAGGCTAACCAACAAAGGCTCAGATGTACTTAATTTAACTGTCATTTGGTTCTCACCTGTCTCAGGTTTTGTGGATCTTGGATAAACCCCATTGGGATTGGGTTCAGACTGATCTGACCTGGAACTTGCTAGGGGAAATCTGTTCTTTCTTGGCAGCTGAACCTCAGACTGGTCCTAGTACAACTGAGGACCCATGTGGCTATGCTGGAAATAGATTATTTTGTTACATCCTGTTCTTGTCATGCTGCTTAGAATAGAGATTCTGCTTCCCCCCTCATACATCTAATTCTTCCTCTCTCCAGCTTCTGTAAGAGCTCTGAAAAACCCTGGTAACAGTTCTGAGTTATGGGTGGTAGTTGTGAAGTGGACAACAGTGATTTTTTTTTTCCCCTTTGAAATTACTTGGGAACAAGCTGTTATCATTTTGTTGCTCACTGCTGTTTCTGAAAGTCACTAGGTGAAATGTTTTTCTGGCATTCAGCATTTTAACACATTTTAAACCACAGGTATTTGAGACAGACTGAATTAATTCTTGGGAAGATAATTTGTTTTTATTTAAATTGTCAAGTTACTATTTGTAACATAATAACTTACATTATTTGTTATATAATTAAAAATAAAGCATTACTTAAAATTATACAGTGTAGTTTTAAAATATTATAAGTACTAGGTGTTCATTGGAGAAAAAGTTAGAAAATATGCATGAATAGAAACTATAAAAGAAACTTTACCCTTCATCTCCCTATCAAAGGAAACTATGAAGATCCATTTCAGTTTGGGGTTCTGGTATCTTAACTTTAGGGGCTTCCCTGGTGACTCAGATAAAGAATCCGCATGCTAATGCAGGAAATGAGGGTTCGATCACTGGGTTAGGAAGATTCCCTGAAGGAGGAAATGGCAACTCACTCTAGTATTGTTGCCTGGGAAATCCCATGGACAGAGGAGCCTGGCAGGCTACAGTCCATGGGGTTGCAAAGAGTCCGACACAATTTAGCGACTAAACAGCATCTTACTTTAGATAATTTGTGTGTGTGTGTGTGTGTGCGCGCGCGTGTGCACATGCGCGTGCGCCCACCATGTCACTCAATGGTGGCCAACTCTTTGTGACCACATGGACTGATGAGAATTGTCTAGACATTAAAAATGTTTTTTTTAAATAATAGAATTTAAGGAAAGTTTGAGCTCTGGCTTTGAATTCTGATTCCACAATAAGTTGGTTGGGTTGAATCTCTAAAACTTGGCAGAAAGTAAATTTCACTTTTCCACATTCTTATCCCTTTTTCTTTTCTCATTTCACTGCCCCCTTCTCCCCATGCTCTTTTCTTCCTTTAACATATATCCCAGCCTGAAAATACCATATGCTGTATTATCTATAAATATGTGGTTCTGTAGTACAGTTGCTAAGAATTAAAGCATTAACATTCTTGGTTATATGTCACATGGTTACTGTCAAATTCTGTCATAATAAAATACCACTATAAGGAGAAGAAAACCTCTCACATATTGAGGCTTAGACCTCAATATTATGAATACTAGGTGTTCATCGGAGAAAAATTAGAACTAGGTGTTCATTAGAAGATGTGGATGAATAGAAATTATAAAAGAAAAATTATGTGTTCAGTTCTTTAAAATGCTTTGGAAAATACCTTTAAACTATGAATTAACATTTATTCTCTGACCTGATTACTATGATTCTTGGTTTTAAAAACAGCATAATTACTTGGTGAGAGTTTGCTATTTCTTATAGATTGCCATCAAACATTATAATATAGAGTAGAAGTCTCTGTTGTAGGCTCTTAAAAGCTCTGTGCCCTTATTTTCATTACAACTACTATAGCTTCTTGAAAAGCAGCAGTCTGAGAATTCAGACAATAGAATAGTTCCTAATTTGGATTAACTTTAATTCTTGCTTTATTTGCTTTGAGATGAGGACTGCCTCCAGCAGAAACTGAATGGATGCTCTATAGCTTTCACATCCAGGTTTAGAGAGCTGGAGTTACATAATCTGTTTGAGCCCACTTACTGTATCATTCTTCAGGACACATTCCTACTCCTGGATGGAGAGTCTCAGTGGAGAGTGTGTGATAACCAGGTGATTACTGTGAAATAGATCTTTGTTCCCACTCCTGTATTCTAATATTTCATTACCTGTTTTATATTTTCATTACTTTGTTTTATATTCGGTAGGTAGGGTATGGTGAGAGTTCTACTGAAAAAAAATTGACTTTAGGCAAGTATTTCTGAAGGTCAGTATTGGCCCTTGAGTCTACTCTTTGTACCTTAGCTGAAAGAAATTTGCATTAGTTGTAAAATAAAAATAAGAGACTGTCCTTAGGCTCTCTAATAGACTTAATCTTTCTTCTTTTCACCACTCTTCACTCCAGCTGCTAACGGTTACTTCTCTGATTAAAAGTTTATTGTCTTATCATTGTCTCTAGCAATGAATATTAAAAGTTTTTGATGTCTCATTTGGAGGAATTACATGATTTTAAGCCCTGATATTTCATAATATTTATAAAAACATACATGGCTTTTATTCTATTTACTTCATATCTGTATCATTCAGTTCAGTTTAGTCCCTCAGTCATCTCTGACTCTTTGCAACCCCATGGACTGCACCACGCCAGGCTTACCTGTCCATCACCAACTCCCAGAGCCTGGTCAAACTCATGTCAATCAAGTCAGTATGCCATCCAACCATCTAATCCTCTGTTGTCCCCTTCTCCACCTGCCTTCAATCTTTCCCAGCATCAGGGTCTTTTCCAGTGAGTCAGTTCTTCGCATCAAGTGGCCAAAGTATTAGAGCTTCACCTTCAACATCAGTCTTTCTAATGAATATTTGAGGCTCATTTCCTTTAGGATTGACTGGTTGGATCTCCTTTCTTTCCAAGAGACTCAAGAGTATTCTCCAACACCACAGTTCAAAAGCATCAATTCTTTGGCGCTCATCTTTCCTTATAGTCCAACTCTCACATCCATACTTGACTGCTGGAAAAACCACAGCTTTAACTAGACAGATCTTTGTTGGCAAAGTAATGTCTCTGCTTTTGAATAGTTGGCCATAACTTTTCTTCCAAGGAGCAAGCGTCTTTTAATAGCATGGCTGCAATCACCATCTGCAGTGATTTTGGAGCCCAAGAAAATAAAGTCTGTCACTGTTTCCATCGTTTCCCCTGCATTTGCTATGAAGTGATGGGAGGTGATGGCATTCCAGTTGAGCTATTTCAAATCCTAAAAGATGATGCTGTGAAAGTGCTGCACTCANTGCCATTTCCTTCTCCAGTGCATGTAAGTGAAAGTGCATGAAAAGTGAAAGGGAAGTCGCTCAGTCATGTCTGACTCTTTGCGACCCCATGGACTGCAGCCTACCAGTCTCCTCTGTCCATGGGATTTTCCAGGCAAGAATACTGGAGTGGGGTGCCATTGCCTTCTCCAATACTCTATATATACTGAATAATAACCCCATTTTTTACCAATATGGTTCACATTAATAAACCTAGGTCTTCATTTTTAATATTTATGGAGAGTTTGTCTGGAAGTATAGTAATTTAATCACTCTCCTACAGATGGACATTAAGGTTATTAAATTTTAATCTATACTTATTAGGTTGTATGTACAATAATGTAATCACTCTTCTACTGATGGACATTAAAGTTATTAAATTTTAGTCTGTACTTATTTCTTAGGTTGTATTCATTGGAAAAATTCTAAATCAAAGGGTATAAACTTTTTAAGGTTTTCTAACATTGACCAATCCTCCACCAAAAAGTTATTCTGATCTACATTATTCTCAGCAGTATATGATAGTAGAAATAAATACCCAATGTGGAAAGCTGGAAAGCATAGGAAAACACAAAGAATACATTAAAAAAAAATCATACTTTGTTTACTCATTTGTTTGTTCTTCAAGCAGCAAATATTTATGATGCTTCTGCTATGTACCAAGGATTATTGTAGGGGCTGGAAATACAGGAGTGCACAAAAAGCCACTCTGTCTTGGAACTTAAATTTTAGTGGGGACAGAAAGGAAATAAGTAAGTCACATGGTATTTTAGGTAGTAAGAAGTGCTATGGAGAAAGAGGGCGGTAGGGCACTCCAAGGAGGCTTTTATTTTATAAGAGATGGGAAGTCATTAGAGACAACTGCCTGCAGTGCAGGAGACCCGAGTTTAACCCCTGGGTTGGGAAGAGCCCCTAGAGAAGGAAATGGCAACTCACTCCAGTATTCTTGCCTGGAAAGTCCTATGGACAGAGGAGCGTGGTGGGTGACAGGCACGAGTCAGACCCGACCTAGCGACTAAACACCACCAGCGGGGCGATTTATCCTACTAACGTGTTAATAGGGTCTCTGTCTTCTGTATAGATAATAGAATGAAGAGAGAAAACAAGGGGGCCAACTCTATGGTTGACTGGTGTGTTAGCCATGGATCCCCAGAGAGAGAGAACCAGCAGTACTAGTAGGTAGATGGATAGATAGATATTTTGGAGAATTGGCTCACGTGATTGTGGGGACTGGCAAAGTTGAAATTTGTGTGGCCAAGCAGCAGAAATGCAGGCAAGAGTTCGGTGTTACAGTCTGGAGGCAGAATGTTTTTTTCTCTTATGGCCCTGAACTTACTAAATAAGCCCTATGTACATTTTGGAAGGTAGCATGCAATCAGATCTACAAAATAACCTTCACAGCAACATATAGATTAAGCCTTGACCAAACAACTGGCCAAGTTGACACACAAAATTAACCATCACAACTGTGACTGAAAAGCAGCCAACTTGGGAGTTAGGGATACAGATGGAATCAGAAGCAGCCCATGACCAGATGAAGAAAAGCGAGTGTGACATCAGTGAACGTGACCCCCGTCTTATCAAGCCAGTACCCTTCGCATCACCAACAGCTAATAACCATAGTCAGAGGCGACTTGAACTTCTGAGTCCCCAGAATGGGAAGATAAAAATATGGTATGTGTCTCCTTGTAACAGTGAAGTGCTTTAGTAATGATTGTTCACGAAGAGTCATTCAGTACATAGTACTCATTTTGTAGAAGAACCATATGTGTGTGTAGGGTCTCACAGTTAACACTTACACCAGTCACATTACTAAGCCTTTTCCCGTATTTTTTTTTAATCCTCTGAACAGTTTTATGAACTAGGTTCTGTTATGTCTGTTTTATACATGAGGAAACGGAGATTCAGAGAGAAAGAAAGCTTGTGACTTGCCCGAGTGAGTGAGTGANAGTACTCATTTTGTAGAAGAACCATATGTGTGTGTAGGGTCTCACAGTTAACACTTACACCAGTCACATTACTAAGCCTTTTCCCGTATTTTTTTTTAATCCTCTGAACAGTTTTATGAACTAGGTTCTGTTATGTCTGTTTTATACATGAGGAAACGGAGATTCAGAGAGAAAGAAAGCTTGTGACTTGCCCGAGTGAGTGAGTGAGGTCGCTCAGCCGTGTCCGACTCTTTGCAACCCCGTGGACTGCAGCCCTTCAGGCTCCTCCGTCCATGGCATTCTCCAGGCAAGAGTGCTGGAGTGGGGTGCCATTTCCTTCTCCAGGGGATCTTCCCCACCCAGGGATCGAACCCGGGTCTCCTGAATTGCAGGCAGACGGTGTAGCCTCTGAGCCACCAGGGAAGCAGGGCACATAAAAGTAAGGGGTGGAACCAGGACTTAAACATGGCCTCTCTGGTTCCAGGGCGCTCTGCTGTGGCGGTGGCGGTCTCCCGGTGTCTAAGTCACACCCAGCTCTGCGACGCCGTGGGGCCTGCCGGGCGCCTCTGTCCATGGCCTTTCCCAGGCGAGAACACTGGACTGGGATAGCTGTTCCATCTCCAGGGGATCTTTCTGACCCAGGGACTGAACCCAGGTCTCTCGCTTGTCAGGTAGATTCTTTACCGTAGAGCCACCTGGGAAGCCCCTCCAGTACACCTTCCTGCCTCTCACAGTAGAAACTAGTTTCACAGAGACGATTATGTGTGTTTTAAGTTGTAAATAGAGTTTTCTAGGACAATTATGCAATAGGAATGCTATTTATGTTGCCACACCAGTAGCCTACATGATCAAATGTCTCCTCTTTAGAGCCCTTCTCTGGCCACCCAGTCTAAAATAGCGTTCTGCTTTTCACTCTGTTCCTCTACCCTACTTTATTTTTCCTTCATAGCGCTTAGCACTGCCTGAAATTACATTGTGTTGGTTTTTCTCCCCTCCTGTTTATTGTCTCTCCCCATCGAAACCCCAGGTTCCATGAGGAAAGGGTCATCTCTCAGTCTGCGTGATAAATCCACTTGTTTGTGACATAGTTTCTGAACAGGCAGCATAAACTGGAGAAGAAGAAGAAATGGCTGTCTAAGCTAGGGACTGTTGGGATTATATGGTGTAGTGGTATTTGCTGTCATAGCCAGAACTACTTTGGACTTAGTTCACTGAGTTCTTTGAATTCAAGTATTCAAGTGAGTTGAAGGAGTTTCCTGAGGAAAAAATGATTTTGCTTTGAAGACTAGCTTGTTGTATTGTTGTTTTGCTTAAAAATGTTGGGATGAAATTAGGAAGAAAAATGAGGAATAATTCATTCCTCATTAAGAATGAGGAATATCATTCTTAATATTCTGACATTTTCTTTGAGTTTTTAATCTGTGCGTGTGCTTTATATCCTTGAGAATTATATCTATATAATTATATAACCATATATGCTTTATTTTACTTTACATACTTTGTACACTTATTCAGGATTATTGTGTTTATATTCTATTATTAAAAATGTCTCATGATTTGAAATGACCACATTCCATGAACATCCTATAATTAGACATTTTTCTGGATGCTTAAACTCTTCACTTTTATTTATTAAAAATGAATCACCATCTTTTTGCACAAATCTTTGCCTTCCCTTTCAATTACTTAGGATATATTCCTAGGAGATATACTGTATATATCTTGTCAAATTGCTTTCCAGAGGGTTTGCATCTCACTGTACCCTCACTAGGATTGAATATTGAACATTTGAATAAATTTAACTAGCCTAATTTGTATAACTTAGTAGTATACTCTTAAAATCACAGGCCTCTTCACAAATGGCAACTCTTCTCTGAGCAATTTGAGTATATGTTGAGTCAGCTAAGCCATGGCCTACTAAGAGAAGATCTAATAATACTGGATATACTTGGCCAAGAAAAAGAATTTGAGAGACATTTTCAAATACAGAACGCCTGTGCCAGTCTGCGCCTTCTTACTGAATTGCTTGGGTGCTCTCAAAAGTGAGATCATACAGTTTGGATGGGATTATTTAGAAAATACCTAGAACACAGTATTAAACATATTGCCCATACATTTTGTACATTTTTTACTGTTGCCGTGTGACCTGGTAGCACTCAAAAGTGAGATCATACAGTTTGGATGGGATTATTTAGAAAATACCTAGAACACAGTATTAAACATATTGCCCATACATTTTGTGACATTTTTTTACTGTTGCCGTGTGACNTACATTTTTTACTGTTGCCGTGTGACCTGGTAGCACTCAAAAGTGAGATCATACAGTTTGGATGGGATTATTTAGAAAATACCTAGAACACAGTATTAAACATATTGCCCATACATTTTGTGACATTTTTTTACTGTTGCCGTGTGACCTGGTAGCACAGAGAACCAGCTGCCAATTTTTATAGATAGGTGGCAAATGAAAACGCTTTACCTTAGTATAAGGAAGAGCTTTCTATTCCTTCCTCCCTCCCTTTAGAAAACCAGGAGTCACTCGCTGAAGTCCTTGTAAAATCTCTTAGAGCTTGCTTCCTTTTTAAATTCAGAGTAAAAGGCAAATGTTAAATCCTTCATCTGTGGAGACAACAAAGGATGAAAAATTAAGGATTAGAGTAATGGTAACCAGAAGAAACTATCACCTCATTAATTTCAAAGTAAGAACTTTGCCAGAAGCATTGCACAGAGGGATCTGTGGAGTTCGCAAGGAGAGAGATGGATGAACCCCTGTCAACTGGTAGTGATGGCCTGGGGAAGATGCTGAGTCTGTAACGTCCTCAGTCTACCGGAGTGAGATATTTACTGAGGCCATCTGATGGTAGTGCTGAAAAAGGGCACAAAAGATTTCAGCACATATTTTTTGCTAGGGGATCCCATAGCTTGAAGTGTTGGGTATTAATTATTGCAAACCAGCCATTGAAAGATTTATTTTTATTCATTTTGAGACAGTGTTGAGCTTAGTTATAAGTATACAATACTAAGAACCTTTTGCTCCTCAAATTGCATGAAAATAAAGCTGACTTTATGGTTTGTCATGTTCTCGTGTTTTGGTGTGTATTTCTCACAAAGGAAGATGTTCTACATAATCCTAATTGAGTCAAATCAGTAAATTAGCATTTGACATGTTACTGCCATCTGGTCCGTGGTCTCTGAGTTTCATCAGAGGTCCAGTTCTGTCCTTTGTAAAAGGCATCTAGTTCAGAGTAATGAACTGCCTTCGATTGTTGTACTTTAATTTATTTCAGTCTGGAACAGATTGTCAGGCTTTTTCTGGACTTCTGTATCCTTGGCACTTTTGAAGATTACAGATCAATTATTTTGTAGTATATCTGTCAATTTGGATTTGTTTCCCTATGATTAGATTTAGTTTATGCTAGGAAATCTTTCTGGAGAAGACAGTGCCACCCCACTCCAGTACTCTTGCCTGGAAAATCCCATGGGCAGAGGAGCCTGGTGGGCTGCAGTCCATGGGNATTGTTGTACTTTAATTTATTTCAGTCTGGAACAGATTGTCAGGCTTTTTCTGGACTTCTGTATCCTTGGCACTTTTGAAGATTACAGATCAATTATTTTGTAGTATATCTGTCAATTTGGATTTGTTTCCCTATGATTAGATTTAGTTTATGCTAGGAAATCTTTCTGGAGAAGACAGTGCCACCCCACTCCAGTACTCTTGCCTGGAAAATCCCATGGGCAGAGGAGCCTGGTGGGCTGCAGTCCATGGGGTCGCTAAGAGTCGGACACAACTGAGCGACTTCTCTTTGACTTTTCACTTTCATGCATTGGAGAAGGAAATGGCAACCTCCATTATTCTTGCCTGGAGAATCCCAGGGACAGAGGAGCTTGTTGGGCTGCTGTCGGACACGACTGACGTGACTTAGCAGCAGCAGCAGGAAATAGTTGAAATCACAAAAGTGATGCTCTCTTTATCTTTATGATTTTGATTTGTTTCATTACTAATGGTGACCATCTTGATTACTTGAGTAAGTAATAATAAGGAGCTTTCTTCACTATAAAGTTACCCTTTTTCTCTTTGTTATTAAATATTTTGTGGCGAGATACTTTGAAACTATCAGTTCAGTTCAGTTGCTCAGTCTTGTCTGACTCTGACACCAGCTTGCGACACCAGGCTTTCCTGTCCATCACCAACTCCCAGAGCTTGCTCAAACTCATGTCCATTGAGTTGGTGATGCCATGCTGAAACTGTATAAATGTCCTCTTTTCGTTAGAATTTCAGTTTATTTACTTATTGGTATAGACTTGCGGTTTTTTATTTTATTCAGTGGGTTTTAATCTGTTATGATTATTTATTTTGATGGTTAGATTATTCAGTTCGGTCACAGTGGGCTACAGTCCATGGGGTTGCAAAGAGTTGACATAGCTGAGTGATGTGCGCGCGCGCACACACACACACACACACACACACACACTAAGTGTGCTTAGTGCTACTGGGATATCATTGCTTCTGTAAGCTCTCAGCCAACAGCGTTAGGTAATGTATATATAATTTTGTCTCGTGAAAAATACACCTTTTTTTCTATGTATTAAAAACGAGGAGCTCACAGTGATAGCTTCAATTCTAGTCCTGTCTTACAGATTTCATTCTAGTATTCTAAGGTAGCCCTTTTCATATTTGTAACTGCTTTCTCTAACAGTGAGAACAGTGACTCCTATTTTCCACAGTATATTTACTTACTTGTTCACTTCTAGAATGCACATTCAGTAGTTTTAGAATTGCTCCCTATATTATTGAAAAATAAATTAGTAACCATACTGAGTATTTCTTTACCATTAACTTCTGTTTTTGGATCTATATTCTAGCTGCTGAGTTCCAAAGTCACTTAATTTTTTCCTCGTCTTTAAGAATGATTATGTTATTCATTTGAAATGTGTTTAGGTTCATTTGTTTCTGTGGATACTCCAACTCTCTCCCATCCTTGTTGATTTTATTTTATTTAACTTTTTTGAGTATATAAAGCATTTAATGCACTTCTAAGAGTAAAACCAAAAAGGTATTGTCATGCTTTCTGTCCTGTTCCCATTCCTCCATTCTTTTCATCCCATTTCTGTTGGGTAACTGATGTCACTAGTTTCTGGTTTATCCTCCCTGGGTTTCTTTATTCACTAAGGAATAGATACACACATTCATCTTTTCTTATTTCTGCTTATTTCTTACACAAAGAGTACCATATGGGTAGATGCTATTTTGCACTTTGCTTTTTTCACCTAAAAATGTACCCTGAAAATTACCCTGTATCAGCCTGTAGAAGCCTTTCTTTGTCTTGCTTAAGGCTGCATGCCGTGTGTCGATACACGATAGTATATTCAGCCAAAATCTTATATATGACCTTGTAGGTAGCTTCTTTTTTGTTTTGAAATAACAAGCAATCCTCCAGTGCATGTGTTTATCTTGTGCTGCTTATGTATTTTTATAGTATTTCGTTATAGTGTATCTTCAGGGAAAATTCCTAGAAAAGGGGTTGTTGGAGAAAAAGGTTGGTGTAGGATCAAAGGTAACGCTGGATGAAAATATAAAGCTACTTACATAGTTTTGTTACATGTTTCCAAATTCTCCTCTAATAGGGTTGCACACACATTTGCCTTATCCCCAAAAGTATACAAGAGTGCCTGTAGTCACTCAGTTACTAACAAAATGTCTTTTCATACTTGTGAGTATTTTTCAGTGTTAGGTGAGAAATGTGCAGCCTTAGTTTGCATCTCTTTAATTATGAGTAAGCCTTAACATCCATTCTTAAAGGGCCATTTTTATATCTTTTAAGAAGTCTGTGTCTTTTCCTCATTTTCCCATTGGGATTTTAGTAACTTTTTTCCTCCTCAATTTAAAAGAAAAATTTAGATATAGAAGTCCTTTTACCTGTGACATACATTATAAATATTTTTTCCAGTGTTCTAATTTTATCTTTTTCCAAATAGCTGAGCAGTTGACCCACTTACTAAATTTATTAAAAATTTCCTCAGTTTAGCAGATGCAGACTAATACACAGTGGATAAAGAACAAGGCCCTACTGTGTGTGTGTGTATATATATATATATTTATCACAGTAACCATATTCAATTAAACCATATTGGAAAAGAATATAAAAAAGAATGTATGTACATGTATAACTGAATCACTTTGCTGTATAGCAGAAACTAACACAGCATTATAAATCTACTATTCTTCAATTTTAAAAAAAAGTTCCTCAGTGATTTGAGATGCCAATTTATCATGTACTAAATTTCTGTCTCTACCTGGGTCTATTTCTGGACATTCTACTCCATTAGGCCAGGATGTGGTTTGCCACACGGGCCTCTGGCCCAACCCAGCCCTGTTTTTGTAAATAATGTTCTGTTGGATCACAGCCGCGCTCATTTATTTACTTATGGTCTATGGCTGCGTTTGCGCTACAACCGAAGAGTCAAGCGGTTGTGACAAAATGTGAGGCTTGCAAGGCTTGAGATATTCACTCTCTCACCCTTTACAGCACCTTGCTCACCCATTTTTCCATATCAACCTCTACTCTCTTCCTGCTTTCTTTGTCTTACTTTCATTCTCTTGGGTTATTTTTCTGCTTTTCTTTAATGCCTCCTACTACATTTTTCATTTCAATTTATCATTTGGGGGGCATTATAATTTACTTTCATTTCTGTTACAGTCTTGTTTTTATTTCTTTTCTCAGTTAATTTTATTTCTGCTTTGGTACATTTTCTTGCTTGAATTTTGACTTTCTTATTCAAGAATTTAAGAAATAACGTCAGATATTTGTTTGAGCATGTTTAGTTCAGTTGGAGTACTCTTGTCAGTCACATTGTATAAGCACAGTATGCCATAATGCACTAAGACATTCACACTATATAATAAATTAAACTTTCTTATGCTTAACTAGAATGATAGTATCTATGTGCCGTTCTTAGGAAAATTAAGAAAACAATTACCCAAAATCACTCATTAGAGTTTAATTATCTTGATGATCCCCAGTTAAGAAAGGTTGATTTGAGGTTTTAGTTTTCTTCTCCTCCCTACACTTTCTTCCTTTATGTGTGGGGTTTTCATTAGCTGTATTTTCTTTTTTTGTGTGCAGATGAAGATTTGCTATGTCACTACATTTTGAGGGGCAGGACTGGCAGTTTGAGGTTGATTTTCTAAGATTCCTAATTTAAGGACATCTTTTGCTAGTGTAATAAACAAATTTTTTTTTTTAACTGGATGGCTTGTTTTGGGGTGGGGAGCAGGAGATGAGGAGCAGGGGCTTTGCATCCTTTGAATGTTTTAGAACATTCTTTAATCCTACAGGACCTTAAAACCTCTCCCCTGCCATTTCTTTTCCCGTTGATCATACAGTTTGCAAAAGATGCTTAGCTTTTCCTTTCCTTTTTTTAATTAATAAGCTTTTAATTCTATTTTAGTTTGGCCACACTGTGCAACTGACAAGATCTTGGGACCAAACCCATGCTCCTAGCATTTAAAGCTCAGACTCTCTAACCGCTGAACTGCTAGGGAATTCCCGAATAATAATTTTTAGAACAGTTTTAGCCTAAAACTGAGTGGAAGGTATAGAGAGTTCCCAATTCCCATGTATTTCTTGTTCTTACAGACATAGTCTCCTTCACTATTGACATCCCGCTTTAGAGTATTCTTGCCTGGAGAATCCCATGGACAGAGGAGCCTGGCAGGCTACAGTCTATGGTGTCACAAGAGTTGGACACGACTTAGTGACTAAACCACCACCACCATGGACGAACATCACCATTGAGAGTCCATAGTTTACATTAGGGTTCACTCTTGTTCATTTTCCAGGTTTTGACAAATGTTCAGTGACATGAGTCTACCATCATAGTGGCATACAGAATAGTTTCCTTGCCCTAGAAATCCTGTGTGCTTTGCCCGTTCATCCCTTTCTCCTAACCGCTGGCAACCTCTGTTATTTTTGCTGTCTCCATAGTTTTATCTTTTCCAGAATGTCATATAACTGGAATCATTTAGTATAATATATAGCCATTTCAGATTGGCTTTTTTCACATAGTGATATGCATGTGAATTTCCTTCATGTTATTTTATAACTTGATGGCTTATTTCTATTTAGTGCCAAATAATATGTCATTGTCTCTTTATCTGTTCAACTACTGAAGGACATCCTGGTTCCTTCCAACTTTTGGCAGTTATCAATAAAGCTGCTGTAAACATGAGTGAGCAATTTTTTGTGTGAACATAAGTTTTCAGTTTATATTTGGGTAAATACCGAAGGATGTGATTGCTGGATCAGATGATAAGAGTATGTTTAGTTTCCTAAGAAACTGCTGAACTTTCAAGTGGCTAAACCATTTTACTTTTCCGTCAGTAGTAAATGAGAATTCCTGTTGTTCCACATCCTCATCGGCATTTGGTGTTGTCCTTGTTTTGGATTTTGGCCATTCTGATAGGTGTGTAGTGGTACCTCACTGTTTCATATCAAATATGACATATGCTGTTGAACATCTTTTCATATGCTTACTGCCGTTTGTATATATTCTTTGGTGAGGTGTCTATTAATGTTGTGCCCATTTTAAAAATAAAGGTTTTAAAGTTCATTTTTAATTGGAGGATAAATTGCTTTGCGATGTTGTGTTGGATTCTGTTGTACAGTGTGAATCAGCTGAAGGTGCGCAGACGTCCGCTTCCCGGTGGGCCTCCGCCCTTGCCGTATCCTTCCCATCTGGGCTGTCGCAGAGCGCCGAGCTGAGCCTCTGTTAGCAGCAACTCCCAGCCAGTGGGCTGTTTCACACACGGCAGTGTGTGTCTGTGCCCCTCGCTATGTGTCCCTGCCTTCTCTCTCCCCCGGCCTGTGTCCACAGGCCCTTCTCTGTGTCCTGCCCTTCAGGTGTGCTCATCAGTGCCGTTTCCTAGCTGCTCAGTTGTGACCGACTCTTTGTGGCCCTGTGGGCTGCAGCCTGTCAGGTCTCCCTGGCCCTCACCATCTCCCAGAGTTTGTGCAAATTCATGTCCATTCTTCTAGAGTCCATATAGTATGTGCTATTTATTTTTCTCTTTCTGACTTCACTATGTTTGACAGACTCTAGGTCGCATTAAGTTTTAAGAGTTTTGGGAGTTTTTTTGGCTAACAGTCCTTTATCAGATTTGTCTTTTGAAAATATTTTCTCCAAGTCTCTAGCTTCTCTCTTTTTTCATTCTTTTTTGACATTGTTTTTCACAGAGAAGAACTTTTTGATTTTAACGAAGTGCAGCTTATCAAATACTTCTTCATGTATTGTGCCTTTGGTGTTGTATCTAAAAAGTCATCACTATATCCAATGTTACCTAGATTTTCTCCTATGATGCTGCAGTAACACTTGTTGAAAAGATAATCTTTGCTCTGTTGTATTGTCTTTGTCCTCTTTCAGAGATCAGCTGATTATAATATGTTTATTCTGGACTCTTTCTCTGTTTCTTTGATCTATTTGTGTGTGCTTTCAGCAGTACCACATGCTACCTTGATTAGTGGAGCTCTACATTAGGTTAGTGCAAAAGTAATCGCAGTTTTGGACTGAGAATTTTAAATCATTTTAACTAGGCTCAAACATATCTTTATTAATCAAAATAGGAACAATTACAATCAGCACATTTTTGCCAATGAGAAATAGCTTTATTCCTGTAGCATAAAAATCCATGCCTTGAAATTCAGTGAAGTCAAAATGCTTGGAAAGCATTTTCTGCCTCCTTCTTGTAGAAGCATTTTCTCTGAAAGAAGTTTTGAAGATACTTGAAGTGGTAGTCATTTGGCAAGAGGTCAGGTGAATACAGTGGATGAGGTAAAACTTCGTAGCTCAGTTAGTTCAACTTTTGAAACATTGGTTGTGCAGTGAGTGGTCGAGCATTTTGGTGGAGAAGGATTGGGCTCATTCTGTGGACCACTGCCAGCTGCAGGCATTTTTGGTGCATCTCATTGACTTACTGAGCCTACTTCTCAGATGTAATGGTTTCGCTGGGATTCAGAGAGCTGTAGTGGATCAGATGGGCAGCAGACCACCACACTGTGGCCGTGACCTTTCTTTGGTGCAAGTTTGGCTTTGGGAAGTGCTTTGGAGCTTCTTCTGGGTCTTTGCACAATCTGATCAAGAAGTGGCTCATTGTTGCGTAAAATAAGAGAAGATGACACTTGAAAAATTTTTTTTTTTTTTTTGCGGTCAGCTCATGAGGCACCCATTTATTGAGCTTTTTCACCTTTCTAATTCGCTTCAAATGCCGGATCACTGTAGAATGGTCATTGAGTTCTTCCTCGACTTCTCGTGTAGTTGAGGGAGGATCAGCTTTGATGATTGCTCTTGGTTGGTTGGTGTCTGCTTCTGATGGCTGGCCACCACACCCTCCATCTTCACAGCTTTCGTCTCCTTTGCCAAACTTCTTGACTGACCGCTGCACTGTGTGTCCCAATTCCTAGGCCAAATGTGTTGCTGATATTGTGAGTTGTCCCTGCTGTTTTACAATCCAGTTTGAACTTGAATTTAAAAATTGCTCAAATTTGCTTTTTCTTTTAACATTATTTCCCTAGTCTAAAATAAATATAAAATAAACACCAAGTAATAAGTCACTCCAATACTTTGGCCACCTGATGCGAAGGGCTGACTCATTTGAAAAGACCCTAATGCTGGGAAAGATTGAGGGCGGGAGGAGAAGGGGACGACAGAGGATGAGATGGTTGGATGGCATTACTGACTCAATGGACATGGGTTTGGGTGGACTCCAGGACTTGGTGTTGGTCAGGGAGGCCTGGTATGCTGCAGTTCATGGGGTTGCAAAGACTCGGACATGACTGAGTGACTGAACTGAACTGAACTGAATAAGCCATTAGCAAAGAAAGCGAGAAATGTTCATTAAAATGCTGTATAACATAACCACATTTACTTTGGAATGTATTCCAGTATCAAGCAGCAAAGTTCAACAGTGCAAAACTGCCATTACTTTTTCACCAACCTAATAGTAGCTCTTGAAGTTAGTAGTATCATTTCTTTGACATTCTTCTGTTCCTTTAATTGTTTGGACTATTCTAGATCTTTTACTTCTTCATGTAAACTTGAGAATTAGTTTGTTGTTATCCATAAAATAACTCTCAGGTTTTGGTTGGGATTACATAGAACATTTAGATCAAATTGGGAAGAATTGACATCTTGATAATAATGAGTTTTACCATTTGTGAATATGGAATATCACTCTCTATTTTGTTAATATTTTTTATCAGTTTTATAGTTTTTCCTCATACAGAGTTTGTACAGTTTTTGTTAGCTTTATACCTAAATACCTTATTTGGGGTCATCCTAATACTTTGCCAACAAAGGTCCGTTAGTCAAGGCTATGGTTTTTCCAATGGTCATGTATGGATGTGAGAGTTGGACTGTGAAGAAAGCTGAGTGCCGAAGAATTGATGTGTTTGAACTGTGGTGTTGGAGAAGACTCTTGAGAGTCCCTTGGACTGCAAGGGGATCCAACCAGGCCATTCTGAAGGAAATCAGCCCTGGGTGTTTTTTGGAAGGAATGATGCTAACGCTGAAACTTCAGTACTTTGGCCACCTCATGTGAAGAGTTGACTCATTTGGAAAGGCTGATGCTGGGAGGGATTGTGGGCAGGAGGGGAAGGGGGCGACCGAGGATGAGATGGCTGGATGGCACCACGGACTTGATGGACGCGAGTTTGAGTGAACTCCGGGAGTTGGTGATGGGCAGGGAGGCCTGGCATGCTGCAATTCATGGGGTCGCAAAGAGTCGGACACGACTGAGTGACTGAACTGAACTGAATGTAAATGGTGGGCTTCCCTGGTGGCTCAGTGGTAAAGAATATGCCTGCCAGTGCAGGAGACACAGTTTTGATCCCTGAGTTGGGAAGATCCCTTGGAGAAGGAAATAGCAACCCACTCCAGTGTTCTTGCCTGGAAAATCTCACGGACAGAGGAGCCTGGCAGGCTGCAGTCCATGGAGTCATAAAGAGCTGGATGTGACTTAGTGACCAAAGAACAACAGTGTGAATGGTAATAATGTGTCTTAGTTTTAAATTCCACTTGTACATTGCTGATATATATAAATGGTTGACTTTATATCAACCTTGCAGTAATTGCTTTTTAGTTCCAGGAATTTGTGGTCAATTTTTTTTTTCCCTACATAAGTGATTATGTAACCTGTGAACAAAGATAGTTGTATTTCTTTCTGATGTGTATACTTTTAAATTTCCTTTTGTCTCAAATATGACACATTAACTAGGACTCCCACCATAATGTTGAAAAGCAGTGGTGAAAGGGGACATCTTTGCATTGTTCCTTAGCATGAAAGTATCAAATTTTTTATCATTAGGTATGATATTAGCTATAGGTTTTTTGAAGATGTTCTTTATCAAGTTGGGTAGCTTCTTGCATTTGTCTTTCCATTTCCTTAAAGAGTGACCCTGGAAGACTGTTTCTTTGCCTCTTGAATCCTCTTTTAATTCAGTTGTATTCAGAACTCTTTCTCAGTATCTTCACACTTAATGTGACTTTTTTGGTCAGTCTTCTGCTTGTTTACCTGTTTTTCTTTTTGCAGTTATCTTGTGTTACTTTTGCTCTTTGCGAAGGCTTATGGGAAGAACATACGGGCGTCCTGGGATCTAAGTATTTATTTTTCTCCCTATGTTCTATTCCTGTGCTGAGTGCTTGATTTTTGTGTAGCTTTGTTCTTTTTTTTCATCCTGTGATTTTGCCAGCATCACATATTAATTCTACTTGTTTCATACGTTCCCTTAGCGTTTTCTTTCTAGACGGTCATGACACATCCAGACCCTTCCTGATATTTATGCTCTTTATTTCTTTTTCTTGCCTTATCGCACTGGCTGTGAGCCACCAGGGAAGCTCCAGTGAAATAAAATGAGTTACCCTCTCTATATCTTAAGAGTTTGGCAAAGATTACTGCTATTTTTTCCTCAAATGTTTGAAACTCTATGAAGCCAGTTAGGCCTTGAGTTTTCTTTGTGGGAAAGTTTTTGTTTTTCTGTAGCACTTAAATTTTTTAAAAAGTTAACTTTTTTGATTTGTAGTTTATATATAATACAGTTCACCAGTTTTAAGTATAGTTTATTTAGATGTGACAGATGAATGTAGTGTAATCACAACAATCATATATTCGTCCTTTTTTTCTTCTTCTGATATTGTTGATAGATTTTTGTTATCAAGGTAATACTGACCTCAGAATATTTTTGGTGATGTTCCCTTTTCATCTACTTTTTGGAAGAGTTTGTAGAATTGATATATTTCTTCCTTAAATACTAAATAAAAGTCACCACTGAATCCAGTTTCTTTAATAGATGTTGAGGTTATCCATTTCTTCTTGTATGAGTATTCTTGTATCTTTTAAAGAATTTGTCCCTCTTATCTGAGTTGTGGAATATATTGCTATAAATCTGTAATATTCCCTTATTTTCCTTTAATGTTTGTTAAAAGTCAAAGTGTTAGTCACTCAGTCGTGTCCAACTCTTGCGATCCCATGGACTGTAGCCTGCCAGGCTCCTCTGTCCATGGACTTCTCCAGGCAGGAGTACTGGGGTGAGTTGCCATTACCTTTTCCAGGAGATCTTCCCAACCCAGCGGTCAAATTCCACATTGTGGGTAAATTCTTTACCACCTGAGCCAGCATCAGTTTTCATGATCCCACTTTTATTTCTGGGACTAAAAATTTGTTTTTTTGTATAATTTTTTCCTTAGCAGTTTGGCTAGAAGTTTATCAGTTTTATTGACTGTTTCAAAGACATAACTTTTGGTTTCATTAATTTTTTCCTTATTGTTTTTCTATTTTTTGTTCTACTAATTTTGGATCTCATCTTATTTCCTTCCTCTACTTATTTTGGGTTTAATTTGCTAATTTTCTATTTGTTTTTATGGTGAAAGCTTAGATTATTGCTTTGAAGACCATTTTCTTTATTTTCTAATTTTCTAATGCATTCAATGACACTAGTTTCTCTCTAAGCACCATTTCAGTTATATCCCACAATGTTTAATATGTTCAGTTTTCATTTTCATTTAGTTCATGGTATTTTCTAATTTTTCTTGTGATTTCTTTTTTGACTTGTGTTGTTTAATGATGCATTGTTTAATTTTCAAATTTCAGCATTTTTCTATTAGGTTAATTTTGGATTAATTCTTTCTCATCCAGGACATATTCTCAGCCCTTTTAAATTTATTGAAACCTATTTTATGGCCTAAAATAGCATTAATCTTGGTGAATGTTTGATCTATACTTGGAAAGAATGTGCTCCCTTGTTGAGTAGAGTGTTCTATAAATGTCAGGGTAAGTTGTCTGATAGTGTTATTCATGTCCTCCATATCTGTACTCTTTTCTGTCTGCTTGTTCTATGCATAACTAAGAGAGGAGTGTTAAAATGTTCACTCCTCCTTTGAGTATGTTATTATTTTCTCTTACACATGTATTTTAAAGCTCTGTTAGTCAAAGGCATATGCATATAGGATTACTGTATCATTTTGATAAATTGATCCCTTTAACATTATGAAAGTGTCTCACTTTTTCATTTAGTTCACGATATTTTCCTGGTTACATTCTTTGTTCTAAAATCTGCTTTGTCCAATGATAGCATAGCTACTCTGGATGTGTCCTTTGATTAGTCATGAGATGTTATGTTTCTTTTTCTGTCCTTTTACATTTAAGCAGTGTGCCTTTGTGTTTAATGTGGATTTCTTGTATGTAGTTAGCCAATTTCACAGTCTCTGTCTTTTAATTGGAATATTTTNCAGAGTTTGTACAGTTTTTGTTAGCTTTATACCTAAATACCTTATTTGGGGTCATCCTAATACTTTGCCAACAAAGGTCCGTTAGTCAAGGCTATGGTTTTTCCAGTGGTCATGTATGGATGTGAGAGTTGGACTGTGAAGAAAGCTGAGCGCCCAAAATTGATGCTTTTGAACTGTGGTGTTGGAGAAGACTCTTGAGAGTCCCTTGGACTGCAAGGGGATCCAACCAGGCCATTCTGAAGGAAATCAGCCCTGGGTGTTTTTTGGAAGGAATGATGCTAACGCTGAAACTTCAGTACTTTGGCCACCTCATGTGAAGAGTTGACTCATTTGGAAAGGCTGATGCTGGGAGGGATTGTGGGCAGGAGGGGAAGGGGGCGACCGAGGATGAGATGGCTGGATGGCACCACGGACTTGATGGACGCGAGTTTGAGTGAACTCCGGGAGTTGGTGATGGGCAGGGAGGCCTGGCATGCTGCAATTCATGGGGTCGCAAAGAGTCGGACACGACTGAGCGACTGAACTGAACTGAATGTAAATGGTGGGCTTCCCTGGTGGCTCAGTGGTAAAGAATATGCCTGCCAGTGCAGGAGACACAGTTTTGATCCCTGAGTTGGGAAGATCCCTTGGAGAAGGAAATAGCAACCCACTCCAGTGTTCTTGCCTGGAAAATCTCACGGACAGAGGAGCCTGGCAGGCTGCAGTCCATGGAGTCATAAAGAGCTGGATGTGACTTAGTGACCAAAGAACAACAGTGTGAATGGTAATAATGTGTCTTAGTTTTAAATTCCACTTGTACATTGCTGATATATATAAATGGTTGACTTTATATCAACCTTGCAGTAATTGCTTTTTAGTTCCAGGAATTTGTGGTCAATTTTTTTTTTCCCTACATAAGTGATTATGTAACCTGTGAACAAAGATAGTTGTATTTCTTTCTGATGTGTATACTTTTAAATTTCCTTTTGTCTCAAATATGACACATTAACTAGGACTCCCACCATAATGTTGAAAAGCAGTGGTGAAAGGGGACATCTTTGCATTGTTCCTTAGCATGAAAGTATCAAATTTTTTATCATTAGGTATGATATTAGCTATAGGTTTTTTGAAGATGTTCTTTATCAAGTTGGGTAGCTTCTTGCATTTGTCTTTCCATTTCCTTAAAGAGTGACCCTGGAAGACTGTTTCTTTGCCTCTTGAATCCTCTTTTAATTCAGTTGTATTCAGAACTCTTTCTCAGTATCTTCACACTTAATGTGACTTTTTTGGTCAGTCTTCTGCTTGTTTACCTGTTTTTCTTTTTGCAGTTATCTTGTGTTACTTTTGCTCTTTGCGAAGGCTTATGGGAAGAACATACGGGCGTCCTGGGATCTAAGTATTTATTTTTCTCCCTATGTTCTATTCCTGTGCTGAGTGCTTGATTTTTGTGTAGCTTTGTTCTTTTTTTTCATCCTGTGATTTTGCCAGCATCACATATTAATTCTACTTGTTTCATACGTTCCCTTAGCGTTTTCTTTCTAGACGGTCATGACACATCCAGACCCTTCCTGATATTTATGCTCTTTATTTCTTTTTCTTGCCTTATCGCACTGGCTGTGAGCCACCAGGGAAGCTCCAGTGAAATAAAATGAGTTACCCTCTCTATATCTTAAGAGTTTGGCAAAGATTACTGCTATTTTTTCCTCAAATGTTTGAAACTCTCTATGAAGCCAGTTAGGCCTTGAGTTTTCTTTGTGGGAAAGTTTTTGTTTTTCTGTAGCACTTAAATTTTTTAAAAAGTTAACTTTTTTGATTTGTAGTTTATATATAATACAGTTCACCAGTTTTAAGTATAGTTTATTTAGATGTGACAGATGAATGTAGTGTAATCACAACAATCATATATTCGTCCTTTTTTTCTTCTTCTGATATTGTTGATAGATTTTTGTTATCAAGGTAATACTGACCTCAGAATATTTTTGGTGATGTTCCCTTTTCATCTACTTTTTGGAAGAGTTTGTAGAATTGATATATTTCTTCCTTAAATACTAAATAAAAGTCACCACTGAATCCAGTTTCTTTAATAGATGTTGAGGTTATCCATTTCTTCTTGTATGAGTATTCTTGTATCTTTTAAAGAATTTGTCCCTCTTATCTGAGTTGTGGAATATATTGCTATAAATCTGTAATATTCCCTTATTTTCCTTTAATGTTTGTTAAAAGTCAAAGTGTTAGTCACTCAGTCGTGTCCAACTCTTGCGATCCCATGGACTGTAGCCTGCCAGGCTCCTCTGTCCATGGACTTCTCCAGGCAGGAGTACTGGGGTGAGTTGCCATTACCTTTTCCAGGAGATCTTCCCAACCCAGCGGTCAAATTCCACATTGTGGGTAAATTCTTTACCACCTGAGCCAGCATCAGTTTTCATGATCCCACTTTTATTTCTGGGACTAAAAATTTGTTTTTTTGTATAATTTTTTCCTTAGCAGTTTGGCTAGAAGTTTATCAGTTTTATTGACTGTTTCAAAGACATAACTTTTGGTTTCATTAATTTTTTCCTTATTGTTTTTCTATTTTTTGTTCTACTAATTTTGGATCTCATCTTATTTCCTTCCTCTACTTATTTTGGGTTTAATTTGCTAATTTTCTATTTGTTTTTATGGTGAAAGCTTAGATTATTGCTTTGAAGACCATTTTCTTTATTTTCTAATTTTCTAATGCATTCAATGACACTAGTTTCTCTCTAAGCACCATTTCAGTTATATCCCACAATGTTTAATATGTTCAGTTTTCATTTTCATTTAGTTCATGGTATTTTCTAATTTTTCTTGTGATTTCTTTTTTGACTTGTGTTGTTTAATGATGCATTGTTTAATTTTCAAATTTCAGCATTTTTCTATTAGGTTAATTTTGGATTAATTCTTTCTCATCCAGGACATATTCTCAGCCCTTTTAAATTTATTGAAACCTATTTTATGGCCTAAAATAGCATTAATCTTGGTGAATGTTTGATCTATACTTGGAAAGAATGTGCTCCCTTGTTGAGTAGAGTGTTCTATAAATGTCAGGGTAAGTTGTCTGATAGTGTTATTCATGTCCTCCATATCTGTACTCTTTTCTGTCTGCTTGTTCTATGCATAACTAAGAGAGGAGTGTTAAAATGTTCACTCCTCCTTTGAGTATGTTATTATTTTCTCTTACACATGTATTTTAAAGCTCTGTTAGTCAAAGGCATATGCATATAGGATTACTGTATCATTTTGATAAATTGATCCCTTTAACATTATGAAAGTGTCTCACTTTTTCATTTAGTTCACGATATTTTCCTGGTTACATTCTTTGTTCTAAAATCTGCTTTGTCCAATGATAGCATAGCTACTCTGGATGTGTCCTTTGATTAGTCATGAGATGTTATGTTTCTTTTTCTGTCCTTTTACATTTAAGCAGTGTGCCTTTGTTTAATGTGGATTTAAATGTGGATTTCTTGTATGTAGTTAGCCAATTTCACAGTCTCTGTCTTTTAATTGGAATATTTTAACCAATTACTAAGATTTTAGTTTTCTTATCTTTCCTTGCTATTCTTTGGAACTCTGCCCTCAAGCAGGTATATCTTTCTTTTTCTCCTTTGCCTTTCGCTTCTCTTCTTTTCTCAGCTATTTGTAAGGCCTTCTCAAACAACCATTTTGCCTTTTTTGGAGTTCTTTTTTCCTTGGGTATGGTCTTGATCCCTGCCTCCTATACAATGTCATGAACTTCTGTCTATAGTTCTTCAGGCAGTCTATCAAATCTAATCCCTTGAATCTATTTCTCATTTACACTGTTTAATCGTAAGGGATTTGATTTAGGTCATACCTGAATGGTCTAGTGGTTTTCCCTACTTCCTTCAATTTAAGTCTGGATCTGACAATAAGGAGTTCATGATCTGAGCCACAGTCAGCTCCTGGTCTTGTTTTTACTGACTGCATAGAGCTTCTCCCGCTTTAGCTGCAAAGAATATAATCAATCTGATTTTGGTATTGAACGTCTGATGTTGTCCATGTGTAGAGTCTTCTCTTGTGTTGTTAGAAGAAGGTGTTTGCCATGACCAGTGTGTTCTCTTGTAAAATTCTGTTAGCCTTTGACCTGCTTTGTTTTGTACTCCAAGGCCAAACCTGCCTGTTACTCCAGGTATGTCTTAACTTCCTAGTTTTGCATTCCAGTCCCCAATAATGAAAAAGACATCTTTTGGGGGTGTTAGTTCTAGAAGGTTTTAGGTCGCTATTAAGATCCATTCAACTTTAGACTTGGATCACTGTAATATTGAATGGTTTGCCTTGGAAACAAGATCATTCTGTCAGTTTTGAGATTGCATCCAAGTACGGCATTTCATACTCTTTTGTTGACTATGATGGCTACTTCATTTCTTCCAAGGGATTCTTGCCCACAGTGGTAGATATAATGGTCATCTGAGTTATTTCACCCATTCCAGTCCATTTTAGTTCACTGATTTCCTAAAATGTCAATGTTCACTCTTGCCATCTCCTGTTTGACCACTTCCAATTTGCCTTGATTCATGGACCTAACATTCCAGGTTCCTATGCAATATTGCTCTTTACAGCATCAGACTTTACTTCCATCATGAGTCACATTCACAACTGGGTGTTGTTTTTGCTTTGCTCCATTGTTTCCCATCTATTTGCCATGAAGTGATGGGACTGGATCTTTGTTTTTGGAATGTTGAGTTTTAAGCCAGCTTTTTCACTCTCTTCTGGGATTTCTTTGGAAGGAATGATGCTAAAGCTGAAACTCCAGTACTTTGGCCACATCATGAGAAGAGTTGACTCATTTGAAAAGACTCTGATGCTGGGAGGGATTGTGGGCAGGAGGAGAAGGGGACGACATAGGATGAGATGGCTGAATGGCATCACTGACTCGATGAACGTGAATCTAAGTGAACTCCAGGAGTTGGTGATGGACAGGGAGGCCTGGCGTGCTACGATTCTTGGGGTTGCAAAGAGTCGGACATGACTGAGCGACTGAACTGAACTTCCACTTTCATCAAGAGGCTGTTTAGTTCCTCTTCGCTTTCTGCCATAAGGGTGGTGTCATCTGCATATCTACGGTTATTGATATTTCTCCCAGCAATCTTGATTCCAGCTTGTGCTTTGTCCAGCCTGGGGCATTTCACATGATGTACTCTGCAAGTAAGTTAAACAAGCAGGGTGACAATATATAGCCTTGACAATATTCAAAATGAAAACCACAATCACAGAAAAATAAGCAAACTGATCACGTGGATCACAGCCTCATCTAACTCAGTGAAACTATGGCCGTGCCGCGTAGGGCCATCCAAGATTGACGGGTCATGGTGGAGAGTTCTGACAAAACGTGGTCCACTGGAGAACGGAATGGCAAGCCACTTCAGTATTCTTGCCTTGAGAACCTCATGAATTGTATGAAAAGATGATCTAGGGACATTCCAAAAGTCACCTCATTAACATAACAGAAGATACCGTTATTGTTCTCATCACTTAGGAAATTTTAAGGGTTTCAGGAGTTCTGTGCCTAGCGTGTGGTAAAAGGCCAAATACCTATTTCTTATTTTTGCCTTTTCATGCTATTTATGGGGTTCTCAAGGCAAGAATACTGAAGTGGTTTGCCATTCCCTTCTCCAGTGGACCGTGTTTTGTCANGAGTTCTGTGCCTAGCGTGTGGTAAAAGGCCAAATACCTATTTCTTATTTTTGCATTTTCATGCTATTTATGGGGTTCTCAAGGCAAGAATACTGAAGTGGTTTGCCATTCCCTTCTCCAGTGGACCGTGTTTTGTCAGAACTCTCCACCACGACTCGTCCATCTTGGGTGTCCCTACATGACATGACTCATAGTTTCATTGAGTTAGACAGGGCTGTGGTCCCTGTGATACAATTGGTTAGTTTTCTGTGACTGTGGTTTTCATTCTGTCTGCCCTTTGATGGAGAAGGATAAGAGGCTTATGGAAGCTTCTTGATGAGAGAGACTGAGGGGGAAACTGGGTCTTGTTCTGACGGGCGGGGCCATGCTCAGTAAATCTTGAATCCAGTTTCCTGATAATGGATGGGGCTGTGTTCCCTCCCTGTTGTTTGACCTGAGGCCAAACTATGGTGGAGGTAACAAAGATAATGGCAACCTCCTTCAAAAGGTCCCGTGCATGCACTGATGCACTCAGTGCCCCTGACCTTGCAGCAGGCCACCGCTGACCCGCACCTCTCTGGACACTGAACGGGCAAGTCTGGGTCAGTCTCTTGTGGGATCACTGCTCCATTCTTCTGGGCTCTGGTGCACACAAGGTTTTGTTTGTGCCCTCCAAGAGTCTGTTTCCCAGTCCTGTGTAAGTTCTGCCGGCTTTGTGGTGGGGTTAATGGCGACCTCCTCCAAGAATGCTTATGCCATACCCAGGTCTGCTGCACCGAGAGCCCCTGCCCCAGTGGCAGGCCACTGCTGACCTGTACCTTCCTAGGAGACAGTGAAACCCAGTTCTGGCTCAGTCTCTGGGGGGTCTCTAGGTCCTGGTGTGCACAAGGTTTCTTTGAGCCCTTTGCGTGTCTCTGGTGGGTAAGAGGTTTGATTCTAAACACGATTTCACCTCTCTCGCCGTCTAGCTGGGGCTTCTCCTTTGCCCTTGGATGAGAGGTATCTTTTTTTGGTGGGATCCAACATTCTCCAGTTGACCCTTGTTCAGCAGCAAGTTGTAGTTTTGGAGTCCTCACAGGAGAAGATGAGTGCATGTTCTTCTACTCTGCCATCTCCTAGGGAAGATGTCCTCAGTGATCAATGCAGAAATAGAGGGAAATAATAGAATGGGAAAGATTAGAGCTCTCTTCAAGAAAATTAGAGATACCAAAGGAACATTTCATGCAAAGATGGGCCCAATAAAGGACAGAAATGGTATGGACCTAACAGAAGCAGAAGGTATTAAGAATAGTTGGCAAGAATACACAGAACATTTATGCAAAAAAGATCTTCATGACCCAGATAATCACAATGGTGTGATCACTCACCTAGAGCCAGACATCCTGGAATGCAAATTCAACTGGGCCTTAGGAATCATCACTATGAACAAAGCTAGTGGAGGTGATGGAATTCCAGTTGAGCTAGTTCATATCCTAAAAGATGATGTTCTGAAAGTGCTGCACTCAATATGGCAGCAAATTTGAAAAACTCCTCAGTGGTCACAGGACTGGAAAAGGTCAGTTTTCATTCCAATCCCATAGAAAGGCAATGCCAGAGAATGCTTAAACTACTGCACAGTTGCACTCATCTCACGTGCTAGCAAAGTAATGCTCAAAATTCTCCAAGCCAGGCTTCAGCAGTACGTGAACCATGAACTTCCACATGTTCAAGCTGGATTTAGAAAAGGCAGAGGAACCAGAGATCAAATTGCCAACATCCATTGATTAGATCATTGATAAAGCAAGAGAGTTCCAGAAAAACATCTACTTCTGCGTTATTGACTATGCCAAAGCCTTTGACTGTGTGGATCACAAGAAACTGGAAAATTCTGAAAGAGATGGGAATACCAGACCATCTGACTTGCCTCTTGAGAAACCTATATGCAGGTCAGGAAGCAACAGTTAGAACTGGACATGAAACAACAGACTGGTTCCCAATAGGAAAAGGAGTATGTCAAGGCTGTATATTGTCACCCTGCTTATTTAACTTCTATTCAGAGTACATCATGTATAGAAATGCCAGGCTGGATGAAGCACAAGCTGGAATCAAGATTGCCAGGAGAAATTTTGAACTGTGGTGTTGGAGAACACTCAAGTCTCTTGGACAGCACGGAGATCCAACAAGTCAATCTTAAATGAATCCTGAATATTCATTGGAAGGACTGATACTGAAGCTGAAACTCCAATACTTTGGCCACTTGATGCAAAGAACTGACTTATTGGGAAAGACCCTGATGATGGGAAAGATTGAAGGCAGCAGAAGGGGATGACAGAGGATGAGATGGTTGGATGGCATCATTGATGCCATGGGCATGATTTTGAGTAAGCACCAGGGTTGGTGATGGACAGGGAAGCTTGGTGTGCTGCCTTCCATGGGGTCTCAAAGAGTCTGACTCGACTGACTGAATTGAAGATTTTAGTTTTAAATCTACCCCTTTGTTATTTGTTTTCTATCTGTTCCCTCTGCTCTTTCCCCCCTTTTACTCTTTTATGCTCTCTTTTGGATTAGTTTAGTTTTGGGGTGATTCCGTTTTCATCTTTACCATTGGTTGATTAGTTAAACCTTGTTTGCTTAATTTTTTTCCCTCATGTTTGTTGTAGTGTTGACAATTCACATCTTTTAACTTATCACAGCCTGTCCTGAAGTGATAGATACTGCTTCATGTACATGGAAGAACGTCCTTACAGCTGTATACTGCCCCTTCCCTCCTTCCATCCTTGGTGCTGTTTGTTGTCTTACATTTTATTTCTATAAAGGATATCAGTTCAGTTCAGTTCAGTTGCTCAGTTGTGTCTGACTCTTTGTGACCCCATGAATCGCAGCACACCAGGCCTCCCTTTTGATCACCATCTCCCGGAGTTCGCTCAGATTCACGTCCATTGAGTCCGTGATGCCATCCAGCCATCTCATCCTCGGTCATCCCCTTCTCCTCCTGCCCCCAATCCCTCCCAGTATCAGAGTCTTTTCCAATGAGTCAACTCTTCGCATGAGGTGGCCAAAGTACTAGAGTTTCAGCTTCAGCATCATTCCTTCCAAAGAAATCCCAGGGCTGATCTCCTTCAGAATGGACTGGTTGGATCTCCTTGCAGTCCAAGGGACTCTCGAGTCTTCTCCAACACCACACTTCAAAAGCATCAACTCTTCGGCGCTCAGCCTTCTTCACAGTCCAACTCTCACATCCATACATGACCACAGGAAAAACCATAGCCTTGACTAGCCAGACCTTAGTCGGCAAAGTAATGTCTCTGCTTTTGAATATACTATCTAGGTTGGTCATAACTTTTCTTCCAAGGAGTAAGCGTCTTTTAATTTCATGGCTGAAGTCACCATCTGCAGTGATTTTGGAGCCCAAAGAAATAAAGTCTGACACTGTTTCCACTGTTTCCCCATTTATTTCCCATGGAGTGATGGAACCAGATGCCACGATCTTCGTTTTCTGAATGTTGAGCTTTAAGCCAATTTTTTCACTCTCCTCTTTCACTTTCATCAAGAGGCTTTTTAGCTCCTCTTCACTTTCTGCCATAAGGGTGGTATCATCTGCATATCTGAGGTTATTGATATTTCTCCCGGCAATCTTGATTCCAGCTTGTGTTTGTTCCAGTCCAGCGTTTCTCATGATGTACTCTGCATATAAGTTAAATAAGCAGGGTGACAATACACAGCCTTGACGTACTCCTTTTCCTATTTGGAACCAGTCTGTTGTTCCATGTCCAGTTCTAACTGTTGCTTCCTTACCTGCATACAGGTTTCTCAAGAGGCAGGTTAGGTGGTCTGGTATTCCCATCTGTTTCAGAATTTTCCACAGTTTATTGTGATCCACACAGTCAAAGGCTTTGGCATAGTCAATAAAGCAGAAATAGAGTCCATGATTTATTGGTGCTGTTTTTGCTACTGTGTCATATTTATGTGAGTAAATACATAATTTCAAGAGCTGTTTATTTTTCTAGTGTTGTAGGTCAGTTATACTTCAAAACAAACCTTTAGAAAATGTCAGATTTGTAGTTACCAGAGTCAGGAGGTATGACCTGGGAGACTTAAAGTGGTCAATATTGCTATATTTAAAATGGATATCCAACAAGGACCTACAGTATAGCACACAGAACTCTGCTCAGTGTTATGTGGAGAGAAGTTTGGTGGAGAATGGATGCATGTGTATGTATGGCTAAGTCCCTTTGGTGTTCACGTGAAATAGTTCACAACACTTAATTGGCTATACCCCAGTAGAAATAAAAAGTTTAAAAAAATTAAAATGTTCTGAAGTAAAAAAAAAAAAAGATTATAGTTCAAAAGGTATAAAGACTAATACAAAGTTATTAGATAAATAAGTATTACGAATATAATTACAACATGATTAACAAAGTTAACATTGCTCTGTGTTGTATAGTTCATTAACCACTCCTCATTTCCCCTGGTGGAGCAGGAACAACCATTCTATTTTCTGTTTCTATGAATTTGGATGCTCTAGATACCTCACATAAGCAGAATTTTACAGTATTTCTTTTTATAACTGACTTATTTTACTTAGCTTAGTGTTCTCAGTGTTCATTCATGTTATAGCATGTATAAGAATTTGCTTTTTTTTTTAAAGGCTAAATAATGTTCCTTTGCCTGTTTATATCATATATTGTCTAGCATTTCATCCTTCAATGAGCGTTTGGGTTGTTTCCACCTTTTGGTTACTGTGAATAATGCTGGTATATGGACATAAGTGTATAAGTATTTCTCTGAGATTCTTTGAATTCTTTTGGATGTAGATGCAGAATTGGTCTTGCTGGATCCTATCGTAACTCTTATCTTTACTCTTTTGATGAACCGCCGTCCACTTTCCCACGGCAGCTGCCCCGTTTCACACTTGTGTCAGCACTGTGTGAGGGTCTAGTTGGTCCACATCCTTGCCAACACTGGTTACTTTCTGTTGCTCTGGTAGTACTCGTTCTGATAGGTGAGAGGTGATATCTCACAGTGGTTTTGATTTGCATTTCCCTAACTGGGGACAGGAGAAGAAGCAGGCGACAGAGGATGAGATGGCTGGATGGCATCACAGATTCGATGAGTCTGAGTGAACTTCAGGGGTTGGTGATGGACAGGGAGGCCCGGCGTGCTGCGATTCATGGGGTCGCAAAGAGTCAGACACGACTGTGCGACTGAACTGAACTGAACTGAATGATTAATGAGGTTGAGTATCTTTCCATAAGCTTTTTGGCCCCTAGTATGTATATCTTCTTGGAGAAGTGTCTATTCAAGTCCTTTGCCCATTTTGAATTAATTTGTTTTTGCTGTTTAGTTTTAGTTCTTTATAGATTCTGAATATTAATCCCTTGTCAGATATATGCTTTGCAAACGTGTTTTCCCATTTCATAGGTTGAATTTTCACTGTTGATTGTATTCTTTGATGCATAGCAGTTTTAAGTTTTGATATAGTCTGATTTATATATTTTTATTTTTGTTGTCTTAGCTTTTGGTATAATATATGAGGAATCACTGCTAAATCCAATGTAATGAAGCTTTTCCTTTATCTTTTCTTCTAAGAAGTTTATAGTTTTAGCTGTTATGTTTGGATCTTGACTCATTTTGAGCTAATTTTTGTATGTGCTATCAGGTAAGGGCCCAACTTTCTTCTTTGATATGTGGATATCTAGTTTTTCCAGTAGCATTTGTTGAGAAGACTGTTATTTCCCCATAGAATAATCCTATTACCTTTATCAAAAATCATTTGACTGTGTATGTCAGGATTTATTTCTGGGCTCTCTACTCCAGTTGGTCTCTATATCTGTCTTTATGCCAGTACCATACTATTTTGATTACTGTAGCTTTGTAATAAGTTTTGAAATCAGGAAATGTGAGATTGTATTGCTGTTGTTTCTAAGATTATTTTCGCTATTCAGGGTCCCTTGAGATTTTGTATGAATTTTAGGATGGGTTTTTCTGTATATGCAAAAAACTCTTGAAATTTTGATAAGGATTGCATTGAATCTATAGATTCTTTGGGTAGTACTGACATCCTAACAATATTGAGTCTTGTAGTTCTTGGCTAAAAGGTTACTTTCCATTTATTTGTGGTGGTTCAACATTTTGAACTCCTCAGGTAGTCAATCATATTTTAAAGAAATTAAAAACTAGAAATATTATTTTATATATACTGCCATTTTTACCATTTTCCTCTTCATTTATCTCCCCATTCCCTCACTGGATTCATGTTTTCTTCTGGTTTTCCTTCTGTCTAACCTCTAATATTTGTTGTGTTAAGAGCTCTGAGAAGTAGATGAGTGCAGAGTCCTGGAAGCCAAGTGACTGAAGTATATCAAGAAGGAGAGAATGCTCAAGTCTTTTTGATAGGTTCTGAAATGTAAGCAATGAGAACTGACCATTAGATTTTATAACTTATAATCTGAACTCTATTTTGATGAATAGAAGTGATTAAACAAAGGAAATGAAATTCAGTTTAGACATTCATTTATTAAATACAAGTTCTTATGGATCCAGCATTTCTAGGAATTTGATCAAAAGAGGCAATTATTCAAAGTAAGCATAAAGGTTAATTGTAGCATGTGACAGTAGAAGTTTAATGTGTACTACTTATCTGTGCTTAGTAAATTATGGGATGACATAAACTGTTGGCATTAAAAATAAAAATGAAGGTCTGCAGTGATATGAAAAGATATCCATGACCCATGTGAAAAGCAATTCTACTAGAGAGCATGCTTCAAACAGTTAAAAAAAAAAAAAAATATATATATATNATGGGATGACATAAACTGTTGGCATTAAAAATAAAAATGAAGGTCTGCAGTGATATGAAAAGATATCCATGACCCATGTGAAAAGCAATTCTACTAGAGAGCATGCTTCAAACAGTTAAAAAAAAAAAAAAATATATATATATATATATATATATACATACACACACACATACCCACACACATATATATATGTCTATAGTTTTCAACCTTTGTAACCAAAATGCAAGGGATTGTTTCTGGATGATAGCCCTTGGGTTGAATTTTCATATTTTAACTTTATTTGGATATTTTCTTTTGTGAAGTGCCTATATAAGTGTTTTACCCATTTTTTGGGAGGAGGGGTTGAGTGTATATGTTTGCATTCCTCTTGATTTGAAGTGAGGGTTGGTTTTCTTTTTTTAATTTTCTGGATGTTTTATCAATCTTCTCTCACTTCGTGGGTTGCCTTTTTTTCTAAAACTTGATGTGTTTTGTATGTTGTAAAATTCAGCCGTTTCAGGTATGCGGTTCCGTGTTGTTCTGTCACCATAAATCAGTTTTAGAGCATTTTAATCTTCAGTCTCTTATTGATGCTTTCAGTGAACAGAAATTTCTCATTATAATCCAGTTTATCAGATTTTTCTTTCTTGTTAGCGATGCTTTATCCTGTTTAGGAAAGTTTTACCTATTCCATGGTCATGGAGATGATCTATGGTTTCTTCTAGAAGCTTACCTTTGACATTTAAATCTGCAGTCTGTGTACAACATACTTTTTCCCCTTGGTGAGAGGCTAGGTAGGGTTCAAAATAAGAATATCCAGTTGATAGTCTTTTACTGGGAAGAGCATTTTTTTCTCCACTGCACTGAAGTGTTACCTTAGTAATTAGTCAAGGGAATTCACATGTGTGGATCTGAGTTTGGATACAATATTTGGTGGCGGCTTAGTTGCTAAGTTGTGTCTGACTCTTCTGACCCCTGGGACTGTAGCCCACCAGGCTCCCCTGTCCGTGGGATTCTCCAGGCAAGAATACTGAAGTGGGTTGCCATTTCCTTCTCCAGGGGATCTTCCCAACCCAGGAATCAAACCTGGGTCTCCTGCATTGCAGGCAGATTCTTTACTGACTAAGCTACAAGGGAAGCCCTTTGTCTATCTTTATTCCTATATAATACTCTCTTTGTTACAAGAGCTATATAGTAGATCTCTCTCACTTAGTTCTTCCAGATTGCCTTCACTCTATATATTTTCATAAAAATTTAAAATCAGCTCAATTGGTGGGGTGGGGAGGGGAGTAGAATGAAACCTGCTGCAAATTTGATTGATATTGTGTTAAATTCATCATCTTACTCTTAAGTTTTGGTGGTTTTGGTTTTGTTTCCCTAGTTTTAATTGAATGATATAATTTCTAATGTGTGCTGAATAAGTGGTAGCTACTTTTATTATAATTCGTTGCTTTCCAATTTCTTGGGTAGATTCTATGTTTGAAATCTTTGCTGAGCCTGCCAGGGTACCCCTTACCACAGTAATATGAGACCTGATTGTGCTGTGGTATGGCGTTTCTCTAACTTCCCTTCACGTCATTAACAGATACTTTCATGTTTCTTTTAAAATACTTTATAGTAGAAGCAAAAGAGTAAAAATACTTTTCTGGTTTGTTGTTTCCTCCTTGGAGCAGTGTTACGTTGTAGGTCGTTTGCCCATGTTATTTCTTTTTCTTCAAGGTAGGCAGTATTATCCCTGTCCTATAAAAGAGGGAACCAGGTCCCAGAGAGAAGGCAAGTGACCTACCGGAAGCCCCACAGCTTGTGATTGGCAAAGCCTGGGGTGTGCGCTGGGGACTCCTGGCTCTGCAGGCCTGCTCTTTACATTTCAGCGGCCTGACTGCCTCCGGGGTGCTGTGCCTCACGACTCAGTGTCTGCTGCCTGTTCTGTTCCTGCTTCTAAAGCACCTTCTTTTCCTGGCTTTCTTTAGTAAACATGAAACACCTTACAAGTTTTGCGTTAAAGTTCTCTTCAAAATCTCTTCCTGAGCCCTAGGAAGCATTTAAGTGCACATTCTGCCACCCATTGTCTGCTTTCTTAGGGAAATTCTAGCAGACTGGTATCTGTGCTTGTTTTGGACCTTTTTAAACAGTCAAATAATTAATGAAGAGTTCTTCTTTTATCTAGGTAAATGAATACTTTGGAGGTGATAAGGGTGACTGCCTTTCTGAAAATAGATTTTATTTCTTACTTCTTTTCTGTGACAACCAGAAATGGTGTTTCATGGTTTCTTGCCCTACATGTTGAAATCTTGCTCACTGTAGACAGTTTGGAAAATATGGGAAGGGAGTTAAGCAGAAACAAGATTACCAGTTTGGTCATTACAATTAACAGGAAGATATACCTGTAATAATTCTAGGTAATATTCATTGTCACTATATACTTATTATACTACCCTACTTGTGTGTCAGGAATTATTCTAAGTGCTGAGAATACAGAGTGAATAAAACAGCCAAACACTTCTGTCCTTTGGAGTTTAAATTTGACTAAAGGAGCCCATATTAAGTGCCAGGATTATCTTTTAAAGTTTTCTCACTCTCTCAGGGAGAACCTGTTTTCACTTTAGCTTTATAGATCAGGAAGCAGACAGAGGTCAGATGTGTCTGCAGGATCTGACTCTGCTGGAAGTTTCAGTGACTAACTAGTTTCTGTTTTTTAAAGTTAGAGCATTTGTATCTGGGGTCTTCATGTGGCTCTTTTGCCTTTTTCAGTTTTTAAAAACTCACTGTTCATTGTTGTTTTAAAAAGAAATGTGTCTTCCTTAAGGAAAATTTAGATGGGGTATATAAGCAAAACAGAAAAATTAAAGGGATAATACTGTCAGCCTTGTGCCTTCCTCAGGGATCAATGCAAAGAAATAGAGAAAGACAAAAGACTGGGAAAGACTAGAGATCTTTTCAAGAAAATTAGAGATACCAAGGGAGCATTTCATGCAAAGATGGGCTCGATAAAGGACAGAAATGGTNTGGCTGGATGGCATCACGGACTCAATGGACGTGAGTCTGAGTGAACTCCGGGAGATGGTGATGGGCAGGGAGGCCTGGTGTGCTGCGATTAATGGGGTCGCAAAGAGTCGGACATGACTGAGTGACTGAACTGAACTGATTGTCAGCTTTTTAACACTTTTTTAGTTGCTTCTTTAAATAAAGTTTGATAGGTAAAACATTTGTAAAGATGGGATCATACAGACTTATTTTGATTTAATATAGTTTACATGGTTTTTTCTATGTCGCTATTCTTTTCAGATATTATTTCACAGATTTTAGAGAGGAGATTACAGCCTTCAAAGTTTTGGACAAATCTGTATACCATTTGTTGTTTTGTTGTATATTTTAAAAATCTTTTTTCTTTAAAAAAAAAAAATCAGAAAACGGAACTATTTAGAGATTGGTTACTGGAAAAAAAAATACCATAAAAACAAAATGTATAATGAAATTCTAACTAAACACTGTTACAGTAAACTGAACAAGAGACCAGTGCTTTATGTTAAAAACAAACAACAAAATATATACCCATACACACCAAAGACATGATGGAATTATTTTAAATTCCAAAAGTGTAAGTGACCCACAGATTTGTCTACACTAGAATGAGTATATAATTTTTGAAGCACTGTACAGCAGTGAAAGAGAATGAACATATCTTTTGATATAATTGGGAGAACTGGGAGAAAACTGAAAAGGTGGTAGCAACGTGCAGTGTGAGCTCCATGCACTCTAATACCTTAACCAGCGGTTTCCAGTGCTGTCTCAGTGAGAAGTAAAAATTATATTTAGACCTAATATACGTGAGCAGGTGTGTTTATGTCTGTATACTATATGCATGTGTGTATGTGTTAGGTATATGTATTTGTGTCTGTATCACATACATATACTTTCACACAAAAAGGCCCCCAGTATTCTGTATTCCATCACTGAATGATCTTATATGAGAGCTTAAGAGAAACCCAAATAGACATTTTGGCCCAACCCAGTAATATACAAAAAGAGTCTACCATTTTTAATTGTGAGTTGTTTTATTATAAGAAATAGCCCAATTTCAGAGATGTTAAAATATTTTTTTAAATGTATGTTGTAATTGATGAAATAGCGGATATATCCTGTGTTTTGTTCTTGGATATTTCAGTTTGTTTTTTTTTTTAAATGCTGGTTATCCTTTAAATTGATACCATGAGCTCTAACTTGCAGTTTGAAAAACATTGCATTCAAGTTTTAGAATATGAGCCCTTACTCGTGCTGTACATAAAATCCAGTGTAGATGAGTTTTAGATATAAGTATAAAAATTAAACTTCTAGGCTACTATGCGAGAGAATAGATCTTTGTAATAAATACATTTGAAAAAAGGACTCCATACTAAAATATATAAAGTTTCTAGAAATCAGTAAGAAAAGATTGCCACAAAAGTGACATTTTTTTTTCACTAACAAATAGTGCAAAGCTTTAACTTCCACTTTACAAAAGACGTTATCCAAATGGCTAAGTTTACAAAAAGTCCTCAACCTCATTAGTCACCAGAAAAATGCAGATTAAAACTATAGAGAGATACTACTGTATACCCAAGAGGATGTTAAAATTAAGCAAACAGGAAAAAAAACACCCAAAACCCATAGCTGGTAAAGAGCAATAGAACTCACGTAAACTGCTGATGATATTTATTACTGGGTAATATTACTTTAGAAAAGTGGTAGTATATATTTTATAACCTAGCTGTTCTATCCTAGTATAGATCTAATGAAATATATATCTGTATACACCAAAAGACATGACAGTTATTTTAAATTCCAAAAGTGGAAGTGACCCACACGTTCATTTACATTAGAATGAGTACATAATTTTTGAAATACGACACAGCAGTGAAAGAGAATGAACTACTACTCAAAATCAGAGTCTTAAGCAAAAGAAGCCAGACTCAAGATAGTATTATACAATATGATTCCATTTATGTAAACCTAAAAAATAGGCCAAATGGATCTATGATGATATTTTAAAAATAGAGGTTACCCTTAGCTTGTTAACGACTGGGCAGTGTTTGGGGTCCTAGTAATGTACTTTATGTTGTTCTGAGTACTGGTTATGTTTGAGAATTAAGCTCTTCACTGTTATGCTAAACTAGTTAAGCATAATAAAGCTTAACTAGTTAAGTTTAGAAAGAACTTAGATTTTCTCCTGTTTTTAAATGACACCGTAGTGTTGAACATTTACATTATTTCTATTTTTCCATGTTATAAATTGTTGTAGCTACAATTTTGTATAGGTTTACAATTCTTTAGGATAAATTGCTGTAAGTTATGTTCAGTGTTATGTAGTAATTTTTGAAGTTATATGTTGATAAATACTCTCTGAAAGGTAGCAATTTATAATCCTACCAAAGATTAAAGTATATAAGAATTAAAGTTGCAAATTTAAGATAGGTGAAAAATTGCATCATTTTTTGTCATTGTACTTGTTCATTTTTGGCAGCCATTTAAATTTGTTTTGTGATATTGGTAGTTAACTCTTTATTTGCCTATTAAAGTATTAATTTTGGTTTCCTAACCAAGAGATCTTTATATATAGTAAGTTATTTACTGTATATCAAAATGTTTCTCCCAATGTATTGTCTTTAAAATTTGATAATGAACATTCCTGAGTTAAAATTTTTTTAAGTCAAATCTAAATTTTATTTCCGTTTGGTAGCTGCTCTTAGGATTCTTTTTATCGATAGTATATATTGGTATATAAAATGAGGTAGCATTTAACATTTTTTAAAATTATTCGTTTAAAAAAATTTTGTGGCCACACACAGTGTGTGGCATGTGGGACCCTGGTTTCCCAGGGACAGAACCTGTGACACCCTTGCATTAGAAGGAATCTTAACTGCTGGGCCACCAGAAAAGTCCCTCACTTTTATTTTTAATACTCCTTCTTGAAAGATCCCTCTTCCCCTTATTTGAAATTCTAACTTCATCATATGCAAATTATAAATGTAAATGAATCTGTTTCTTGACTTTCTGTTTTGTTTCATTGGTCTTACTTTGTCAGTACCACACTACTTTAATTATTGTAACTTTTAAGAAAAATTTTTAAATCTAATAACATAGGCATAAGATATAAAGTTTGTGCGGAAAGGAAGAAACATCTCCTTTATTCTTTCAGATGCCTTAGTGTACAGTCTTGTCTTGTTGTAATGTTAATAACAGCCATAAAAACTTGAGTGGAACTATAGGTTAGGCAGGTTGGAAGGAAGCGCACTACACTAGTAATTTCAAATTCCCAATGTATTTAAAATTTATTACTGCTTTTTATTGTAGAAAGAAAACCACTGATTTGTTCCTACATTTTAATGTTTGTGGAGGAAGGAGAACATTTCTGATTAAGTTGGACTTGTTGGTGGCTGGAATCATGAGTGCGTAGATAAATACATGATGCATAGAACTTCCTTCTGAGTTGCAAGAGTAGTGTGAAAGATAGGGGCTGCTTTTTTGGACAAGTTTGTCTCCTCTTTTTTCCAGATGAATGCTTCTGGCTTTCCAGTGATCTCATTTTCCAGCAATGTGTTGGTTAACACTAAGGAAGAATTGTAGGCTCGTTAGGGGCCAACCTGACATTAACAGTAACAACTCAAAGGTGTCTGATACACCTGTGCCAGTCATTGTTCATGTATTTATCTTTAGTTTATGCAATTAGTAATTGGCAGACTAAATCTAGACTTTTCTGCTTGGTCTGATCTCAAACGTATAGTCTCTTCCTGCCTACTAACTGTATTTGAGATTTCTTTTCTGGCTTGCTTTTTTTTTTTTTTTTTTTTTAACGTTCTGTGGAAAATCAAGTGTTTGTTGGTTGGTCTGTTTTATGTGTCGAAGATGAAAAGGTGTTTAAAATTTTTTTAAATATTTCTAATTTTTTGTACTTTTTGGAATTTTATTCATTATATAAAAGTACACATTATCCTCTTTATAGATTTTTGCCTTTTAGAGAGGTTTAAAACCCTGTGTGTTATTTACTGGTTTGACTTGAATATTGCTCTCCTTGCAGTAAAGACTTTGCTTTCCTTTTAATTTGAATTTTCTTGTTAACATGTTTTTGCTTATTACTTTTAGCCTTTTTGTGTGATTTTTGTTATGCTTACCATTGTGGGCAGGGGAATGCCCGGATTCAATTTCGTTATATTTAAAAAATGCTGGTTACAGCCCATTAAACTGATTTCATAGGCCACAGCCAGCAGTTGGAAAACACCTGAGAGGAGTATTTTTCTGTATAGAAAGTTCATTTATTTCTGAGTACAGCAGACCTAGATCTGAGCCCCACGTTTCTTATTTACTGTGTAACTCTTAACCAGTTACTTCTTTCTCTGACCCTCAGTTTCTGTAATATTGGAATATCTACTTTCGTTTTTTTTCTGAAGAGCAAAAGATAATGTAGGAAACAAGCCTGGTGCAGGAACTGAATAAAGCTATCTGATAGCATTTTGCACCATGTATCTGTTGCCCTTAATTTCTTAAATCTAAAAATTTGAAAACGCAGGAGGAAGCGGGCGAACGCCCCCGTGTTTTCTGAGGCCTTTCCTGAGGCTTTTAGTTTTGCGCTGGTTTTGGTTTTTGCTTTGCCTCAGGAGTAAAGATGTTTTTGATACGAATCTTACACTGATAAGCATATATCATGAAGCCCAAATCCAGAATTTGTAGCATTTTAAAAGTAAGAAGTTGATTCCTCTTATGTAACTCTTTAAAGTAGAGAATTTTCCAAGTGAAGTATGTTCTGTGTTAGTTGGTGGCACCTACTGGCCGAGATAAATCACTGCTTAGAGCCTGCTTTGACTTTACAGAGACTAACCCCGTGTGGCAGACTGGGGAAGATGACTGGAAATAGGAGAGGAATGCATTGTGTTCAGCAAAGTGGACATTCCTTTTGCCCCCAGAAAGGGTTTGTCTGGTGAAATGGGAGGAGGGGAGTCATGCTGCCCTAGTCATGACTGCCCTAGTCAGGGTTGTGTGGCGCTCTTATTAAGGGCTTGTGAAAGGGGGTGGCTGTATCCGAAAAATTTGGGAAAGCTAGGTTAAACTAACCGAGCCTTATTTTTTAACTAAGAGATATTACTAAGGAGATATCTTTAGTATCTCTTTTTTAAATTAATTTATTTTGTAATGAAGGATAGTTGCTTCACAGAATTCACCTTTAATGTCTTAATGAAGTGTGTCATTGTCTCTGGGAGTGGGGTGGGGGCATCACTCATGTGATGCACCACATCTGTCAAACATAATTAGGCCACAGGATCCTTTTTTCTCTGAGCATTTCTTGTGTTAACCTGGAGTACTCTTTGGAAATAATCTTCTGGTTAGTGTAGCTTGAGAGCAGCATTTTCATTTTGGCATCTTCTCCTGAAAGTTTTATAAGAGACCAAGTGACCAAGTGAAGTCGCTCAGTCGTGTCCCACTCTCTGTGACCCCATGGACTACCACGCTCCTCCATCCATGGGATTTTCCAGGCAAGAGTACTGGAGTGGATTGCCATTTCCTTCTCCAGAGGACCTTCCCGACCCAGGGATCAAACCCAGGTCTTCTGCATTGTAGGCAGACGCTTTACCATCTGAGCCACGAGGGAAGTCCTTTTATAAGAGAAGGAACAGACATTAGATTCTCATGGTATTTGGTAGTTTGGAAATACCTCGTGTTGGGACAGAGTCTGTTAACAGAGGTATCACTGCAATTTCCTTAGGATGGTGGTACTACATGGACTACATCATTTTGCCTTAGTAGTAATTTTAAAGCAGAGATAGACATAAAAACTACTGGGAGAACTTTAAATCAAAGCGAAACATGTAAACCTAGGCTCTATCCACCCTGGCCTCCTGTTTGGTCAAAGATATGCTTTGTTATTTTATCACATTTGAGACACCTTCAAGATCTAATGCAAACTCTGGATCTTTCTGGAGGAATGTATACACACTTTTGTGTATGACTTCATGATATGTATCACCCTCATGCATACCCCGAAGCCCAAGAATCTCTAGTATAAAGAAGTTCTTATATCAAGTTTTCCTGTATAGGAATTGAATGGCAAGCAGGATTTATCCCAGAATTTAGATACATGTGTACTCCATGAATTACTTGACCACAGATTAAACTGTGTTTAAGGAAACCACATATTGTCACAGGGGTCAAAGGAAAGAAGCCTGAAGAGAAAGGCCAGAACTGAGAAGGCAGTGTTTCTTGGTGTGTTTTCCCAAGAAGGTGAGTTTAGGCGCTCACAGCCCGAGCAGTGGCTCTCACGCGGAGGGGCCCAGTTTTGCTGCCCCGCACCCCCTATCCCCAGCCCCTGACATTGGGCAGTCATTTGGAGAGGCTTTCTGGCTATCACGGTTAGGGCTGGGCAGGGATTTGCTACTGGCCTCTAGTAGGGAGAAGCCAGGAATGCTACTTAACATCCTATATTGTACACGACAGCCCCCTCAGGAAATTAATCCGGCTCCAAATGTCACTAGTACTAAGACTGCTCTGCCTTAGAGGCTAGCTGCTTCTTGCTAGACTGTATCTTCTCTTGGTAGTAGGAAGATCTACCTGTTTTATATGCCGTGGTGCTTCTTAGTAGGTGTGGGAGGAAAGAGATGATGATGAGAAGGTAGGAAGTGATTAAGCCATGTTGGTATTTCCAAGAACTTTCCTTTCCCAGAAGTATCGGAGGCTTAAAGAGGATTTCATGTCTCAGACTGGTTTGCCTCATGGTTTAATCTGAGAGCTTGGATATAGGAAGCCGCCCCCTTTCTTTTCTCCTGGAAGGAAGGCTCATTGTTTCTTCTTACCTCACCATTGAACTTGCAACCTTTCGTCTATTAAACCTTTAAGAAATAAAAGTCAAAGTGATTAAAAAAGAAAAAAATACCTGTGGCTCTGAGAAAATTCTACTCTTACCGTCCATTCTTGTCCCCACATATAGCAGGTGGCAAAAGCTAATGGGGACTAGGAAAGGCATATATGGTGTTTACCAAAAGCGGGCGTTTCCTGTCTCCCCGAGTCTTCATGTGGCGACGCGGGAGGAGGAAGCAGTCGTGCGAGCTGCCGGCCGGGCCAGGGCTCGCCCGCGCGCGGAGCTCTTAGGGACTGTAAAGCGGAGCAGGGCAGTGGGTGGCCATATCCAGTAAATTAGGGAAAGCTGGATTAAACTCATCTAGCCTGATTTTTTAAATTGTGAGATGTACAGAGCCTTTAGTGTCTTTGGAGAAGGAAATGGCAACCCCTCCCGGCATCCTACCTCGGTGGACCCCCTGGGCAGAGCAGCCTGGTGGGCTACAGTCCATGCGGTCGCAGAGTCCAGCACAACTGAGTGACTAACAGCACTTTAGCACCTTGGTGCTGTGTGTGTCTGTGGTGGGGCGGCAGGGAAGGAGGAGGAGGTAGCGCCAGGAACGCCTGCACAGGAGCCTGCAGTGTTTCTCAAGCTTCGTGAGACCCCAAGGCCCTCACCCTGAGCATCTCTTCTATCACCTGGACTGCTCTTTGGAAAAGATCCTTTGATCAGTGTTGCAGCATTTTCCCCTTTGACATCTTCTGCTGAAGACTTTATAAGAGAAATTGAAAATATATGTATTCTAGCCCCCAGAGTACTCTCTTAAATAGTTTTACTAAATTTGTATGTATGTGTTTATCCCCTTTTGTCAAGCCTTAAGAGAATAGTTGCTATTTTTATGGGGGTGGGGGAAGTTTCCTTCTCAACTCTGTAAATAAACACTATTTCTCTATTTTGGAGTGACTGAAAGGAAGAATTCAATTTTCTTACTGGAAAGACAGTTGTTTCTTGTTGGTCTGCCTGTCTTTTTGTTTCCTCCTTGAGTGAGGAAAGTACTGAGGTAGCTTATGTCAGAAGAGCTCTGGCGGATGCAGGCTCCCATATTTTTAAAGTTTCGAGTTCAGAACGCTGCACGTCTCTTTCCATCCATCTCCCACTCGGCATGCTCGCCTCTTCACGTTTTTCTTGCCACTCTTTGAGCACCCAGGCCGTGGTGGTGGTGTGCTTTGCCATGCCTCTGTGACTACCCATCATGCCCCAGTGGTCTACTGAGACACTGTTCCCCCTTTCTCGCTGCTTCCACTTGTTCTGTTCCCCTGTGGAAACCTGCCAGCTTTATTAATCCATAAGTCCTTCAAGATAGCCGATAAACAGAAATACCTGGAGAGACGAATACTACTTCTGTTTCCGTATTCTTCATCCCACTTTTTCCATTCAGGATCATTTTTCACTGTCCCACTCTGGACCTGCTTGGGATGCTTGGACACACTGCCTTCCTTTCTAACTCACAGTCGATTTGAGCATATGGAGTCCTGCCCTCCTGCCCTCCTGCCCTCCTCCTGCATTGCAGACCTTGGTGTTCTGTGACCTGTAAGGTTTTACCGAGAAAGCCAATGGCTTTTCCCTATCCGGCAAGCATCTGCAATCTTTCTTTCAGAGTCTGAGGTCAGAAAATCGTGAGAAGAGAACACTTACGGGAAAGTAGCAGGATGTGAACAGATTTTATACCTTTTACACACCCGCCACTACACTGGTACTCTCGAGCCCCACGACTTTGTGTGGTTTGATTTTGTCCATGCATGGAACAACCTGCGCAGGTTCTGTCTCTCTCTCTCTTTCTCTTAAACACACACACACACTCTCTCCCCACTTCCTCCCCCACCACCCATTCTTGCCTCTCTTTTCTTCCAAAGCCTTTGACTTTCCTACTCCACCATTCTACACCTCTGATCAGACCCTGCTGTGAGGCCTGTGGACCACTGGTGTCACGCGGTGATTCTTCTGCCACCACCTACGTTGGGTGTTTTCAGATGGATTGTTTAGAAATACTGTATGTGTCTTTTAACATTTTACAACTTGAAGAATGTAAAGGAAAAAGAGGGAAAAGTTAAGAGAGGTTTATCCTCTATAGGCAATAAACAGGGTCTTGTAAACACTTTAACATTTTACAACTTGAAGAATGTAAAGGAAAAAGAGGGAAAAGTTAAGAGAGGTTTATCCTCTATAGGCAATAAACAGGGTCGTGTAAACACTTAACAGATCTACAGGATCTTTTTGACTAATATAGTATGGACTACTGTTGTAGTTTAAATTATATACCCCAATCTTGAAATTTTTAGATTTGGGAAGAGAGGGACTGCCATCCATAAATGAGTTGTTCTTCCTTTCAGAGTACAACTCTCCCACTTCCCCTTCTCATTAAGTTTCCATTTAGCTATTAGGTAGGAGCTTCAAAAGGAAAAATCCAATCATGTATAATCTTCAGTTAATGGGCATCTATTGAGCGACTGGGTCACCAGAAAGAATAATTACACAGTGCCTCTTTGTGCAGTAAACACAAAAATCAAAAGCTAATGCATTCCCAAGGCAAGCCAGATTGTTACTGGCTAACAGCATCCTCCTCTTAAGGGAAAAAGCTGGGCACCCACCATGCTTGCTAGGGGAGACTGCATAGCCGTTCCTAAAAAACAGGACTATCAGGGGAGGAAAGAGAGAGGCAGGGGGGCTTCCAGGGCTTTGTCACTTCTAATTGCTGAGGGCTGGGGTGGGTGACTGAATAGCAGACATTCTAGTAAACGTTTTGTGCAATCATCAGGAGCTTAGTGGGTCTCTTGGGTGTCTTTCCATGAGTTACAAGAGTAACAGCAATGATTGAGGTAGTTTCAGCCTCACTCCCATAATTCAATTCAGCCTGTTTTCTCAGTATACCCTACCTTCATAAATAGAAGGTTTGTGCTTGCTTTTGTCCAACCACTAACTGTATTAATTTATGAAAGATAAAAACACTCCTGTTGACCCAAAATGGCATGGGTTAGCCATAAGTCAAACAGCTCTTGGGTTGGTATTGGTACACTCTAGATTGGGTTTTCAGAATTACATTTTGGTGTAGTTATTTAGGATTTGCAAAACTCGGCATAATTCAAATAACCTGTTTTTCCCCCCTTAGAACACTTCAGTTATGGAGGATCAAAATGAAGATGAGTCCCCAAAGAAAAATACTCTTTGGCAGGTAGGAATGGCGGCGCACAGAGAAGATAGCAACTGACTTACTGCAGATAAGATGCTCCCTCAGCTCCTGTCCTCAGTGGAGCTTAGAGACAAGGACTTTTTTCTTTTGTGCAATTTTGCTAGTTTCAGAATCCACCCTAATTAACTTCTGTTCCTTAGGGAAATGTCATTATCAAGGTTTGGGGAGTTTACACAAGGTTCTGAAGTTGGTTGCAGCCCAGAGATGTTCAGTCTTCGGGGCCACTATCTAAGCCACGAATGTGGCGGTGCTCTTTGTCACCAGAGTGGAACCTGTCCAGGCACCAGTGTGTGCACTGGCCTTTTCTTCCAGCCACCACCCTTTCCNCAATAAACAGGGTCGTGTAAACACTTAACAGATCTACAGGATCTTTTTGACTAATATAGTATGGACTACTGTTGTAGTTTAAATTATATACCCCAATCTTGAAATTTTTAGATTTGGGAAGAGAGGGACTGCCATCCATAAATGAGTTGTTCTTCCTTTCAGAGTACAACTCTCCCACTTCCCCTTCTCATTAAGTTTCCATTTAGCTATTAGGTAGGTGCTTCAAAAGGAAAAATCCAATCATGTATAATCTTCAGTTAATGGGCATCTATTGAGCGACTGGGTCACCAGAAAGAATAATTACACAGTGCCTCTTTGTGCAGTAAACACAAAAATCAAAAGCTAATGCATTCCCAAGGCAAGCCAGATTGTTACTGGCTAACAGCATCCTCCTCTTAAGGGAAAAAGCTGGGCACCCACCATGCTTGCTAGGGGAGACTGCATAGCCGTTCCTAAAAAACAGGACTATCAGGGGAGGAAAGAGAGAGGCAGGGGGGCTTCCAGGGCTTTGTCACTTCTAATTGCTGAGGGCTGGGGTGGGTGACTGAATAGCAGACATTCTAGTAAACGTTTTGTGCAATCATCAGGAGCTTAGTGGGTCTCTTGGGTGTCTTTCCATGAGTTACAAGAGTAACAGCAATGATTGAGGTAGTTTCAGCCTCACTCCCATAATTCAATTCAGCCTGTTTTCTCAGTATACCCTACCTTCATAAATAGAAGGTTTGTGCTTGCTTTTGTCCAACCACTAACTGTATTAATTTATGAAAGATAAAAACACTCCTGTTGACCCAAAATGGCATGGGTTAGCCATAAGTCAAACAGCTCTTGGGTTGGTATTGGTACACTCTAGATTGGGTTTTCAGAATTACATTTTGGTGTAGTTATTTAGGATTTGCAAAACTCGGCATAATTCAAATAACCTGTTTTTCCCCCCTTAGAACACTTCAGTTATGGAGGATCAAAATGAAGATGAGTCCCCAAAGAAAAATACTCTTTGGCAGGTAGGAATGGCGGCGCACAGAGAAGATAGCAACTGACTTACTGCAGATAAGATGCTCCCTCAGCTCCTGTCCTCAGTGGAGCTTAGAGACAAGGACTTTTTTCTTTTGTGCAATTTTGCTAGTTTCAGAATCCACCCTAATTAACTTCTGTTCTTTAGGGAAATGTCATTATCAAGGTTTGGGGAGTTTACACAAGGTTCTGAAGTTGGTTGCAGCCCAGAGATGTTCAGTCTTCGGGGCCACTATCTAAGCCACGAATGTGGCGGTGCTCTTTGTCACCAGAGTGGAACCTGTCCAGGCACCAGTGTGTGCACTGGCCTTTTCTTCCAGCCACCACCCTTTCCCCCCACTTCATTGTTAATGTTTGTCTTTCCCTTTAAATTCAGTTTCCTTTTCTCCTGGCTCTGTTTTAGTTTGCCAGTTGCCCTCCCCGTCCCCCAGTTTTTTGGTAAGGTGGGAGATAGAGAGCATATACATTTCATGATTTGATGTTTTTCATCAACCGTTAATGGTACACATAATTTTCCTTTCATGAAGATACAATTGCAAACAAAACAAATCTAAATCCGANTTTGCCAGTTGCCCTCCCCGTCCCCCAGTTTTTTGGTAAGGTGGGAGATAGAGAGCATATACATTTCATGATTTGATGTTTTTCATCAACCGTTAATGGTACACATAATTTTCCTTTCATGAAGATACAATTGCAAACAAAACAAATCTAAATCCGAAAACATATGATTAATAAAGAAAATATTCTCTGGGTTCATTTGAGTTAAAGCAAAGGAGTACTTTAGTTACTAACAAGAATAAAGTGTCCCCAACAAATTTAAGAAGAAAAGTAACAAAGTGGAGCAATTCTAGGAAGATCTCTCTGGGCCAAGCAGGTGGCTAGAAATAGAAATGGAGAGTGTGCTGTGGAGTTAAGCACATGCTGTCGTTTCAGGGGGAACTGTGTGCAGACTGACTTCTGTTCCCTCCTTCACGTTTGGTATTTTGCAACAGGATTCTCTTAAGTTACTATTGACTTTTCAACTCACAGTGGTTCTGAACACTAGTTTTCAGGCTTTTTTTTCATCTGTCTTTTCAATAGACTAGTTACTGGTATACCAGTGCTCTAGGGAGGCTAGAGGGCTAGGAACCCTTCTGAAAATGAAATAATAACCCTTTCGCTTATCAAGTGAGATTATGAGTGTGAAAATATTTTGTGAATTACAAAGCAGTACACAAATGCTAGTTGTTACAATACTTAAATTTAACCTGTAAGGAACGGAGTTATTTTGGCTAATTATTATGAAAAAATATAGGAAGANTTTCGCTTATCAAGTGAGATTATGAGTGTGAAAATATTTTGTGAATTACAAAGCAGTACACAAATGCTAGTTGTTACAATACTTAAATTTAACCTGTAAGGAACGGAGTTATTTTGGCTAATTATTATGAAAAAATATAGGAAGAAAAGGGGAAGGAAAAAATACACAGCTTTCTCTCTCAAGATGATGCAGTGTTACCATTTTCATATTTATTCTTTACTCTGTCTTGGCGTGTACCCCTTAATGCAAATTATTGTGATCATATGCTATATAAAATTCTTTTGTTCCTGATACTTCATAGACATGTTCTCTTCTTATTAAAATCTTACTTTATAAACCTAATTTTAATGGCTGCTTTATAGTACTTTGTGTAGATGTATTATAATTCACTTGAACCAGTTGCCTGTAACTGGGTAGTTTTTGTCTAAATTTTCTTTATTATAACATTATGGTGAACATTCCTATGCTTAGAAGTAGCAAAGATGCTCCTATGCTAGCTGACTTTCACCACAGCAAATAGTTTTCATTTCATCTGACTGACTGGAACACTGGTGATTTGGTCCTGTTTAGTATGAAGGTTTTACCACACGCTCCGCTCAGTGCTGCCCCCTGGCGGTGCCTGGTGTCGGTGAGCTCTCCACCACCCAAAGAAGGCAAGGGGAGAAAATTAGGTGAGGAAGTGGTGAGGTAAATGAGGAGGGAGACAGAGACCTTCCAGGTCTATACCTCTAAATGTCAACAGAAGAACTCGCTTCAGATATGAAAGATTTTTAATATTTTACCAAGGAAGGTCAAAGACTCTGCTCGGTATTTACAAAGCATGGTTTCTTCCTGGGATGGGTTCAGTCTACTCTGTTAGGGGATACGCTGATAACAGAAGCTCTCGGTTCTTCCCATGCAAGACTTCTGAGACAAGCTCCTAATGGAACTAGTGAACGTTTGTGACACAGCTCTTCAGTTTTCACAGTTCTCTTGTCTGTCATTCCTTCTAGTTACACATGGAGAGGCTGTCAGAATAGTGACGGACACATGGCCTGACAATGTTTGACAAAAGTATTGAGGTTATTTTGTTTGTGAACAGGGAAGTTGCTGAGCCTTATCAGAAGCAGCTGTGGCTTCAGTCTAGGGATTTAGTTTTTTTGGATATTGTTGTTCAGATGCAGTGTCTGCAGTTTCAGTTTATAAAAAATGTACTGGTTGTATGCACGGGCCGTGTAGATTTGATGAGAGAGGCAGCCATTAGGATAAGAGTCTGTGGGATATCCACAAACAGACTGAACAAGATGAGGAGCTTTTCAGGCATGTGTGGTTTGCCTGGGGTAACTCTCAGAGTCGGTGATCAGAAAGAGGGAGTGAAAGTCTGTAAACTATTTTGTCAGCAGTTTAGCAGCCCTGGAAATAACACAGAGGCGACTGAAGCTGTTAGGTAAAATGAAGCTGTTTAGATTGAATTGCTTTCTGGCTTCTCTGTTATAGAGAGCAGTGGTTTTCAGCGTGAGGTCCCTAAGTGCAGTCGTTAGAGTGGCAGCATCAGCATCATCCAGGAACTTGTTAGACGTTAGCTCAGGGCTCTATTCCAGAGTGGACCCTGGCAGTCTCTGTTAATATACTCTTTTGTTATCTGATGCATGCACAAGTGTGAGAACTGTTTGCATAAATGCATATAACTTTACCTTTCAACTCTGAGGAAGGAAAACTAACCGTTAATAGGCAATTGCCACTTTGCCAAGTTGAACAGGTTTTCTAAGATGGTCTTCTCCAGCTTCAGTTAACTGATAACAACATGGTTTGGGAATAAGCATTGGAGGAGAATAATTTAGGACACCATTTAACTTTACAAAGAATTCTGACTTTGTCATTTACTTTAGTGACTAATCCGAGTACATGATCTCTGAATACATTTTAAATTATTGCCTGAATTAATTAATAAAGGAATGAGTTTGGCTTTAGGATAAAACTGGCATTTTAAGTATAAATACACACGGCAAAAATATGTTTCTGATGAGAAGACTATTTAGATTCATTTTCCTTGTCAAACTAATTACTCTTTTGTTTTTCTAAAATANGCCTGAATTAATTAATAAAGGAATGAGTTTGGCTTTAGGATAAAACTGGCATTTTAAGTATAAATACACACGGCAAAAATATGTTTCTGATGAGAAGACTATTTAGATTCATTTTCCTTGTCAAACTAATTACTCTTTTGTTTTTCTAAAATAGATAAGTAATGGAACATCATCAGTGATCGTCTCCAGAAAGAGGCCATCAGAAGGAAACTATCAAAAAGAAAAAGACTTGTGTATTAAATATTTTGACCAGTGGTCTGAATCAGATCAAGTGGAATTTGTGGAACACCTTATTTCACGAATGTGTCATTACCAGCATGGACATATTAACTCTTACCTGAAGCCCATGTTGCAGCGGGACTTTATTACCGCTTTACCAGGTAACCATGTTTGTCTGTAAAAAAAGCTGAAAAGTGGAAGGATGCCCATCCCAAGAGCCTAGGTGGAGCCAAGTAGGTGTTTGCAAAGTGAATGAGTGAATGAATATAGTGTGAGACAGCCTTTCTTTGGGGTACACACTGTATTTTGATATGTGGTGCTAGAAGAGGAGTTATAATTTAGCATCTATCCAGGAACTGTAGGCAATTTCTGTGATTAATAGTGTTGACCACTGATTAATACTGTTACTACATTAATTAATGCTATTATATATTTTTTTGATGTGGTCTGTATACAATCTGCATTTTGCCTTTGTAATACAGTATTTATTTTTTAATATGGGACAGGTTTTCCTACAGTGTTTGGAAAGTGTCCTCAAATCTGAGATGTTCACTTATATCTGAAGTGACATTTTGGGNTATACAATCTGCATTTTGCCTTTGTAATACAGTATTTATTTTTTAATATGGGACAGGTTTTCCTACAGTGTTTGGAAAGTGTCCTCAAATCTGAGATGTTCACTTATATCTGAAGTGACATTTTGGGAATGGCAGCAGAGCATTGGGGAAATTGATAGCGTGTCTCAGTTCCTTTCGTGAAACTTCCTTCTGCATCTTCTCGCTCGCCGCCTTGCCCCTGCTTGACTGTGCTCCTCGCCCCCTTGGTCTCTCCTCACCCCCCGCTGTTTACTTTGCATAGACTCCTCTCACAGCACTTTGAGGTACACAGCAGAACTGAGCAGAAAGTAGTTTCTACCAGCCCCCTCCCCGCCCCCAGCAACCACCAGCACAGCCTCCCCACATTAGAGCGGTACATTTGTTACAGTATGGGAACCTACCTTGACATGTCGTGATCACCCAGAACACATCCTTTAAGATTCACCCTTGATGTTGTCCATTTTGTGGCTTTTGACAGATAGATAATGACGTGTATCTGTCATTCTAGTGTCCTACATATTTGTTTCACGGATCTGAAAACCCTCTGCTCTGCCTGTTTGTCCCCCTTTGATTTTTTGGTCACTTGTTAATTCTTTTCCCTCGTTTTAAAATTGTTTTGTTTTAAATTTGTTCAGGTAGAATAGAGAGGTTTCACTCTGGAAGAGAATTTGAGAATGCTGGCCAGAAAACTTTCCTCTGCCACGGTCAGGGTAGCCTGAGAGTAACAGTTGCCATGCCAGGATTGGCCTAGAAAGAGCCAAGGATAAACCGGTAGCGTTGCTCCCAGCCTTGCCCTTTGTGAGAGCTTCTGGATGGCTCCTCAAAGGGTAGCTTCTCTCTTAGCCTGACTGATTTACAGCGCGTTGCCGGCGCTAGTGGTGAAGAACCTGCCCGCCATGCAGGAGACACAAGAGACGTGGGCTCCATCCCCGGGCCAGGAAGAGCCCCTGGAGCAGGAGATGGCAGCCCAGGGAGGATCCCACGGACAGGAGCCCGGCAGGCTACAGTCCACGGAGTTGCAGAGAGTTGGACTCGACTGAGGAGACTTAGCAAGCACACATGCACAGTGCATCACGGCTCCATAGTCTAAGCATTTCCCGGGGTGAATAGGCCCTGGACTCATGTTCCAGGCCTGAGACCTGGGGCTGCAAAGAGACAGGCCAGCCTGTCTTTTCTAACCTCTCTTCCAAAACTTGTGAGTTCACTTTCCACAGTGGTAGTATTTAAGGACATTTGAGAGTTAGCTTAGGAAAATTTGAGCCTACTGTTGTTTTTGTGCTGAAAATAATAGCAGTTTTTTCCTCATTTCTTGAATTATTATTTCTGGGAACCCTCTTTTTTCTAGAACCATAGTATTTAATTGCTGAAAGGGACTTTGGGTGTCACTTAGTGCTGTTGTTTCATTAGATGGGTTATAAAGCCAAGGATCAGAGAAACTGGATGAAATGCCTAAGATCATATGTCTTGGTTATTGTGATTGTGTGATGATGATGGGGGTTGATTCAAAAGTTAATGCGAAAGCTGAAATCACTTGCAGTTAAGATTACTCTGTATAGACTACATGGCTTACAATCCATTTCAGTAACTTGTACGTTGAATTAAAGAGAGAGGGCATGGAAGAGAAGGAAAGAGACATGCTTATAATCGTATGAGAGAGTTAGAGGGAGTGTCAGTAAAGCACGTGCACGTGTGCTACAGCTCCTCTGTGCTCAGAGCCCCCGTCGCCCACGCTCTTCTACTGAGCCAGGCTGCACTTCAAGCTAGGAAAAGACAGGGTCGTGTTTGTTTTATGTATATATGACTTCACTGGTGGCTCAGACGGTAAAAGCGTCTGCCTACAATGCAGGAGACCTCGGTTCGATCCCTGGGTTGGGAAGATCCCCTGGAGAAGGAAGTGGCAACCCACTCCAGTTTTCTTTCCTGGAATATCCCATGGACAGAGGAGCCTGGCAGGCTACAGTCCATGGGATCACAGAAGAGTTGGACACGACTGAGCAACTTCACTTCACTTCACTTCATATGTATATATTTTACTTATTTATTTATTTTAAACTGGAGGTTGATTTCTTTACAGTACTGTGTTGGTTTCTGCCATACAAAAATGTGAATCAGCCATAAGTATACATGTGTCCCCTCCGTTTTGAACCACCCTCCAGCCCCTCATCCCACCCCTCTAGGCTGTCACAGCTCTGAGTTGAGTTCCCTGTGTTATCCAGCAACTTCCCATTAGCCCAGGTTGACACCTGTACCTGTTCTTCTTAAGTGCTTTTAAATAAATGAAGCTGTGCTTCCATTTTTTCAAGCAGATATGTTCTGTTTGCTTGTTTGCTTTCAATTGTTTTGTTTTTTGTCTATAACTTGCTTCTCAAACATTTTAGAATACCAGAGAACCCAGCTTGTATTTACAGAACATCCACGAGGTGGCACTGTTGAAGTTATCTTGATTTGCAGAGTGTAGTTCAGAGGCAACCCCTTCTCTTGGGGAGTGTGCAGAGTTGGAGAAGAGACAGAACAGATGAACATGTGTTATGTATATAAATATGGTTAGTATAATTGCATACAATTCAGTTTTCATTACAGCGAATTTTAAGGCACTGTCCATATCTCTGTTAAAGTGGAATTTTGTGGTACTGAATATTATATGAAGTGAATGGACCATTGGCTGGGACATGGAAATGTTTTTGTTAAAATGCTATTTGTTTTAGCAGGATTTGATCTGAACATATATACATGTGTCAGTATATATCATACATATGAATCTAATAGCTAGGGACAAGCTGGCCGAGTTGATTGTGTTAGTTGCTGTCTAGTAGACTTGGATTAAATCTGGCATTAGTTCCTTAGCACAGACCATGCCTCAAGAAAGAGCTTTAGGGAAGAGACAGGTCCATGTGTTTGTTCATACTTAGATTTAATAACGTGTGGAGTAACTTACTAATCATTTTTCCAGTTTGATGTTTAGCTTTTACTGTAGATGATCCCGAGTTTGAATTTTTACTTTGTTGAAATTGACAGTCAACTTAAGACTTCTTTTGATTGTAAAAACCATTAATTCTATAAAAATGATCTGTAGTTTTCACTTTTTAATACTTGCTGTGAATACCGTACCTGTCAGTATAGGGAAAATGGAAACTGTTTGTGGTCTCTGGCTGCTTTTGGTTCAGTGGAAAAAGTGATAATTATGATATGCTTTTTTAAAATCACGGTGCATGTTTAGTCTGCAATGTCAGTTTCTGCAGGCTAAGTTTGTGGTTTGTAAGAACTGTTGTTAAAGGGAAAATTTATACCATTTGAAGTAGAGACAGATTGTACTTCAAGAAGGATAAGTATTGGTGAGGTGTCTGAGCAATTAAGAATTTTAAAAACAGTTTCGTGGCCATGGTTTATTCCTTTGTCCCCCAAGTAAGGTTGATAAACCATTACAGACTGTAAATGGGACAGAGATTAGATCAGCGGTCTTGGGAGCTGTGGAATAACCAGAATGTAGGCTTTAGGTTGGATGCCGGACCAGAGGTCCAGTATAACAGAGTGGAGAGGCCAATTGTTGAATTTGACAGCCCCTCCATTTGAATCCCATCACCTGCACCTAATACGTGAGTGCACTTTTTGGAGCCTCTGTTTCCTTATCAGTGTGGGAATAATACTANTCTGTAATTGTATGATCTAAGCAGCTGTCTTGAAACTGGCTATAGTCAAGGGCATTGAACTGACATTACACATTTGAGTTTCATTTTGGTGCAGTGTTATTTACATACCGAGCTTTGAAATTTTGCCTTTTAATTGTTTTAATTTATTATTGAAAAATTTCCAGGCCTCCCTCTGGTGCATATAATTAGCACCAGCAGCACTATTTCAGCACTGTGTGTGCAGGATTCGGGGCTCATTTTCCGAGGCCATAACATGTCTTCTTATTGCCTTGGGAAGGGGGGTGCTGTGGGAGATGAGGGAGTCTCAGCACTGTAGAGTAAATGAGAGCCAGACATTGATACTTTAAGAAAATGCTTTAGTTGTAACACCTCAGAGCACTTTTTAGCTTAGGCAAATGGGCCACCTTATTCAGTAACCTCTTTGTTCTGAATAGTCTTGAAACCAGAAAGTTATAAAGTCTTCATGGCTCTTGGGAGTGGCTACTCCCAGGTGCCCAAATAGAGGCTGTGTGATTCCTGTTCTTTCAGTATTTAAGGAATATGAGATCTACTCCAAGCTACTAGGGAAGACTTAGCGACTTGCCAGGGAAGGCATGTCATGTTTTCTCTGCAGAAAATAACAAGGGAAGGGAATACTGCTGAGCTTCCTTAGCCAGTGATACCAGCTAAGGCAATTTCTGCATGCGGGAAGAAGAGAGACTGGTATTTACCAGATGTCTGCTCTGTATCTGACTCCTGAATAACCTCCTCTTATTAACCTTCCCAACAGGGTTAGGAAGATCCTTCTCTATAAAATGAGGCTATTGATAGAGTATCTCAAAGAGTTATCATGCTGATTATAGGAGATAATCCATTTTAAGCATTTAATATTACTCTTATTTTATGGAAGACTGAGATCCAAAAAGGAAAACTGATTTGCCTCCACGAGGTTGTGTGGCTCTATAGCCAGTATATTTTCCAAGAGACTGACACATGCTGCACCCCAAAAGAGGGAGTGAGTTTAAAGGATTAACAAAAGGAAATAAAACCCCCAGATTCCACTGAGCCGTTGCTAGATTGGACCAGTGGCATTTGAAAGAGTAGGAGGTATGTGTCTAATAATGAGTTTCCTTTTGCAGAATCTTGCTGACTGCCCATAGGTAGGGGAACATCAGTGAGGACTAAAAGGGATATTGTTGCTATAAAGCAGAAGTTCCCGCATGTAGGAGTTATCTGGTGATAATTCTTAAGAACTGACTCATTGGAAAAAACCCTGATGCTGGGAAAGATTGAAGGCAGGAAGAGAAGGGAGCGACAGAGGCTAAGATGGTTGGATGGCATCACCGACTCGATGGACACGAGTTTGAGTGAGCTCCGGGAGTTGGTGATGGACAGGGAGGCCTGGCGTGCTGCAGTCCATGGAGTCTCAAAGAGTTGGACACGACTGAGCAACTAAACTGAATTCTTAAGAAGATAGATTCCTGGGCCCACCGTCTACGTATTCTGACTCAGTTGATGAGGAGAATATTCAGAAATTATTTTTGCTACTACTGTTTCTCAAATCACTAACCCCAAATGATTCAAGTGTAACCACACAGGCTTCCTAGAACCAGCTCATAGACCACCCAGCCAGGTGGCAGGTTTGGATGCAGCTTTCCCAGTCAGTATTCAGACCGTGGGGATGTGGCCACCATTGAGGCCTGAAAGGACAGCATATAATGTATTCTTATCTATTTGTTTTCTCTGTCAGCAGAGGATTTGAGAGGCGTGTTGGTTGGGGGTGTGTTTATAACCAATTAGCAGAGTTTGGTTAATAATTGGAATTAACATAAACCTTAGACAGTGACTATGTGCTAATGTTATGTGTAGAAACTAGAAGACAGTCAGGGAAGTACCTCAGAATTAGGGAAATGGAGAAGAGCTAAGTTTATTAGGCCATGGGTGGAGACTGTAAAAGTAAATATGATCAAAGAGGGTAGAGAGATTCTGGAATTTGAAGTTCAGATTCATAGTTTGTCAATCTTGTTAGTGGAGAACCCCCTGTGATTCTCCGTGAGTTTCCCTCACTTTAAATACACTTAGATGGAAGAAAGGGGCCTGGAGATAACAGAATGGTACCCCGAATCTTTGAGAATGGTATCAAAAAGTCCAAGCCCTGAATAATGTGAAATTGTCTAAAATGGTTACATAATTTGGGAGAGTTAAAAACAAAATAAAATAATCCACTGTTTGGAGCAAGAGTGAGAAGAATGAAGGGATAGTGTAGTTGGAATAAATGGTGAAGTGGTGATAGGAAGAAACAGCGTATTTTTGCTCCTCATTTAACTTATCCTTTTTTCTTTCGCCACTAAGAACCATGGCTTTAAAACAGAAGGGTAGAAAAATTGTCCAAGAAAGGAAGAAGATATTTAGGAAACACACAGCTCCTGTAACAAGTAGACATGGAGATGTTGTGCCAGGATAGTGACAGAACCCGAGGTGGTTTTTTTCAGAATTATGAAACATTGAGAAATAATTGCCAGCCAGGAGGCAGAGCCACTGGCTGCGCTTGTGCACAGGCACCGTGTACAGCTGTGTTTGGTCGTCTCCTGTGTGACAGTACCCAGAGATGATTGAAGAGCCAACTTGCTGGATTTTCAGAACTAGAGAACTGGGAGACGGTGTATTTGGGAGATACTGGCTGTTGAATTTGATGCTTCATTCTGGTGGAATTTTCAAATGGGTTATCAAAAGTTAATTAGCTGTTGAAAAGACTATGTAGTAGTATGTAAGCCTAGAAGGATATAGTGTACAGAATGTCAAAGGTCATTATCTGTTGAGCACTGAGGTTTGGGGATTTAAAGATACTTTCTTATACGCAAAGTTTTTCCAAAGTGAACATGGGTCGTGTGTGTTGAAAAGGGACACAAAGCAGGTAGTGCCAACTTGTAAACAAAAAATTGCAATGCCAACTTTATGTAGTAAGCAGCGGCAAGGGAACACAAAGAGTGACAATACCAAGCTCACCTGATAATGTAAAGATGGCAGTGTCTTCCTGGGGCAGTTTCTCCAAATATCTTGAGGGCTGAATAGAGAGATGTGGGCTGGAAAATGGTATACAATCCAGATAATTTAGAACTGGTGGCTCAGGGTTGGTACTTTGTATTTAGTGAATGGATGTATAATAGCCTGAAGGGAAATATAGAATCATGGGTGCTGTCCTTGGTTCTGACCCATTTAGCATGTTTGCCAACAGCTTGGAATAAGACTTACTACATTTGCCCATCATGCAGATCTGGTGTGGAATGTCCACACTTCTGGGTGACAGAATCAGAATTGTAGAGGCTGCATTCAAGGGACAGATAAAGCTTTGAAAGTGAACTATAGTGAGGATAACTGTAGACTTCTGTGTGAATCTGCCGTCCCCTTTTAACCTAGCCATACCAATGCAGAATTAGGGGGAATTGTTTTTAATAGACATTTTATGGAGAGATGCCTAAGGTTTCAGTTCAGCTTACTAACATCTTAGGAGTCTAAGTCTACTGTGATTTGGCTGTTAGATGAAGGCAGTGTAATCTTTGATTGCCTTATCTCTTAATATAATGACATGCACAAGAAAATATAGTGACCCCAGTGTAGTTAGTCTTCGTTATCAGATCATAACTTGAGTATTAGGTCTAGTGTAGAGTGGAGCCAGTATGTGAAGGGCCTGTAAACCATAAATCAACAGTGTAAATAGTCAAGCGTGGGGAAAAAATCTTAGTTTTTAAAGCATTTTTTATATATCATCTCGTTATATTTTCAAAATAAGGCAAATTATTGTCCTCATTTTTTACAGATGAGGAAATTGAGATTCTGAAAGTTTAATGATTTACCTAGACCCTGTCAAGTTAGTGTGACTATGCTGCTTCTGTTTATTGTGAAAAAAGAAAATATTAACCTTGAATGATGCTTTGTTATCTTTAAAATCTTACCATAAAACTTTGTTGATTCATACAGGTAATATGAGAAAGGATAGTACTGGCCATTGCCATGTTACATGGTAAAGAAACAAGGGGCAGGGATGTTTCCGTATTGTTTAGGTATTTGTTTCATGTCATGGAACTTCTTGGTGGTGAACCTAGACTTGAAATTGGAATTTTCCGACTGTGTGTTTAGTGTTCCCACTGCAGTACAGAGGAGCCCTGGGGAAAGCTTTATTTCTTGTAGCTGCAGAAGGGCATGTCCAGAACTACAGGATGGGTCTGTGTAGGTGGCGACACTGTTGACCAGGGGATTGTCTTACCTTTGAATGTCAGGCAAAGGCTGAATCTTGGTTGTCTTTGAAAGGATACTTGCATTGTGTAGGATTAAACCTCCTAAGGGTCTAGAATTTTTAGGATGTGGTTCATGGTTTTGAGGGTTTTACCTGCATAAGAAGGAGATGGAGAAAAATGATTGACAAAAGTACAGCTAAGTACTCTTGAGTTAATTCTTGGATTGTTGTGTTTTTTTCATAAGCTTTTTCATATAAGTTAGTGTTCCACCTTTTTGTCTCCTTAGCCCCAGGGGATTCACATAGGAGGTCATGGATTAATGGGATGATTTGTTAAGAGAAGCAGTAAATCAAAGGGGAAAGAACGCAAACTTTGGAGGAAGAGATCAAAGTTCCACTCTTGACTTCACTATCCTCTAGTTGTGAAACCGTAAATCCTTTTACCTCTCTCTGCCTCATCTCTTAAAATTTGGGGTGTCATTGCCCCATAAAGTTCTGTAAAAGAAAATGAAAATAAATATTTGTTAGAACATCTGACAAATATAGAACTGCCCAGGGTTGACTTTTACACCCAGGAACTGATACCATCAGTTGTTTTTTCTTAAAAAACCAGAACCAGAAAGAAGTATGTATGTTTAGGTACTCATGTACATGTGTATCTGCAGAGCTTTTGATATTACTCAAGTATGTTTCCTGGTTCGGGATTTCTTTATCCTCTTATCTTTAAGGAAATGGTGGCTGGTACATTTCTGTCTCCCTTCCTATTCCTTCGTTGCTTTTTGTGTTTTGTAGAGCAAGGCTTAGATCACATAGCAGAAAACATTCTTTCCTACCTGGATGCCAGATCTCTGTGTGCAGCAGAGCTGGTGTGTAAAGAATGGCAGCGAGTGATCTCTGAAGGAATGCTTTGGAAGAAGCTGATTGAACGAATGGTGCGCACTGATCCTCTATGGAAGGGACTTTCAGAAAGAAGAGGGTGGTAAGTATTCAGGTTGCTTGTTCCCTTGAAAGACAGTTTCTTTGACCTAGGGTCAGTTTTGAGTACTAGAAAACGTAGTTATAAATACTGGCTTAATGTGTTGGCCTATTTTAAACAAGTGGGGAAAGATGCGTGGTCAAGAGTTGAGAGGAGGAAAGTTAAAGCTGTTAGAATAACCTCTTCTGAAATGCATATTTCCTTTATATTTATTAACTATTGAATGTATTATACAGTTTGAACAGTTTGACTTTCCAAAGCTATATGTTTATGCTTTTCCTTTCACATTTTCCTTAGGCGTTGATACCATTACCAAGAGATAGATACGGAAAAGGGAGTCATGAGAAAGTCAGATAATGCCATTTTGCTGTTAGATATTGATCCTGGTTGAAGACGGGACGTATACAACAGGCAGGATTTTTCAGAAACAGTCCATCGTCTCTGAAATACAGCTTTATAGGTCTGTCTGTGTCAGTAGTCTGGCCCAGTTAGCACAGAGAAAGGGTGCCAAGCTAGGACACACAGGAGGTGGTGTGAGTGGTGGCTAGGGCTGCGTTTCCTTTATAGCAAGAGATTTGATATGTACTAAGTCAGATTTTTCACAAAGTTACATTAGCCCTTTTTATTGAACTGTAGAATGAAAGGCTAGATTATTGTTTTGGGTACTGAGAAAATAAAAAGTTAGGATCATGTAAAGAACTGTAAGTTGAACTTATGTCAAACATGTACATTTAATTGTCAGAAATCTTGCTTTTGAACTCTCAATGCAAATCAAAAGACTTGAAAGATACAACTTTGTAAGCATCATGTTTAAATAAAATTCACCCTTTTATGTGCAAAAATGTAACATCTGTTTGTTTTTATTTGCCAGGGATCAGTACCTGTTTAAAAACAGACCAACAGATGGCCCTCCCAATTCATTTTATAGGTCATTATACCCAAAGATTATCCAGGATATAGAGGTAATTTTATGATTTATCTTTTTTATGGGCTTAGTGTTCAGTTGATATAAAAATCATAGAACGGGTCTTTTTTAAGGTGAAGTCTTAGAGCAAATATGTTTAAATGTGTAATCTGCACATTACAATGTGTAATTCTTCAGATTGGATAGTGCCTTTTTATATTTAAAAAAATGTCTAACTNTTGAGGGTTTTACCTGCATAAGAAGGAGATGGAGAAAAATGATTGACAAAAGTACAGCTAAGTACTCTTGAGTTAATTCTTGGATTGTTGTGTTTTTTTCATAAGCTTTTTCATATAAGTTAGTGTTCCACCTTTTTGTCTCCTTAGCCCCAGGGGATTCACATAGGAGGTCATGGATTAATGGGATGATTTGTTACGAGAAGCAGTAAATCAAAGGGGAAAGAACGCAAACTTTGGAGGAAGAGATCAAAGTTCCACTCTTGACTTCACTATCCTCTAGTTGTGAAACCGTAAATCCTTTTACCTCTCTCTGCCTCATCTCTTAAAATTTGGGGTGTCATTGCCCCATAAAGTTCTGTAAAAGAAAATGAAAATAAATATTTGTTAGAACATCTGACAAATATAGAACTGCCCAGGGTTGACTTTTACACCCAGGAACTGATACCATCAGTTGTTTTTTCTTAAAAAACCAGAACCAGAAAGAAGTATGTATGTTTAGGTACTCATGTACATGTGTATCTGCAGAGCTTTTGATATTACTCAAGTATGTTTCCTGGTTCGGGATTTCTTTATCCTCTTATCTTTAAGGAAATGGTGGCTGGTACATTTCTGTCTCCCTTCCTATTCCTTCGTTGCTTTTTGTGTTTTGTAGAGCAAGGCTTAGATCACATAGCAGAAAACATTCTTTCCTACCTGGATGCCAGATCTCTGTGTGCAGCAGAGCTGGTGTGTAAAGAATGGCAGCGAGTGATCTCTGAAGGAATGCTTTGGAAGAAGCTGATTGAACGAATGGTGCGCACTGATCCTCTATGGAAGGGACTTTCAGAAAGAAGAGGGTGGTAAGTATTCAGGTTGCTTGTTCCCTTGAAAGACAGTTTCTTTGACCTAGGGTCAGTTTTGAGTACTAGAAAACGTAGTTATAAATACTGGCTTAATGTGTTGGCCTATTTTAAACAAGTGGGGAAAGATGCGTGGTCAAGAGTTGAGAGGAGGAAAGTTAAAGCTGTTAGAATAACCTCTTCTGAAATGCATATTTCCTTTATATTTATTAACTATTGAATGTATTATACAGTTTGAACAGTTTGACTTTCCAAAGCTATATGTTTATGCTTTTCCTTTCACATTTTCCTTAGGCGTTGATACCATTACCAAGAGATAGATACGGAAAAGGGAGTCATGAGAAAGTCAGATAATGCCATTTTGCTGTTAGATATTGATCCTGGTTGAAGACGGGACGTATACAACAGGCAGGATTTTTCAGAAACAGTCCATCGTCTCTGAAATACAGCTTTATAGGTCTGTCTGTGTCAGTAGTCTGGCCCAGTTAGCACAGAGAAAGGGTGCCAAGCTAGGACACACAGGAGGTGGTGTGAGTGGTGGCTAGGGCTGCGTTTCCTTTATAGCAAGAGATTTGATATGTACTAAGTCAGATTTTTCACAAAGTTACATTAGCCCTTTTTATTGAACTGTAGAATGAAAGGCTAGATTATTGTTTTGGGTACTGAGAAAATAAAAAGTTAGGATCATGTAAAGAACTGTAAGTTGAACTTATGTCAAACATGTACATTTAATTGTCAGAAATCTTGCTTTTGAACTCTCAATGCAAATCAAAAGACTTGAAAGATACAACTTTGTAAGCATCATGTTTAAATAAAATTCACCCTTTTATGTGCAAAAATGTAACATCTGTTTGTTTTTATTTGCCAGGGATCAGTACCTGTTTAAAAACAGACCAACAGATGGCCCTCCCAATTCATTTTATAGGTCATTATACCCAAAGATTATCCAGGATATAGAGGTAATTTTATGATTTATCTTTTTTATGGGCTTAGTGTTCAGTTGATATAAAAATCATAGAACGGGTCTTTTTTAAGGTGAAGTCTTAGAGCAAATATGTTTAAATGTGTAATCTGCACATTACAATGTGTAATTCTTCAGATTGGATAGTGCCTTTTTATATTTAAAAAAATGTCTAACTCTTCTAAAATGTGGAATGCTTTTGCAAGGCTGGATTAATTGAAACCTTAATTCAAAATTACCTTTTTAATTTGATGAAATTTCCAAAATCCAAGGCCCAGTTTTTCAGGTAAACGTAGTTTCACCTTTTTGAGCCACCTCTAGAGAACTAGAGAAGGCACAGTCGCAGTTTCCTCTGTAAATTTCCCATACTTTTTCATTAAAAGGATTCCAATATGATTCTAAGCAATAGTTAAGTGGTTTTTATAGAGCAAATTACACTCGTGGACCATTTTGGATTTGAGTGCAACTTCCCCAGACCAGTAAAACTCTGTGAACTTGATGAGAGACATTGGAGATGTTTGATATTGTTCATGTGTTCTAATTAGTTCGGTTTTATTATTTAGCCCTTTTCCTTGAACCAGGAAAGACACGCACAGGCATTTCTCATTAACTCTTTCACATGTGTTCTTGGCAGGTCTTGGTTACTTCACTATTTCCTCCTTGGCGAAAAAAAAAGTTCAACCTTTGCTAGGCAATGCTGTATCACCCATAAAGTTATACTCGGCTTCCCAAATGTGAAGTAATCCTCACCCCCAGGTGATAGGCATAAAAGTTATTGTGCCAAAATTCATTAATAGAGAAACATGTGCTTTTTGTAGCTGCCCACTTCTTTTTTAAGGCAGATGTGATGTGAACTAATGGAACTGTTTGGTTAATGGTAAATCTGAATGTGTCTGGAATATCATTATTTCAATTGCAAGCTGTTGTCTTGAGTATTCTGTTCCCTAAAATGAGCTGTAAAGTAACCTTTTAGGGAAGTAAAAGCTTTAAGTGAGTTAAAGCTTTTGCCAGACAAATCCTAAAATTTAGGAATTAATTGATTTATTGACAGTTCAAAGCTTAGAATAAATTGCTCCAACAGTGTTAGTAACTGAGACATAGTGTTAGCTTGGACCTTAAATTGGTGTTTGTGTTTCAGATAAGAGGGATTCTCTTTTACCCCTATGTAGTTTACTAAGACTGCTTATGCATATATCTTTAGAAACTATATTAATTTTTACTTTTTTCTCCCAACTATTCTTTTTAACACATCTTCAAATTTCCTTGAATAATTTTTAGTAAGTCCTTCATTATAAGAAGGATGATGTCTAAGATCAATCATTGATAAATGGGAACTCTGCAAGGACTTTGATCAGATTGAAGATTTGGTGACAGAGTATAGTAATTCTCATGAGTACTATCATAACCTACAGTATGAATTCAGTTTTCTGTGGCATGACAGTATGTGACACCACCTAACACAACCATTTCCTCAGGCTAAAATAACATTTTAAAGTTAGTGGAGGAGGCAGATGTGAGCGAAAACAGAGCTATAGGGCAAAACCCCATTTGACACAAAACCTCTACATCACGGTGGTCTGCAGTGTGGTTCCCGGAGTGTGGTTGAGGAAAACCCACTGGTAGGCCACAGGAGTCTCCTCCAGATTTTTGTGGGCTAGATCTCTTAGTGTAAGGGTTGGTGTTTTATACTTTGGTACATTCACTCATAGTAATAATAATAAAAATAATGTACTGCATATGGAGTGATTACTTGTCATAGATACGTTAAGCATTTTATATTGCATTTTCTCATTTTACACTCTGGACAGTGCTTGAAAGGGTAAGCCCTGTCCTGATTTAAAGTTGAGGAATCTGAGGCTTACCCAGATTAAATAGCTTGCCCATGATCACACAGGCAGTGGGTAGTTGAGTCTATGATCAGCCTTACGTTCTTCTGCATTCAATACAGCTTTTTTTTACACTAGAGATCACTGGTACTTCATCAAAATAGAGTTCTTTACCTCTCCTTTGTAAGTGTGCTTTATATTCTCCTGGGTGGACACGAAAAGTAAAAAGTTGTTTCACTGATCCATGGATCAAACAAATAGGAGACTCCACAGGCTTGGCTGTTACCATGTGGCTGGTATAAAGCCCTCACAAGCAGACTATAGTAATTACAGGTACCCTCTTCTGAGCCCTTGCAGTATACTCATGAACTGTGTTGTGTGATTTCTATAGATTATTGATTGCTTGTAATTCTCACGAGATACCATCCATACACAACCTTAGAGTCTGTGTTTTTTCCCCACACACTCTGCAAGGGTGCCAGTTCACAGCACCCTTTGCGCTCTCTCCTCCTTGCTCTGCCTTGACAGTTCTAGCTCGCGTGCTGGCTCCTGTCTGTACATCCCCACATTTGGCTCTGACAAGCAGATGACCTTGCCCTTCCACACTGACCCAAGAGGAAGCGGCTAATTTTTAAGAAGAGGAGGGAACCGGGCTTAGTGTACCCAAGGCTTATTGTTCAGGAAATGAGAATATAAGAAATGAAGCCTGGAGAGAATAAGAATTCTTAGCTTTCTGCAGAGGTTCATCTCTCATGGGTATTCTTGCCACACATGCGCGCACACACACATGCACACACACAGGTAGAAGGGAAGAGGGGAAGGGGGTAGGGTGGGAAGAAGAGAGTTTAGAAAGCCTCTGAATCGAGAAGGAATTCCTAGAAAGCCTGAGGCACAGTCCTAAAAGAAATAACCATACTGCCTTTGCTTCCTAGAGTCTTAATTGTTACCATCATCGTCATTATTAATAGGAACTTACTGTTAGGTACTTTGCCACAGTGATTTAGTTTGTTTCTCAAATTGTCAGAACCAAAATTTTTAGTCCAAAACCCTTTTTGTCCTACCATGCCCTTAGGCATTCCTCGACAGGGAGATGGGAGTTGTTATAGTAGGCTTAATCAGTCAGAGTTCTGATGTCCTGAACTTGGATTTTTCTCTTTGTCATCTCAGAGTAGTGACAAACTCTTTCATGTAGAATGCCTTTTTTCCTTTTTTTTTTTAATTCTCTGGATTAAAGCCTTTGAAGCCCTCTCCTTGGAACAAACCACTCGTAAAATGATGGTGTGTTGTATCACACCTTTTAATAAACCACATTTTATTCAGGGAAAGTGGGGAGCTTTTTTGTGGTTTGCAGACTTGATATTAACATTGTCCTAACCAGAAAATGCCAAAACTTGCCCACCCACCCAGTTGTGTTTAGGCTTCTAAAAATAATGTTATTCCTTCATACTCAGACATCTGTTTTCACTCTATTGCCAATTTAAATGCTGCTGTATACTCTGTGTATCATGGCTACTTTCCCAGTTATTTTGAAAATTTGCACAGGGTAAGGGGATTTTAAAAGTTCTCAAAAACATGAAATATTCCTCTACAGTAGCCATACCACACAATGTCCAAGTGAAAGGCAGGTATCTGCACCATTAAAAAGGTGCACCTGTGATGCCCTGCATTCCTGCTGCTGGCAGTAAGGTGACTGTTGAATTGCATTTGAAGGCTGAGCCCCTTCCTGGGAATGCTTGGGGAGGGCTCAGGCTGATCAGCGTTGAAGATCAACCTAGCAAATTCCTGGCAGTTTGGTGACATTTTTTCTAGTTGCCGCCTACTCCTTTTGGTCATTGTTCTCTATAAATGTGGAAAAGCATCACTGGTGCCATTTGTAGGCACTGTGAGAAACACTTTACACACGTAATCTCGTTTGATCCTTCCAGTAGATTTGAGAAAGTATATGGTTTCTATTTTTACAGAAGAGGAAAAACTGCAACTCAAATAGTCCCAAGTCATTTGCCAAAACTGCTAATTGTCCTAGGTATTTTCTGCCACAATGAGCTGCCTTCCATTTTAAAGGGTCTGTTTTTTTCTGAAAAAGACCTAGCTTGTATAAGCATTCTAATAAGAGTTGAGGTCGTCAAATACAGTGGTAGGTAGTATTTTGGGCANGTGCAAGACCAGTGTCTGCAAGCCAAGAGGGTTTGGGCCCTATTATAAAATAGATGTTGCATAATAGCCCAGATATTTCTCCATATCCTCACTAACATGTGTGTGTGTGTGTGTCTTTTTTATTATAGCCATCCTAGAAGGTGTTTAGTAGTAGTATATCTGCAGTTTTGCTTTCCATTTTCCTAATGACTAATGATGTTGAGCGTCTGTTCATGTACTTATTGATGATTTTTATAAGTTCTTTGAAGAAATATCTACTTAAATCTTGCTCATTTCAAAGCTTAGATTATTTGTCTTTTTATTATTCAGTTGCAAAAGTTCTTTACATATTCTGGTTACAAGTCCCTTCTCAGATAAAGTTTAAAACTTTTTAATTTACTTTATTTTTTGGCTATGGGGGCGGTCTTTGGTGCTGCACGTGGAGTTTCTCTGGTTGCAGTAAGCAGGAGCTACTCTTTGTTGCGTTGCACAGGCCGCTTCTTGTGGTGGCTTCTCTTGTTGCAGAGCACAGGCTCTGGTGCACGGGCTTGTTGCCCTGCGGCCCGTGGGATCTTCCCCAGCCAGCGATCAAGGTGGTGTCCCCTGCGTTGCAAGGTGGATTCTTAACCACTGGAAGAGAGTGACAACAGGGAAGCCCATGTTTTCACTCTCGTGATAGCGTCCTTGGAAACAGTTTTAACTTGGATGAAATTCAGTTTACCCATTTTTGTTGTTGTTGTTACTTGTACTTTTATTGTCATATCTGAGAAGTTGGTGAGCACAAGGCCACAGAGATTTACTCTTGTTTTCTTCTGAGGGTTATAGTTTCAGTTCCTTCATTTAGGTCATTGACCCATGTTGAAGTAAATTTTTGTATACGGTGTGGCATGGGGATTCAACTTCACCCTTTTGCCTCTGGATATCTAGTCATCCCATTCAACTGCAAATGCAGCTAATAAAATAATTCAGGGCACATTGGTTGCTTTGTGTCTCATTTGGCCTGTATTAAGTGTGTTTGAGGACATCTGAGTCTTGCAGACAGCTTCACAAAAGGGAGATTATTTATTTCACATACATAATATTGGGAATAGTGTGTCAAATGGAGCTGTTTGAGAAACTGCTGGAAAAGATGAGGATGTAAAAGGTGAAGCCTTTTCACATCAGTTACATTGGGTTTGACATGTCAGCTGGCGTCAAAACATAAAGTCTGGCCCAAACCCTTCCCTCTAGGCAAATGAATGTTAGAAGCCTCCAGGAGAAGTTCTCTTTGAGAAGATCTCGGTCTGGAGGCCTCACAGCTCCTCGCTGCAGCTCCATCGCTCCACAGCCAAGCGAGTGCCGCGCTGGCCGGCCCGGCCCCAGCCTCCGCAGTGCAGTGCCTGGCCAGGTGTCTTGGGCGTTCTTAGCGGCTCTGCTCTTGTTCTACGGCATCTTGCCGAGAGCTTTGCGCATCCGATCTTGACAGTGTTGCTGATTGCCTGCAGGTCTGGAGCACGAGCACCTGTGAGTTTGTCCGCACTCTGAATGGGCACAAGCGCGGCATTGCCTGCCTCCAGTACCGGGACCGGCTGGTTGTCAGCGGGTCATCAGACAATACCATAAGGTGGGTAGAAGCGGCTGTGCCGACACGGTGGGCTCGTTGTTGCCATCGCGTTGACGTATCTCTCAGTCCTAATGCTCAACAGACTTGGTCTGGGGGCTGCTTCAGATCAGCAAACTTCAGGTAATTTTTCTATGTGTGTCTGGCTCTGCATACTAAAGTGGGTGAATTGTATATGTCCTGGTTGTTCCTGCAATGTTCCCCTAGTGCACAGGGTTTTACAACCTCACCTCTACCCAAAATCGCTTACTACCCAAATGCCTCAGAACAGAGCATGCTCAGAACGGAGCCTGACGCTCTGCTTCCCTCACCTGTGAGCGCCTGCCTCTCTCCCCAACAGATCGGAGTGTCATCAATTCCTGTTCAGTCGTTTATCTCCCTTTTTTCTCCCCACCGCTCATTGTCCTTGCTTTCTAATAAATATGCCTATCCTTAAATACTTTTTATTGTATTAAAAACTTTCCTCAAATGTCTACTTAATTATCCCAGGTCTTTTTTCCACCATCCCAACATCTGCTGGTAACTTTTATAAACAAATTGGCTGTTTCAGCAAAATACGGATTTGGTTCAAGATTATTGAAAAAAAAGAATGAAAGCAGATACAATATAGCTATAACTGCCAAGAGTTTTCTTTACCATTTTAAGTGTGAAGATATAAAAGTCTGTTGAGAATTTGAATCTTCGTTCTGTTGCATTCTCTGCGCTTTGCGTTATGTAATATTTCAGCAATAAACAATCCATAACTTCCTCCCCGGAATCCCTCAGCTTTTGCAAAATGATAGTGTGTGTTGCTGTCTAGTTTAAGGAAGGGAACGTCTGGAGTCATGGGGGCAGTGCTGGCTGGCGATCTTCACAGTGGTTAGGGAGCCACCTCACTGATTGCTGAGAGCTGTTGCTTAGGATAGAATAGTCTTTGGATGTCTGACTGGAGCTACTGGGCTCTACTGCTGGAGGCTAAGAAAACATCAGTATAGATTTGATAGCTTTGTGCATATTAGTTTACTGTGATTTCTTTTTTGCAAATAATGTAGACATATCAGTAATAATAGGAAAAAACTTCTATTTCCAGAATTGTTACATAAATCGTATACAGAGAAAAGGGCTGTATGTAGTCAGTGGCTTCATATTTCTAAGACATATACCCAGTGAGAGATACCCACTGTGCCCTGGGTAGCCTGAGGTTGCAGTCTGTTGTAGGAAGGGGATGTCCATAAGCTAATCGGCAGAGGAAACCACCCGCTGGTCCACTGATCGTAATCACAGTGGGCCTCGTGGCCTCCAGGCTTCAAGTGCCTGGGTTGGAAGCCTAACCCCCTGGGCCGTCTCTCTCATCTCCCCTACACCCATATGCTTTTTCTTCTTTACAGCCTACAATCCTCATCTCCCCCAGAAAAATCCTTCCCAGATCATTTGACTCCTTGGTTTCATCAGTTCAAACTTTACTAGAATGCCTAGGAACTATATATAATTGAAATTTCTTGTTTGTTGGTCTTATTTAAATAATAACAACATGATTTTTAAAAGTTTCAAACTATATAAAATGAAGTACAGTGAGGCTGTAAGTAAGGCTTCTTCCCAAGTTCTTAAAAAATACCCCAGTAAGATACACACACGTGTCTTTGAATGTGTGTAATGAGGCAAGAGTGAAACAGAAATAAGGGCTCCCAGCATGGCCAAGGCGGGTGGACAGTGTGGTCATGTGCGTGGCTGGCTCACAGAGCTCTGCTCTCCACTGAAGGCTGTGGGACATTGAATGTGGCGCCTGTTTGAGAGTCCTCGAGGGACATGAAGAATTAGTCCGATGCATCCGGTTTGATAACAAGAGGATTGTCAGCGGGGCCTATGATGGGTATGTGTTTCACATTTTCAAATGGCACAGCCATAACTATATGAAGAGGAACAGGAAGTACTGCTTATGAAGCAGCTGTGTATTGCTGGGCCCCGTGCTAGGTGTTACCATGTCCTTCGTAATGGTGGATGGCAGGTGTGACGCCACTTGATGTGTGGGGACACTCAGGCCCAGAGAATGAACTAAGCTTATGCTTTTAACCATGATCGTAAACTGAAGGGAGTAGCTTAGGCTGTGTGGAGATTCAGTTCTTTGTCCCAGCCCTAAATTAAACCAGGCTTTTTTGTGTGTGTATGGTGAGTTCAATGATAAATTTCTTTTTCCCCTTTTGGTACATCCTCTTTAAAAAGCCTCATGACTTTTAAAATGAGCAAATGGCAACCGTAAACCTTTCAAGATGACCTTATGTATACTTCACTGAGTTAGTTGGTATGTTCATACTCCTATTATTAACTTTCAGCGTTTGCTTAGTTTGGAGAAAGGTATCCTTGGAATTTCACCAAGAGCCCTAGCTTCTGTCAGTGGCACCTACTCAGCCCTAAAGAGCCCTCGGATGAATGAATTTGGTGACACAGATTATCAAGTCAGGAATTGAATTTAGATAACATGAAGTTGTTTTCTTGTATCCCCTCAAATAATAGTTCTTCACCATTTCAGCAATTCTGAGAATGTGTAGGTCCTTATTACTTCTAAAGCAAGTGTAATTGGTTTAAATACCTTGTCAAAACATCAGCAGGTTCCCCACTATCTTTTAATATAGGCAGTTCAAATGCACTCCTTTTTGTCAAGGAAATGCTTGACAGTGTGTAAAACGTTAACTTTCCCACTCATTGTGATCTCGTTCTCCTTTCTAGGAAAATCAAAGTTTGGGACTTGCAAGCTGCCCTCGACCCCCGAGCCCCAGCAAGCACGTTGTGTCTGCGCACACTGGTGGTATGTGATCTGTTTGGATGGGAAGTGCTTCCCTGTGTTGGCAGCTGGCCACCTGCAGATAGACCTCCCTGAGCCCATCACAGGAAAGCTTCCCCATCTCACAGCGTTCCTTCTGCCAAATGGACTCTTCCATTAGTTTAGTCAAAATCAGAGACTATTTTACATTCATATCCCTGAGAGCTCTTTCCTCGGGAGTGTTAACATAGCTTAAAATATGAAAGCAGGCCTCCTCATTTGTAGATGGACTGGTTTCCTCCTGGAGCTGAAGTATTTCCTGTCTGCAGGTTTGGGAGATTTCCACGGGTGTCTGTGGCTGGGTTGTGTTTTACAACACAGCACGTTTTGTATGTTACGGTGAACTTTCCCCTCAATCTGTATTCTAGGCATTATTGCTGGCATACAGGAATACTTGTGTTTATATGTTAATTTTATTTTAGCAAGCTTACTTCACCAAGCTCATTATTTCTAATAATCTGTTTGCTTTTGTTGTATTTTTGAGGAGACAATTGTCTGAAAATATGGATTGATTTTTCTTATTTTTAATAGTTTTAGCTTCTATTTCTTCCCTTCTTGCGTTGACTATAACATGCAGAACTTGTGTCAGGGCCATTCTTGTTTCCTTCTTGATGTTGATAGGAATACTTCTGATATTTCACCATTAATTCCGATGTTGGCTGTGGTTTGAGATAGGTATGCTTGGTCATGTTAGAAACACTTTCTGTCTGGGCCTAGTTTTTACAGTGTATCAAGAATAGGTATTAAATGTTGTTGGGAGACAATTAGGCAGTTTTTCTTCTTTGACATATTAATGGGCCAGAATCTGGAATCCAAAGTTAAATTAAAGAAATCCCTTGAAGTAGAAGCAGCATATGTGTTCCTTGGGTGAAGGGCAAAGCTCAGCAAGCTCTGGAGACTTATTTAGGAGACCTGGATAAGGAGCTGTATTTTTAGCCTTTGCCAGCTCCCTGGTGATGAGATAAGAGGGATTGTCAAGGTCTCGTTTTATTCATCAAGCTGATATGTTTCCCAGGAACACTCTGGACGTGTGTTTCGGCTACAGTTTGATGAATTTCAGATCATCAGCAGCTCGCACGATGACACGATTTTGATTTGGGATTTCTTAAATGTGCCTCCCAGTGCCCAGAATGAGACCCGTTCTCCCTCCAGAACATACACTTACATCTCCAGATAACAGTCTGCACTTTACCCGTCTCAGGTAAGTACTTCCCCACTTCTAACTTAGCTGATTGAGTCCACCTTCCCTTCGGGGAAGCAATAGGAACCTAGGTGGTCAGTCTTTATTAGAGGTATCAGCTTTGCAGAGTTCTAGTATAGAACTCTAGTATAGTTCTGGTATCTCTATGGTCACATCAAAATAAGGTCTGAATCAGAATTCTGATTATTGCAGGTTTTTGTATTGCCAGAAACTGTAGTTCCTGTTTTTAAAACTGTTTCCCAGGTCATACCAATTTAATACCAGTAAAAATCCCCCAATCTGTTTTGCAATATAAGGATCTTCATTTTCTCTTTCTTTCCTGTCTTTCAAAGTTCTGTGTTTAAAAAAAAATCACCAGCAACCAAACTCTTAAAACTACCTCTCCTTCCTCCCATTACAGTCCACCCAGCACCGCCATTCCCTGAAGGAGGAGTCAAAGAAGGGCATTTGTTGAGGGAACCCCTAAAACTCACTTCTTATCCATTAGANTTTAAAAAAAAATCACCAGCAACCAAACTCTTAAAACTACCTCTCCTTCCTCCCATTACAGTCCACCCAGCACCGCCATTCCCTGAAGGAGGAGTCAAAGAAGGGCATTTGTTGAGGGAGCCCCTAAAACTCACTTCTTATCCATTAGACTCAGCAGGTACCCTGGAGAGCTCTTTGCCCTGGTTACAGGCAGACTTAGAGCCATTCTAACCGTGGATGATGGCATGTTTTGATTACAAAGGTTATCCATTAATAGAGGATGAGAAGCCTTCCTTGGCTGTGTCCTTGGAACTGATGATCATGTTCATCTGGAGCAGTAATCCCAACTGAGAATTCCGCAAGGAGGCCTCTGCATTCTGTGCACATTAAACTTTGTAGATTGAAGAAACAATGTTGTGTGTATTGTGCTACCACGTATGTAAAGACTGTGTTAATAAAATTCATATTTATGTACATTACTTAGTGCTTAGTAGCTTTTTATCATTGTATATTTTTCTATTTATTGAATATTAGAAATGTAAAGAAAGTCTATGTGTAAAATTGTGACATTTGTTGGTGAAAAGATAGGGAATCACTGGTTTATCGATCACTAAGTTGACATCTTTTCAAATACTCCTTATTTCTGCTCCAGGAAGTTTAACTTACTCAAGGGTCAGCAAACTACAGTGAGAGGCCAGATTTGACCCTCTGCCCAATCTTCTTTATCCTTAGCACAGCAGTTTAAGAATAGTGTTTTGCATTTTAAATACTTTGAAAAATTTAACAGTATTATTTTAAGACATGTGAAAATTATGTAAAATTCAAATTCCCATGCCCATAAATAGTTTTATTGGAAACAGTCATGTCTGTGTCTTTGAAACCAGGGGTTTCAGCATCTAGCTCTTACCTTCTGTCCTGTATACGCTCTCCCTCCCCAACCACAGCTATTGTCTGTGGCTTTTTTCGTGCTTCAGTGGCAGAACTGAGTAGCAGTTGCGACAGAGACCATGTGGCTGACAGCATCTAAAATCGGTACACATTCTGACCTTTTAAGAAAAGTATGCTGACCTCTGGTCTTGCCCCATTCCATCTATTAGTGAAAAGCCAGGGGTCCGCATCAGGAGTGGCCCATGTGTTTTTTCTTCATGCCAGCTCAGTTTGCGCAGCAGTGCCTGGTTGGAGTGCTGCTGGTCAGCAGGAAGGATGACGGGACCCCACATGGACCTAGAAGGACTCAGTGCCACCACCGGTTGGCTGTGCCTCCTTGGCTGCAGGAGCCGAGCCATGGGGCTGACCCTTAAGTCACATACATCATTGCTGTTCCTGGTGTCAGGTTTTCCTGCTGCCTCTTGTGATGACGGCCATCTCCCTCGCTGCTTTCTCTCTGGATAGATTCTTTACAAGTCAGCTGAGAAATCCACATGCCATACTTTTTACATTTATTAAATTACAGGAAATTACAGAGGAAGAAGGCAAGGATCTCTTGAATGCTTGATCATCCCAGCCTCAGCCTTCCTTCCTCCAAAGACAAAGAAATACATGAGGAAGGAGGAATGGACCTGAATGAAAACTGGTTTCCTCTTTCCTTCCTGGGATTTTCTTCTCCTTCAGCCCTCCCTTGATCCTGCTACCAACTGTGGTTGTCTTCACCCTGCCTCTGCCCTTCACTTGCTCCCTGTTGCCTTCAGGAACAAGGCTTGGCTAGGACTAGCTGCCAGGAGTTTCACCCTCTAGCTCTTACCTTCTGTCCTCTCTTCCCTCCCCCACCTCAGCCTCTCATTCTTCTCTCCCAAAAACCCAGTGCTCCAACCAGACTGAATTCTGTTCCGTTTCCCTCATTACTCCTCAGACCTCTGGCTCCTTGCTCCCCTTGCTTGCATTGTCAGGGCTTTGTAGAGACCAGCACCCCACCTTCTCTCCTTTACCTCATCTGACTTGGTTTATTCTTTGGCGTTGAGGTGGTGTGCACGCCTGTCTCTCATAGAAGGCTGTGGCACTCCTTTTTGTCCTGGAGCCCGGGTGTCTAACCCCGCACGGTGCACTGTGAGCGCTCACTGGCACTGGTTGGCCCCGTGGCTCCTGGGGCCAGCGTGACAGCTTTGTGCCCTTCCTCCTCAGCCAACCAGAATCTGACCATAAATCAACAGTCTGCATGAGAAACTGCAGTGTATTCATACAGTCACCTTCCGCAAACGTGAAGAGAATAACTGAGTAAGAAATTGGAATAAATTGTCCAAACTAGCATAGTCAAAGTACTAGATATATTCTTCATATACACAGGTGCCTATATGTACACGTCTCCCTCTGCCCTTTGCCTTTGCTAATCTCCATTTTTGTTTTTGAATCAATTTTATTGAGGTGTGATTTTTATAAAACAGATTGTACCCACTTAAAGTATACTGTGTGACAAATTTACATACCCCTGCAACTTCCTCCACAATCCAGATAAGGACGTTTCTATCACCCTCAGAAATTCCCGTGCATCCTGGGGTCAGAACCCCACCGAAGCCTTAGCAAACACTGACCTTTCTTTCACTAGATTCCATTTTCCACAGTTGCACCATCCACTTTGGTAGGCATAAGCCATATGTAGCTCTTAAGCTCAAGAAATGTATCCGGTTTGATTTAGGAACTGAGTTTTTAATTACACTTAAATTGAATTGGATTGGATTTTCAATTATATTTAATTATACTTCATTTAAACTTAAAACAGCCTCATGTAGCTAGTGACTACCATGTTTGAACCAGCATCATTGTAAGAGCTTAGCTTTGACATTTCGGTCTTTGATCTTTTTAGAGTTAATTTCTGTATATAGTGTGAGGTAAGAGTATCATTGTTCTTGTTTTGTATATAGCCATCTAGTCATTCCAGCTCTTTTGGGTTAAGAGACTATCCTCTTCCCATTGAATTGCTTTAGTACGCTGTCAAAAAATCAATTCCCCAACTTGTTTTTCTGGCCTCTGTTCTGGTCTGTGATCTATGGCTATCCTTTTGCCAATACCACACTGTATAAGTCAACTTTAAAACATTGTTTTGATTCTTTTAGGTCCTTTTGGTTTTCATACTCATTTTTGAATGAAATTGTCAAAGTCTATGAAGATTATGGAATTATGATCAGAACTGCATTGAGTCTAAAGATCATTTTGGGGAGAATTTCCGTCTTTAACGAACGTTGAGTCTTCTGACCCGTGAGCCCAGTATATCTCTCGATCATTTAAGTCTTCTTCAGTTTCTCTTGAGCAGGGTCTTGGCAGTTCTTAGTGCGGAGTCTTGCACATCTTTTGTTAAGTTGATTCCATTCTTAACTTCCATTCTAAGCTGTACATTTCTCTCTCTGCATTGCTTTCCGTGTATCCCAGTGCCTCTGCCTTTATTTTTCCCATGTTGGAGACACGCGTAAAACAGAACACGGACATCTCCAGCTGTGCCCGAGCTGAGATGGACGGGATCAGAGGAGTGGGTGGATCACACAGCAGCATAAATGCATCTCTTCGGTAGTTTTGAAATGCAGCACTCTGCCAGAGGAGCACATGCCACACTCTTAAGACGCCAGCAGTGTGTTTTCTCCCCCCTCTGGCATATTTGATAGATGAATTATAGAGGAGAGAAAACTTTCACAATGTGGACAGCTTTTGTAGACTTTGTGAAACTGCCCCGAAACATGGTTCCTTTGATTGAGAGATGAAATAATGATCACTAGGGCTTGCTCTCTCATTGGCTCTGGTGGAAAGAAAACTGAGGTGTTACTTCTTCCAGTCCCTCCTCTCACCCCCTTTCTGGGAGCCTAAGAACAACTGCGTTGTTGTGATCCACAATTACGAATCAGTGGAAAAATCTTATCTGCTTTTTAAGCAGCACAAGCAGTGAAACCTCGAATGTGTTTGTCTCTTCAAAGTGAACTACTTTTGACAACTTTGGCAGTCAACTTTATAAATTTCATTGCTCTTTTCCAAGTTCTTTTCATTTATTGTAACAAGGAAAAATTATTACCATGTGACACTGTAAGATTTATGCATAATAAGAAGCACTACCATAATGATGATTTAACCTTGCAATAAGATATTTACCCCTAAAATATAAGGTAAGACTATTTCTGTGTCGGGAAATTAAGCAGTAGATTTATTTGCTGAGTCATTTTTTAAAAAATTACTGACTTTTGAGAGCTATGTATACAGTAGCTCTCTTTTTTATTAGAAGACAATGTAGGATCATTATTTGGAAATTAGTAAAAGTTGGTAAGCCAAAAGAAGAGAATAAATTCCGTGGTTTGCTATTGTTAACTCCTTTGTACGTAGCCTTTCAGCCTTTTAAAAATTGTGGTTGATAACTGTGCTTCTCCCCCCACCCCCTTTATTGTGAAATTATTGCCTGTTAAGGTCACTGTTTATCTAAATTATTGTTCCTAATGGCAAAATAAAATTTGATTGTTTGGATGGCCCTGTTATATATTTATATTTTCCTCCCAGCTTTTAGCTATTATAAAACACATTGCCATGATTCTTTCAGCTTAGTCTTTGCCCAACCCTTTATTACCTTTGGATAGAATTCTAGAAATGTCTGCAGTGTCTAGGTTGAAAGGTATGATATTTAAAGACTTTTGATACTTAAGAGTTACCCTGCAGAAGAGTTACATCTGTTGACATTCCCACTAGTAGCATTTGAGAGTGCTGACTTCTAATCTCTGAGTGTTAATATTTTTTAAATAATTCAGGTTCATATCCTTCATGGGGAAAATAGTGGCAGATGAAGTTGAATCTGTCTTGAATTCACTGAGAAACTTATTAGGATTCTTGGTCTTAGTGAAAATTACCAACCTTTTAGGGAAATTGCCTTTAAATAGTATATAAGCTTTAAAAACAAAAGCTTTAAAAAACTACCCCCCATCCCTTTTTCTTTCTTTCTATTTTACGCCATAGCGTTTTAGACCTAAAGGTGACTTAGATCTTCCAGGCCAATGGTTTAGTGCAGTGTTTGGAAAGGATTGTAACTTATTAGTAGTTGTGAAATCATTTCAATGGATTTTGACTTTGGGTGAAATTTAGGATATAAAGTGTCAACCTGCATTGTTCATAGTAATGATAAGTATTGTTTCCTGAATGTTCTGCTTTGTGTGTGTGTGTTTATGTACATGGGTGAATGTAGAGATTGTGATTAAAACATGTTCCTCACTCAAGGTCATGCGTGCTAAGTTGCTTCAGTTGTGTCCAACTCTTTGCGACCCCTTGGACTGTAGCCCACCAGGCTGCTCTGTCCATGGGATTCTCCCGGCAAGAATACTGGAGAGGGGTGCCATTTCCTCCTCCAGGGGATCCTCCCAACTCAGGGACTGAACCCTTGTCCGGTACATCTCCTGCATCAGCGGCAGGCTCTTTATCACTGTTGCCACCTGGGTAGCTCACTCAAGTTCATGGTCAAAAAAATAGAGACCATTCATTTGCCTCCCCCTCTGCATTGTGTTTTCCGCTTATAAATGCTTTCTTTCAAAAAGAAGTAATTCCTGACTATTAGCATTCTATTTAGAATGAATATTTTAGAGGCTTCCTTGGTGATCCAGTGGTTAAGCCTCCATACTGCCAGTGCAGGGGGCCTGGGTTCAATCCCCGGTTGGGGAACTAGATCTCACATGCTGCAGCTGAGATCCCAGCACAGCCAGTTTTTTGTTTGTTTGTTTGTTTAAAGAAAGAATACTTTGTTTACTAGCCTCTACATATTTTTTGTTTTACAGTGACAGATAAAGGCTCTTAGTCTGTCATAAGAGAGGCCCTGGTGGGCTCTGGGTGGCATAAATGTAAGATAATGCCAATAATAAAATGTAACTTTAAGCATATATTACATGCATAACTTTTAGCAATAGTGTGAAAAATGATAGGGTATAGGATCAGTCATCTCTTTGAATCCCCTCTCTGTCACTTAAGCTAATGCTTTTTTTCCCCTTGAAGTCTAGTTTATTTGCAATGTTGTGTTAATTTGTGCTGTACAGCAAAGTGATTGAGTTATACACATAAATATATTCTTTTTTATATATTCTTTTCCATCATGGTTTATCCCAGGATATAAGGGCCAATGCTTTAAACTAAATAATGTTTCTGAGCCTCAGTTCTCTCATTTGTTAAGTGAGTATAATAGCTGCTCCCTCATAAGTTTGTTGTGAGGTTTAAATAAATGTGATGCCTGGTATGTAGTATGCTCAAAACAGTTTGCAGCTTCTGTTTTGATGCTGATTATTTGACAATCAGTGTTAACGTGTGCACAGCAATATACGTGTCTTTGTGGAGATGAGTGGGCTGTGATATATATATCTTCACATCCAACCGGAATATCCATCCATGCTCCCTTTGGTTTTGTTTGTTTGTTTGTTTGTGTTTGTTTTTTTCAGGGTTTCCTAGTCTTGAACTACTGGCTACGCGGCTACCAAATGCCTAAGGGAGTTCTTCACAGCTGAGTTAAGCTGGAATTGGTTCTAGACGCTGGGTAGATGCAAAGCAGCCTAATTCTTCAAGTACCGGTATTTCTCACCTCCGATTCCAGCCTCTGCTTTGAGAAGGATACCTTAGCCTCACCGACTTTCAGTAGTACAGAAGCCCACTTCCTCCCCCTACCAGTGAAAACAAATCTAATGCTTCAAATGTAAATTTTTCATATGAGAGGAACGTAAAGTCTGTTTTGCAGAAGTAAATCGACCGTCAAGAGAAGACTTGGCCTCTAATTTATATTGCTTTGCACTTTGGTCTGATATTAAGAAACAGCATTCTTCGGTGAAATTTTGGGTGCCAAACACCTACCCAGAATGTCCAGGGCTTTCCTTTTCAGAAGTTAGCATTCTCCTTTTGACCGTCCAAGTCATGATGAATTCTGACTTGTATTAGGAACATGTTGGACAATGGAAACATTTCTCTGGATTGATTAATATTTTTTTGGATTATACTTCCTTTCTGTACCAATTTCTTTTAATTTAAAGAACTATAAGCCAGGTTATATTCTCTGCCAACAGGTGATATAGCTCCTTTTCTGTTAACTGTTCTCTGTGCCCGCCACCGTCTCCTGATATTCAGTAGAGTAACACCTTCACATGTGTGCTTGCCTCCTAATTTAAAATACTGTGTCCGCATGTAGATATAATGTACATAACAGTTTAACCTCAAGGTTGCTCGAGTCAGGGCCCCTGTGCCTGAGACACTAATACACAGTGTGTTCGCACTTAGCCATGGGCTGGGCTCAAGAACCCACTCCCAGGGTCGATGTGGATGACCTAGAACCCTTCCTGCAGTATTCACACAGTGTTCTTATTTTGTCATTGTCATTGTGCGTGTGTGGGGGGTGTGTGTGTGTTTTAATGGGAATCTTGTTTTAAGATGTAATTTCTGAAGTTGAACACGAAATGTCTTGTTTGTCGTGCAGTATACACAATAAGAGAGGTACCTTAAATGTTCTTGTTGTTCTTTTCCTCATCAGTACTCCTCCGTATTCGTGGTTACTTCCCATGGCATTCATCTGATTTCTCATCCCAGGTCACGCTCTGTGTGTTAGTAACCCTGGAAAGGGAAGGGCGAGACAGCCCTACTCACTGACTGTCCCACCTCTGGCGTTTGTGCGTGCTGCCCTGATCAGGTTGGTGGCAGGGCCCATTTGTGTGTTGGAGCCCAGGTTCCAGGTCAGGCTGGCTCAGGGGCCTGTCTTGAGTGGAAGAGTCCTCCCAGGAGGTGTGAAGCCTCAGGCTCACAAGCCCCATCCCTGTCGTCCCTGGTGCCTGCTGCCACGGCCCCAGCAAGCTCCCCTGGCTCCCAGGCGCTCTGCAGCCGGAAATGTGTGAATGGCACGGTCACGCTGACCCGCATGGAAAGGATGTTGGTGTCCGGTCGGCCCTCCTTTTCCCTTGTCCAGTATTAGGTTTTGATTTGCCCTTTGCCACTGTTTCCAAAGATCAAGGAAGGTCGCTCGCTGACATTTTCAAGGACCAATGAGAACCTCCTGTTAACTAAACCTCTTCCCGTGAGAGCACACTCTCCCTCTGGGGGAAGGTACCTGAGCTCTGCTTTGTCTTTTTGCATTAAGAACGGTGTGGGGATCAACGTGTGTGTCTGTGATTGCTTATTGGGTTGGTTGGTTTTTTTGTTTTCCTTTGTCCTTTTAAAAAATAACATCCTTCTCTCGTACACGTTATTAAGTTAATTTCTATTTTTGAGGAGTCTCAAAGTATAAAAGAATACATCTCCATTCATCCGGTGGATGTGTGAGCCTGAGGGTGGTTATTATGCGTGTTGTCTTCACTGACCCGCTCTTCATCCTGCAGCTTTAACAGCAGACTGGGTAGGAGAGCTGGGGTGGGGCAGACGGGAGGGGAGGAGGTGGTGCTTCTGAACGGATGGGCTTTCTGTTGTTTTGCATGTTTAATATAGAAGTTCCTGTTCCTTGGGAGATCATGGCCTTTGAATATGCACACAACCTTTGAATTGTGCCTACTCAATTATAGCAGGGGACTTTGGCACCCAAGGAATTCTGACTTTCTGGGATTATAGTAGTAATTCCCAGCCGTACTCTGGACTTTATTTTGCTAACCATAATTGAGCAACTGTAAATTACTGCTATATTAATGTTTTAAAGCACTGGGATAGTACAATTCTAACTTGTAATTAATTATGTTTGCCAATTATCTGTTTGAAATAAATTTGTGTCTGAACAGCTATTAAAACTGTTAAATTGTACAGATATTATTCATGACAGCTTTGTACTGTGGAATGTGCTTAATAAAAAACAAAAAGTTTGACCTTTGTCCAATAAATTGCTAAGTAATGTCAATAAATCAAGTATGAGTATTATGCAGTACACCTGATCTGGCTTCATGCAATTGTTATTTCAGCTACTGATTCAAAGCCAATACTGTATTAATAAAGTGTTGCAATACTATGATTTTCTGTTAAGAAATTCCCGCCCCCCCCCCAAAAAAAAAGCTGTTAACATGCTGTCAGTAATTCAGTGACATACAGTTAAAGTTTGTAGATTAAAAAAAGAAAGAAAGAAACATCTGCTCTGTACCATGAGATTGAAGGCAAAATACTCTTTTTTGGCCTGTGAGAACTGGTATGAGATAATGCCTGTCTCTGCCTAGGGACCTTTTCCTGAAAGCCGACTTTAACCTCAGTAGCTGGAGGCTGGTTCAGATCTCCTCCCCAGCTAATTTGCTTCCCACAAATGCTTAACTGCTTTAAAAGTTACTGTGAGAATGGCCCCTTAAGTGTGCCCAAGGGCTCAGAGTGGGAGTGGGTCCTCTGAATCCAGGGTGTTGGGGGCATATACAGTTAAGTTGCAGCCCTTTAAGGGACATGAAATTGTCTTTCCTTTTGGCAGGTGGACACATTACTGAGGACTAAAGCAGAAGGAATACAGTTAGTATCTTCAGGAGTCCTGAGTAGTTGCAGAGCTTTCCTGATAACTAGCTCAGTTGTTTATTTGGATTTTGTTGAGATGAAATTAGAGTAATTATACACAGCTTTGCTCCCACTCATTTTTCTTGTAAAAATTTTTTGGACGGGGGAGCCTGGTGGGCTGCCGTCTATGGGGTCGCACAGAGTCAGACACAACTGAAGTGACTTAGCAGCAGCAGCAGTACACGTATGATTGTTGTGGTTTAGTCGCTAAGTCATGTCTGACTCTTATGCGATCCTGTGGACTGTAGTGGGCTACAGTCCTGTACATGGCTTCTCTGTACATGGGATTTCCCAGGCAAGAATACTGGAGTGGATTGCCGTTTCCTTCTCCAAGGGAATCTTCCCGACAAAGGGGTTGAACCCACGTCTCCTGAATTAGCAGGTGGATTCTTTACCTCTGAGCCACCAGGGAAGCCTATGCATGTGGTTAAAGAAAGCCAGTTTACAAGCCATAGAAAGATGGTGTACACAGTGGTTTTCCCTTTCACTCTTGACTCTCAGTCCTCCAATCCTTATTGACCAGATTTTTGCATATCTTCTGACAGATAGTTACCTGTGCATAGAAGGGTGTGTGTGTGTGCGTGCACAGATGCCTTCCTACCTGCTTCATACCTACTGTCCCCATGCCCTGAAATAGTTGGAGTAGCCTGCTCTACTTCACCTGTTTCATTTAATATTGGGGTTAGCCTGTGTCAGTACATGTAATTGTACCTCATTCTTGCTGATGGTTGTGTAGTATTTGGTTGTAATGATACAGGTCACTTAGTTCCTTGAGGTTGATGTGGTTTCTTGACTTTTCCTGTAATGACTCTTGCTTACCACAGGTCTGTGTGTCCCTGCCTGTACTAAACACTAAACAGGATAAACTGTTATTGGTGATTCGGACTAGTCATTACGAACAGCAGATGTTGAACCCAAACCATGCTGTGGAGTGGGCAGAGGCGCAGGTGCCAGAGCAGACCCTCACCCCGCTAGCTGTCTTCTGCCATCACACGTTGGTGCTCAGTGAAAGACAGCAAACACTAGTTTTCTTTTATCCTTGATAGGCAATGTTACCTCAAGAAATTCATGCTATGAATGAGTGGAGATTCTCAAGTTTCATAGAACTTGGATATACAGTCAGGCTAAGTGGTGCTTTGCCATTTCAGCCTATTTGTTTTCTAGTTAATAAGGAATAAGGGGTTTGGGCCATCTGGCTGATCATCCTGTTACTAATTAGCTGTGTGGCAATACCCCTTTTGAATCTCCATTTCCTTATCTATAAAAGAAGGTTTCACTAGCTTAATTCCTAGAGGACACAATGTGCTCCGGCTCCGGATGACCTGTTGCAGGAATGCAGACATAGTGGTGCCTCATCTAAATTTTTAAGAACTGAAAATCCAGATTATGAAGAGACCCATAACTCAATTGCTCAAGCACCAGTTTGCTATCTCTGAATTAACACCATCTTAAGCACTTTTAGCAGTGACCTGTTGAGGCATTGCATCCAAGATGGCAACAACTCTTGAAGAATTCCAGAGATAAGGAACAAATTAATAATAAGCTTTTTGGCACACAGTATCAATATAGGTTGGTTAATGAAAAATGACCAAAAGGGGGAAGTGTTTGAAAAGACAGGAGAAGGGAGCTAAGAGCAGGTAGCCACTGTTTTCAGTCACATTTAACATCAGAGGTAGCATGCTTGTACTTGCTATGCATCACGTGCACACCAGCTGCCTGCTTTTGTGTTGGAATTGAGCAAGGTCGACTTGGTCTTCTAACTGGGGAAGCCTCTGAGAGCTCTAACATCTCCCCTCTGTCTGTTGCACAGAGCTGGGTCTAACACCTCACAGACCGTCAGCATCTGTGGGATAACAGAACCAGGGCCATCTTCAGGTGTTTACTTGCCCAGATGCACTGAAATCCTCATTCAGTGTTGTAAATTTTTATCGGTTGTGTGAAGCCATGTGGAAGAAGTGTGGTGCAGCTCAGAAGTAATTGTTTCCTCTGTGCACGCAGGGCAGCCTGGAAAGCAGGCTGATGTGTCGTGTTCCATGGCTTTCAGGTTGTGGCCATCTGCTTGTCCTGCCTCCAGGAATTGCCTGATTATATTTCTCAGAGTAGACATGCTGTTGGTGGGTTGGCCTGGCAGAAGCAGGAAGTAACCACACCAAAGACTTCATCTGTGGTGGGCATGCCTTAGGAACAGCTCAATGCCGACGTTCTGGCGGGGAAGACCTCAGTGACTACAACTTAAACTCCCTCCACCCTTTTCGGATCCAAGGGACCTTTCTGTGCTCGTGGGCTGTGTTCTCCCCAAATACCCCTCAGTTCTAATGTTTGGGAAGAAATGCTCTTAGAACACCATGGCCTTTGGATCTTGATGAAGACCATCCAGGAGGCGTCACTGGTCTACTGGTTGGAGGAGAGGGAAGAAACATGAGTTTTGGGGCTGGCAGACCTTGTTCAAAACCAGACCTCTGGTAACTAATTGATAGCAGGCCCCGTGGGCAAGGGCATTTCCTGCCCTAAACCTGAGCTGCTTCATCTAGGAAGTGGAGACAGTATTTTAAGATCACTATGGGTCACATGACATAATCTAAACTGCCTAACACAGTGCCTGGTACATAACAGGTTTTTGATGCCAGCTTTTTTTGGTAGCTTCAACTGTGGCATTTAAACAGATGGTGCAGCATTTCCAGAGCAAAGTATAAGGGTTAGAGTTTAGGAAGGTGCGATATGAGACAAATTTAAACATGCACAAGCAGACTGAGGCCTATCTGGGCCTCTTGAGGGGGAAAGACGAGGAAGTGTGCTGACTGGCCCCAGTGAGGACTCGGGCTGTTCAGTGGATGGAACTGAGGTAGGTGGACCAACCGAATCATGTTTCTACCAAGTTATTTTTGTTAATTTTTTTAAAATTATGAATAACTCAGCTTTAAAAGCCTGTCCTATCTGCCAGGGATATTTCTGGAAAAAGAAGGAGACCTCAACATGCCAGTATGCTCGGCTCGTTGCAGCGTTTCCAAGTAGACAGGAGACAGCGTTATGTCCTCAGTGTACCTGTAGGTGTGGGACTGAGGGGAGTGGGTGGTAGAGGGGAGAGAGTGGTTAATACCAACCACAGCTCAAATAAAAATCACCACCATTGGTGAGCAATAAGCGCTTTCATCTGGACAGTAACCTGTGCGAGTCTACCATTACCGTTAGCGCTGAAGAAACGGAAGCTCAGGTGTGTCTCACTGGTGAGTCCTGGGCTTGACTCCAGTCTGCCTTGGCTGGAATCTCTGGACTGACCTCTTAGCACACTGCCTAGTCCCTTCCTCTCGGTGGGGAGCCAGGCCTCACGCGGTGCAGTCCCCTTGCAGTAACAGGCCCTCTACACACCTCTCTCCCCGCTCACCGGTGTGTCCCTCTTGCCTCTCCTTTGGTCATTGGCAGATGTGCTTGGTGTGCCTTCAGCAATGCAGTGTGCGGGGAGTGCGGGGAGCAGGATGGGGTGGGGGCCGCATATGGGGGCCGTGGGCAGCCAGCCCCTGGTGGGGTTTGGAGCTGGCCACGTCCAGTTAGAAGGCCAGCGTCAAGGTTCCAGAGAGAAGGATCGAGGCTGGACTAGGAGCAGAAGACAGAGCAGTGCTGAGGGGTGCTGCTCACGTGGCCCAGTTGCTTCAGTCCTGTCTGACTCTGCGGCCCTGTGGACTGTAGTCTTGTCAGGCTCCTCTGTCCACGGGATTTCCCAGGCAAGAATACTGAGAGGGGGCTGCCATGCCCTCCTCCAGGGGCTCTTCCCAATCCAGGGGTGGAGCCTGCATCTCCTGCGTCGCAGGCAGATCCTATACCGCGGAGTCACCGGGGAAGCCCTGGCATGGCATTGAGGAGATGGAAACCTTGATTGGAAGAGTAGCTGGAGCTGACGCCGGCACCTGTTCTGTGTGGTTGTGTCTCCTGTGCGCCACTAGGTGCCGCTCTAACAGATGTAAGAAGATGTAGGGATCCCTGCTCTCAGGAAGCTTACATTCACCAAGAAGAGAAGGATACACACAGCAATGGCTACACTGCCCATACATTCCTGAATTCACAAGGTAAATTCAGATCGTGGCAAATGCTCTGAAGAGATTACACAGAGGGCAGTGGCCTGGGAGACATCTGACCCAGGAACTCAATGATGGGTGGCGGGAGTCTGCCATACAAGGCTCCGGGCTGGGTGGGCGGAAGTGCAAAGGCCTTGAGGTGGGAAACCCTCACACTCCCTGCACCAAACTGGCCGGTGGGGTACTTGGTCCCCCAGGTAAGGGGAGGAGGAGTCCGGCTGAGGGGGTGGAAGAGCGGCTGGAGGCACACTGCAGGTGCCTGGGAGAGACTCAAGCGACGGGCCCTGGGCCGAGGAGGAGAGAGGCCTGCTGCAGAGCCCAGAAGCACAGGGCCCAGGAGGACAGGCCGCGACCGCGCGGGGGAAGCTGCCGCCGGAAAGGTAGGGGTGTGATAACCAGCGGGCCTGGCGGGACGGGAGGACGCGCCCCGAACTTGGAAAACCTTTTCCAAACACTTGCCTCCGTCCGAGCGGCCCAGGCCTTCCGGGCAACAATGCCTGTCCGCTAATCATGCCGCAGGACACCTAATCCCGCTTCCCTCTCCGTCCAAGACCGGGCCGTGCTTCTCGGACCCGATGGCAAGGGCTCAGGCGCCCGGGAGAGCCCCGCTCGCGCCCAGCCCGCTTCTCTCGCGCCCTGGGAGCGTTCCCCGCGGCCCCGTCTGCAGGTACGGCCGGGGCCAGGTCTGCACCTCAGGAATGGGGAGATAAAAGGGACCATCGGGGCTTTTTCCACCAGAGGCGAAAGCGTTTTATAGAACGGACTGCGAGTTTTTGTTTCAGGAAATTTCATCATGTCTCCAACAAGGGGAGGGGAGAAAAAGGGTGGGAGGGGGAGAGAGAGAAGTTAATTGGCCTCAGATTCTCTCACTCCCTTTTCATGTTGGTAACACGAGGCGGCCCAGGTCAGCCTCAGGTCAGCGACGTTCGGGCTCTTTAGTGCCCCTCTGTGAATACCTCATTTCTGTAATAGTTTTTCCTTTAAAAACAGCTCTGCCTTCTTTGGCAGATGGTGACATTCCATTAGCATATGGAATATTTTTCAAAACACATCCGAAAGCATGTCTCTTACGGAGGAGACTGGGCAAAAGCAAACGAATGTTTGAAAAGTATGTTGGGAACGGCTCAACACTGAACAGAAGGCTCCCACTCCCCGCCCCCACCCGGCACCT
>SJYV01041180.1:358872-372639 GCA_006410875.1 Neotragus pygmaeus | reverse complement strand
AAAAGGGGAGAGGATTTTCCTCCAAATCTGAGTCTGTTGGCTTTCCTGTGGCCATCAAGAGTACACAGAGGGTAGCTAGAGACAGCCTGAACCCAGAGGATAAAGAGCCCAGTCTTGGCTTGGAGTGGACATTGGGAAGGCTCAGGGGTAAAGAATCTGCCTGTCCATGCAGGAGATGGGGGTTCGATCCCTGGGTCAGGAAGATCCCCTGGAGGAGGAGATGACAACCTAGTCCAGTATACTTGCCTGGATAATCCCATGGGCAGAGGAGCTTGGTGGACTACATTCCATGGGGTTTCAAAGCGTCAGACACCACTGAGTGAATAAGCAAATACACCCGGCCTTTGTGGATGCAGATGTAGGGATCCCTGCTCTCAGGAAGCTTACATTCACCAAGAAGAGAAGGACTACACGCAGCAATGGCTACACCGGCCATACAGTGGCACTGGCGGTAGTGAAGGAGGCGTCTTGTGCCAGGTGTGTGACGTATGCTGTCTTTCCTGCTGAAATCTGTCCACCACACAGTAGGCAGAGGGAGCTCTTGAGCGCACAAGCTGGTTCACACCTCTGCCCCGCCGAGCATTCTGATGGCTGTCCACTGCGTTCAGTTCAGCGTCAAATGCCTTGTTATGGTCGGCAGTGATCCTGCCCCTGCCTGCCTCTCCAACATCACCTTCCCCCCAAGCTGCATGGCTTTCTCTCCAGTCGTGATTTCAGCCCGGGCCTTTGCGGTGCTGGTCCTGCTCCCTGTATGCATTTCCCCCAGGTATTCCTGTGACTCTCTCCTCACCATTCAGGACTCAGCTCAAACACCCACTTCTCTGGGAAGCCTCCTCTGACCATGTCATAAACTATCCCTTGTCACTTTCTACCACAGCATGTATTCTTTCTATTTATAGTAACCGCCGTTTTATTAGTTTACTCGTATTCACTCAAGACTTATTTTTTGAGGGCCGACCTTGTGGTAGGTACTGAGTTAGGCAGTAGCGAAACGAATCTCCTTGCCCCCTGGAGCCTCCCGGATGACTTGGGAAGGCTGATGATGAATAAATTGTCTTTCCTGACTTCCCTGTCCGGAAACGTAAGCTTCCTGAGGCCCATCAGGAACTCGGTTTGTTCTGGGGTTTAGTAATCAGAGGGCTTAGTGACTTACAGTTCAGGGCAGGACTGAAGCCCCTTTTATAAACCTGGGCATTCAGGCACAGAATAGGAAGTGGCTTTCAAGATCACCCTGCTAGTGAAACAGCAGAGCAAGGATGTGACCCCAGTTCTCTCTGATCCTGAAACTGGATCTCCTCAAGTCCTGCCCAGCCCGAGTCCCCTTGCTGGGTGCCTTGCCCACTGCTTCCTTCTGGCCCATATCTAGGCGCTGCCCTCCCCACGCCCAGCCCCCATCCGTGACTGCTTCCTCAGCACCGCGCCCTCTGCGGGCTCCTCGCAGCTCGGTGGTCCCTGTCCTTCGGCTCTCTGAGCCTCTCTTTCCTTGTCAAAATGAGAACGGAGACAGTCCATCTGCGGAAGCTCTTGAGAGTCTGTTATCCTGCTTTCTGATCAACCAACCTGTAAATTGTGTTCAAGAAAAGTTTACAAAGTAGATTTGATTTCTGTATCTTCAGACGAATATTAACGTCAAGGTCCAGCATAATTTCAATCGCTACCTCTTCTCGGACTGTTACTTCTACTCTGTTCACGCTATTGATCCGAGGAGAGAAGCCCAGTTCAAACTGGCCTCCTCACAGAAGGGGAGGTAGCACTGGTGGTAAAGAATTCGCCTGCTGAGGCACGAGACACAAGAGGTATGGGTTCGAACCCTGGGTCAGGTAGATAGATCCCCTGGAATAGGAAATGGCAACCCACTCCAGTATTCTTGCTTGGACAATTCCATGGACAGAGGAACCTGGCGGGTTACAGTCCATGGGGCCGCAGAGAGTCAACACGACTGAGGGACTAAGTGTGCACACAGAAGCCTAGGGATGAGGTGGCTTTAGGCATGGCCTCCAAGGCCCCCTTGCTCTGGGGACTCTCCCTGCCTGCCTGGCTCCCTTCTCTTATGGTCTCATTGGAAGACAGCCTGTCTCCCTGTGAGGTGGCCGAGTGGCTCCTAGCAACCGCTGGAGGACATTCTAGTCTCTTAATATCTCTGGTGGGGCAAACTCTCTCTTCCTTGAGGGCCCTTGAATTCCTCTCCTTGGCTCAGACTGGGTCATGGGCCCACCCTGAAACCCCTCACTGTGGTCAGAAGAATGAGATGCTCTTGATGGGCCAGCCCCAGATCACAGAGCCACCCTTAGCCAGGGGTTGAGGTCTGCCTCATGCAAGCCACGTAGCCTGAGATGGGAACAGAGGTCGTCGCTCAAAGAAAGCCTAGGTGCTGAGGCCCACAAACAAAGGAGAATGGAGGCCGGACTGACAAAGCCCGGTGTCCACTGTTCCTGCCGCTGGGCCTGCACTTTCCCAGGAGATGTGACTAATTTTGCACACTCTTCAATAACCTCCTTCCTGATCCACTGAGTGAGCTAATTCCGCTCTGCCTGGACTCATTTCCTGCCTTGTCACTTTCTCCTTGGTGTAGCTATTACTGTGCACATAAGGGACTTCCCTAGTGGTCTAGTGGCTAAGAAGCTACATTGCAATGCAGGGGACATGGGTTCCATCCTTGGTGAGGGAAGATTCTACAAGTTCTGGAGCAGCTGAGCCAGTGTCGGACATAACTGCTGAAGCCCATGGGCCTAGAGCCCAAGCTCCATAACAAGAGAAGCCACCGTCATGAGAAGCCTGCACACCTCAGCAGAGTAGCCCCCACTGGCTACAGCTAGTGAAGACCCTGCACACAGCAACAGTGATCCAGTGCAGCCAAAATAAATTTTAAAATGTAGAAATTGTGCATGTTTGAGGACTGGAGAGCGGAGAGGGTAGAAGACTCCTCTTTGGAGATCAGAGGGTTTGGATTCAATTCTCCTATTTGCTCTTCAGTGATTGGATGATCAAGAACCAGATACTTCTGTCTAAGCCCTCCTCCTTCTCAGGCCTGGTCTGAGCAATCAGTGAGATGAACCACCCCAGCCTGGGTTTAGAGGGCTTTTGACTTCCTTCACACCGGGATCCATCCTTGGCCATCGTTGTGATCCCAGCCCTGATCGCAGGTACTGGTAAAGGTGTGTTGAATGAACAAATGTGTAGATTCCAAAATTCTCAGGGTGTACAATATTGCCTCCCTTTTTGCAGTCCTTGGATTCCAAAGTGAGCACTTCAGGTGAAAAACCATAGCGCCAAAGACTCTTAAAAACCTTTAAAATGTGAATTCAGTGTAGGATGCAGAGCGTGTGCTCTCTGACCCAGGGCAGTGACTCTGGCATCCAGTTTGAGTCTGAGAACCGCCAAGCTGGTGAAAGCAGGCAGGTGTCAGTCACTCAGTGTCAGCGTCCGACTTTTTGAGACCCCATGTCTGTTCCTGCCAGGCTCCTCTGTCCATGGGATTCTCCAGGCAAGAATACTGAAACGGATTGCCTTTCCCTTCTCCAGGGGATCTTCTTTACTGTCTGAGCCACCAGTTAGGAGGCAAGAGAAAAGTCTAAATGCAGAGACTCCATCATTCAAATGATGCTGCTCTTAAAGTAAATTTCAGGAGGGAAGAGGGAAAAAAGAATAAAGAAAGTAGTAAATCCCAAATTTCATTTTATTTTTTGGCTGTGCCACATGGCATGTGAGATCTTGGTTCCCAGACCAGGGATCGAACCCACACCCCCTGCAATGGTCGCACGGTCTTAANAATAAAGAAAGTAGTAAATCCCAAATTTCATTTTATTTTTTGGCTGTGCCACATGGCATGTGAGATCTTGGTTCCCAGACCAGGGATCGAACCCACACCCCCTGCAATGGTCGCACGGTCTTAAACCACTGCACCATCAGGAAGTCTCGATCCTGAATTCTAAATTTCCTGCAAGGTTCACTCCATTCTGGCTTAACACGCAGCCTTATCCTGTAGCTTTAATATGTGCCGAGAGACTTGTTTGTTGCAGAGGGAGCAGATGGGGTCACACATGTAAGGGTGCGGTGGACAGTGTAAAGCAAATTGGGAGTTCAGTGAATATGATGGAATTGAACCCAAGCCTTGCTTGGTGGCCTGACATACAGGCGACCTCCTGGGTTGTTGCCAAGGAGGTCCTGCCGGCTACCTGTGTGTCTCGCTGGCTCTCACACTCCCGCCCCGAGACACTGGTCACTGACGCTTAGGTCCTAGAGTCCGGGGTGAAATTAAGTGCCGTGTGATCTAATTCTGCTGCTCCTGCTGCCTCCAGGATGCTGTTGTTGGCAGCAGAATTCAGGCAAGTGAAGTCAGTTTTTCTCTGCATCATGGTTGGCATGACTTCATTAAGACAAATATATAACTTGACCACCTCCTTCCCCTACAAAAAGTCACCCATCCTTCACATCAAGAGCACTGTGACCTTGCTATTCTATGCACAAGGTTTTGTATTGTGTTTTTGCAATGACTTCCGTGTGATTTCTGGGACAGCCGTGCAAGCCCCTGGGTGTGACGTTAGCTGTAGTGTGTCTTGACTGCAGAATCTGTGAAGTCCCAAAGGTCCCAGTCTCCAAAGATGCCTTGGGAGGCGAAGGGGCTTCTGGCCGAGGACCGGTCCCAGCCAGTCTTTGGACACTGACTGTCACTATTAGAGTCCCAGTTCTCCTGGCTGCAGGCTCTAAAACAGTGCCTTTTCCTGGGTGACATCAGCCTGAGGCTGGCACTGGCTCTGCGAGGAATAGCAGGCTCCCGGGCTCCCTGGGCTGCCCTACTAGACTCTGGGTTGGCAGCCTGGGGCTTGGGCTCCTGGCTCTGAGGTCAGGATTTGGGGCAGGCTCTGCTGTTTGATCCCTTCAGAGCAGGAACTCACATATCTCTACTCCACTGGGGCTGTGTCTGTATCTTTTTCTTCTGGCACCAACTTCTTAACTCACTCCATAGTTTTCCTATTTAAAACTCAGAAGGACAGAGTCTCACTCCATAGTTTTCCTATTTAAAACTCAGAAGGACAGAGTCTGTCAGCTCAATTACTTGAAAGTACTGGGCAGGGTTTTTCACACTGGAGCCTCATAGGTCACCAGCCAGCCAATGGAGGGCTCCCTTTAGGTCAGGCGCCGGTCTTCCGTCCAGTCCGTGGCCATCCCTTGCTCAAGCACTCTCTGTGAAGTGATCGGCCGCCCCAGCAGTCTTGGGTGGGTGGTTTCCTTAGGAGGACACTTAGTTGTGGCTGACCTCACCCTTCACAGGTCACCATGCTCTCTTTCCTGACTCCCCCATGTCTGCCCTGCTCCTTGTTAAACTTTGACAGGTCAATCTAACTGACTGTTTGTAGGAATCACGTGTTCCTGAAATTACTTGGAGATTTTAGAATACAAGGGGCCAATCCCTCCATCTTCCTTCACGTGAGAAGGCTCTCCAGGAAGGCTGGCATTCGCACAGCAACATCATCTCTTCCATGGTAGTTTCTCCAAATCCCACCCATCATTGCAGGATCTACTGGAGTCTGACTTTTCTGTCAATCCTGTGCTTTGTAGCACAGTCAAACAGCGCCCAAGAGCCTATTTTGGAAAAGCCAAAAAATGTAGGGACGTGCAAATGTGGTTCGGATGAGCCATACTGAGCAGTTTGAAGACACAGTCCTCTGGACAGAGGGTCTCGGTCTCTTTCCACCATGACTTAGTTTCCCCAGCTCTGTGTGTGCATCTCATTCATATTTCATTTTCTCTGTAGCTCCCTTGAACTGTTTCCCAATGTGTGTCCTGTGGGGCAGTAATTCTATGAATTATTAAGCAAGTATTATAAAGTGANGGTCTCGGTCTCTTTCCACCATGACTTAGTTTCCCCAGCTCTGTGTGTGCATCTCATTCATATTTCATTTTCTCTGTAGCTCCCTTGAACTGTTTCCCAATGTGTGTCCTGTGGGGCAGTAATTCTATGAATTATTAAACAAGTATTATAAAGTGAATGGGGATTCTGTGTTCATGTGAATTTGGGGAATACCATGTTGAAGAAAGATAAACAGGTTTTTTTTTTAAACTGTAGGACTTAATATGCCTTTAACATGCTAATACATCCTATTATTACCCAGAAGGTAATGAAGGCTTTCGTGTTTCCCATACTGGTTTGATTTTGAAATATTTTTTTTTAATTTACCCAGAAAACAGATCAAGAGGATTAGCACTCTGAGAAATACTCCTCAGATAGAAAGGGAATGCTATCTTTCCTCTTTATTGGATTTGTGAGATTTATATTATTGCTTATGTGTTTGATCATTACTCCTGGATGTGGGAGGCCGTGCAGGTATCGCTGGATGAGACTCTGTCTTCAGAGAGGGTGCCTGCTCATCCTGTTGATCTGCTAGTTGTGAGCTGTGGGTTACGGTGATGGGAGGGCAGCTGCAGACTGGGGATGCAGATGGGAGGGGATGATGTATAACCTGTGTGTAAACTGTGGGCAGCTTCTCTGAATTGGGTTTGAGTCACATTTACCTACTCAAGAGAACATCATGAAATATATAAAGTTCCCTCCCAGCCTGGGTTTTGTCTTCACGTATGTTGTACTTTAAGACCCCAGGGAAGGTATGGTTATAGGGGAGAGCCAGTGGGAGTAAAATATTGGATGATGTATTACTTCTGGGTTTCTCAAGCTCAGCACTGATGTTTGGAAGGGATCACCCTTGGCTGGGGGAGGGGAGCTAGCCTGTGCATTGCAGGATTTGGGGCAGCATACCTGACCTCTGCTCTCTAGACGTCAGAAGCAGATTTCCTCCCCTTTGCCCTACTGTAACTACCAGGAATGTCTCCAGACATGCCAAATGTCCTCTTGGAGCAAAACTGTCCCAGCTGAGAACCATTGCTTTAAGGAACGCTTGACCAAAAGCTTTCAGAGTTTATTAGCACACTCTCAGAAGAAGGAGAATAGTGTTATCACACTCAGAGCATGATCTGAGAGCCTATAAGAACTACCAACTAATTAAATTTCCTTTGGGACATTTTCTTAACTCATCTTTAAGTCTCATGTATCTGTTGAGGTTCTTGGCTGCAAGTTACAGAAGACCCCATTCATAATGGTCTAGACAAAAATGGGACATTTTTTTTTTTTTGCTCCTATAATGGAATAACCCAGTGTAGTGCAAGCCTCAGGCACAGCTGGACCCAGGTGCTTAAGCAATGTTATCAAGAATCAAGAATTTTTCCAACTCTTTGCTCTGATTTCCTCGATGTTGGCTTCATTCTCAGGCTCTCCCCGTGTGGCTATAGATGGCTGGCCCCAGCTTGGGCCTGCTCCTCACTACAGCAGGTTTGGGGGTAAAGGGAGCTTCTCTTTCCTCAGAGTTTGAATGAAAGCCTGCGTCTGGTTCCGTCAGCCCAGGTGACTATGTAACTCTTATCGGCTCCGCCTGATTCACACGCCTGTCCCTGCAGCCTCAGGTGGAGCCAGCACCAGTTGAACCATTAAGTTTGGAATGAGGAACATATGGTTCCCCACGGGAAAACCAAGACTGTTACCTGAAAAGAGGTCAGTGGATGCTGGTCGGGCAAGCACTTCTGTTCCCCCATTAATCATACAGACTGTCACAACAGCCGATGATAGCAACCTCCATCAGTGGCACACAAGCTTCACATCAGATGCTCCACTGCGTTGTTCCGAATCCCCACCGGTATCCTGAGCAGCAGCTCTTACAGCCTACTTTACAGATGGGTGAGTGGAGGCTCGGAGGGAGAAGCCACGACACAGTTAAAATCACAACACCGGGCAGCGGCCGGGCCACAGACCGGGGCTGCCGGTTTGCCTTCTGCAGGTCACCCTCCTAACCCTCTTTTGCTCTATAGCACTCTAGAAGCGTTCATGAGGCCACCGGGATGATATTCTGGAAGGACGTGGAGGAATAGTGAAGAGCCACCACCTTTCGGGTCACTGCCCAGCCTATTTAAAATTCTCTTGTCAGTTTGTGACAATAATCTCTTAAGGGCCATTCCTGACACAGTAAGACAGGAAATGGTTGATTGGCTTTTTCAGACTTGGCCCTGTTTCACCTGCTTGATCGGTTTTCTTGGCCCACTCCTCCTGTTCTATCTTTATCCCTCTGGGTGCATTATGAATAATAGCTAACATTTCTAGAGGGCTTACCATGTGCTGGGCATTGTGCCAAGGAATTTCCATGACATCATTTCATATAATTTTCTCAAATACCATCTTAGTAGATGCTACTATTATACCCATTTTACAGATGAGGTAACTGAGACTTGGAAAGGCTAGATGGCTTGCCCAAGTTCACCCCACAGCAGATGGGAGAACTAGGGTTTGAACCCAGACAGATTCCATTGCCTTTACCATGACACAAAAATTCAGAAATTGCAAACCCGTGGTCTGAGTCAGATTTGGCTTACAGATATATTTTGTTTGGCCCACATAATATTAAAAAAAAACACACACACACTTGAATTTGCTGCCAGTGTTTTAAAATTGAGAACCTGCACATTAAAAAACAAAATTTATTCTTTCTTACTTCTCTTGCAAAAAATCAGAAGACTAGCAACGCTGGGCCTGTGTTCCCGCTTGATAGAAACTGGCCAGAGCTGACAGCTCGGCCCCAGCTGGGACGAGCGCCCAGTCCCCATCTCTCGCTGTTGTCTTCCCCAAACCAAGGCTGAGCATCCTTTGTGAGGGCCATCCTGCGTTTGCTCTTCTCTTTACGCTCTTCATGCTTTTCCTGCGTGGCCTTGGAATGCCTTTGAGCTCGCTGCCCCACTCCCTATGGAAGTGCCCCTCCCGGCTTCTGACCCCAGTGGTGTTCGGGCTGTGGGGGGCTGGTAGTCCTTCTTGAATTTATTGGAAAGCTCTCTCACTGGTGAAGGTCTGACTTAGGTACTAGAAGAGTTGGAAAGAGCCCTACTTTCCCTTTCCTCCTCCGCCTCAGCCACCACCCCCCATCTTTGATTTAGTGACCCTCTGAGGCCACTTTCTTGGCAGGGCTTACCTTGGGTCCACAACGGTTTTTCTCTGCTCCCCTCTGAGCCCCCAACCATTTTCTTCCTAATCCTCCTCAGGAGAACCATCACTTGGATTATCATGAAACCTGAGAGCGCAAGCATGAGGCGCAACCCTTTACAACCGACGGACCATTTCGTTTCTGCGCAGTTCTGTTTGTTTAAACTCTTTGCTGGCAGGACCCCGGCTCCGGAGCAGGGTTCCATGGTGTTCTCAGGCAGATGTGCTGGCTTGCTGCAGGGGCTGCCGTAACAGCCAGGACAGGAGGGCGGGTGGCTGGAATCCAGGCGGTGGGGGGTGGCGTGGATGGTGTGTACCTCACAGGTGTGCTCAGGGGTGAAACCCACAGCTCGCGGTCTTTTAGAACTGAGACCTGCAGCCCTAATTCATGCATGAGAATATTGAGGCTCAGAGAAGTAGAGGCTCTTGTCCCCTGTCACAGAGCTAGTTAGAAGGGAAGAGAAAAGAAATGTTTTCTACTGCAGCATTAGGGCATGCCAAAGTTCAGGCAGGTAACCACTAACTGGCTGATCTAACTTAGGTGAGTCATGTAGCTTCTCTGAACTTCAGCTGGAGTGTGCTCAGGGACCAAGGGCACCTGAAGCTCTCTTCGGCTTTCCTCAGGCACTAAGAGCCAGTGGTGCCATCTGCACGGCCCTCCTGTGCCCCTGGGTGGGGGCCTGTTTGCTTTCTCATATTCTAGGAATGCTGTGGCCTGTGCACCCACAGCACCACCTCATACTGGCAACAACCCTTGGGGCTGAAAACAGCTGGGAATCTGTTTTGCAGAACTAAGTGCTCAAGGAGATGGTGAGTTGCTTCGGGTCATTCAGTCACAAATTTGGCCTTTGAATCCAGGGCTGTTAGATTCCAAAGCTTGCCTGGCTAGTTTGTAGTACAGCCTTGAACCTAATGATATCAAGTGACCCATGTTTGCTAAATACTTACAAAGAGGACTTTCACAGTCCCTTCTTTTTCATGGAGGAAACAGAGAGGCCCAGAGAGGGAAAGTGACTTACCCAAGGTCACACAGCTTAAGAGGTAGAATCAGGATATGAGCTCAGCTTTCTAGTGCTCAACTCACTGCTCCTGTCGCCCCAGCCCTGGAAGCCCTTCCGGCTGGGGAAGCTATCACCAGAGCCTGAGGATGACCTGGATGTCCACTGGATGTCGTTATTTCTCTACCAAAAGCGAGCGAGGCCTTCTTGGCAGGAAAATAGGACTTTCCCCCTTCCTTGGGCAGGAAAGTAGCATGTGGGATGGTCAGGTGTGGATTCTCTCTCCTTTTGGCTCAAACACAGGAGGTGAAGCTGGCTTCTTCTTTTTCTAGGATAAGGAAGAAAGTCTGTGAAAAGCTGAACCCCACCCCACCCCAATCCCTCAGATAACTGTGACCACCACCGAGGCTGGTCTTCATCCCCTGCAGCCCTTCCCCAAAGCTTCAGCCCCTCAGCTGACTCTGCCTTCCCCTATTTCTAAAATAAATATTCCTCCCAAACCTTCCTTCCAGAGGGAACAGGCTGCCATCTCTCACAGCCCTCTCTCAGTTCAGAGCCTACGCGCTGGGCAGGGTCGCTCGGCTTGCCCTAGGCTGCGCGATGCCGAGGGTAGATCCAGCAGTCACAGGAGAGGCTCCCGGCCCCAGGGGCCGCCTGTCACTGGCTGGACTGTTGTACCCGGTCGAGGTTGGGGCTATGCAATGAGATTAGAAGCAAAAGGNGCTCGGCTTGCCCTAGGCTGCGCGATGCCGAGGGTAGATCCAGCAGTCACAGGAGAGGCTCCCGGCCCCAGGGGCCGCCTGTCACTGGCTGGACTGTTGTACCCGGTCGAGGTTGGGGCTATGCAATGAGATTAGAAGCAAAAGGGCGTAGGCATTTCTGGGGAAATCTTGAGGGTGGGGACGAGGTACAGGAGGGTGTTCTTGGCAGAGGCACAGCCTGTCAAAACCAGAGCACACGTGTGAGGGAAAGTGGGTATGTGATGGACCATGATGGGAAAGGTGGGTGGGTGTGGGGGCGATGGCAGGGGCCGCCTCAGAGCAGAGCTTCCTTCAGAGAGGCCCAGGGTCCCCGCCGCCACCCACGCTGCCTGAAGATACCGCGCTCACCGACACACACACGCACACCAGACAGCGGAGCGAGGCCGGCACTCAGCGGCAGGCCGACCTGGCTCCTTCTCCTTCAATCCAACTGTTAGCCAATAACCTTGGGAAAGTCAGTTGACCTCTCTAGGCTTTTGTTTTCTCATATGCAAAACGAGAACCACCCAGGAGTCAGTGGAATCAGAGGTATGGAAAGTGCTTTGCCAAAAAAAAAAAAAGTCCAAAAAGGTTATTCCAGTGTTTGTCAAATATTATGATAATATTTATCAAAATAATCTTCATGAAACATTCCCAGATTGAAGAGCCCAAATGAGGGGAAGATCTGAAAGAAACCATGAAGGGTTATTTGGCAGAAACCAATGGTATGGGATGGATTGTGCCCACCTCAAACTCCTACATTAAAGTCCTAACCCCCTGGACCTCAGAATTGGACTGTCTTTGGAGACAGGGATTTTTAAGAGGCAATTAAGTTAGAATGGGGTCATTAGGACAGGACCTAATCCAATCAGGCTGATATCCTTATAAGAAAGGCAATCTGGACACAGAAAGACCCCAAGAATGTGAGGACACAGGGAAGAGCATGTGAAGACAGGAAGAAGTTGGCTGTCTACAAGCCAAGAAGAGAGGCCTCAGAAGAAACCATTGCATCACCTTGATGTTGGGCTTCCAGCCTCCAGAATTACAAAACAATACATTGCTGTTGTTTAAGTCACCCAAGTAAACCAATATACCACTGAAACCTCATTTTATAAGAGAGCAGAAAAGGAATTTATTCTTTTGTTCAATAAAACTTTATCAGATGCCTCCCATGTTCTTCTAAGCCTGCTTTTAGAAGCTGGAGGAAGTGTAGTGATCAAGAGAGACTGGCAGCAACTTGGTAACCAGGAGGAAAGCGGGCCCAGCACCTTCTCATCCAGTGTCCCTGTCATCTTTTCACCAGTCCAGGGTGTAAGCAGGGGCTAGAGAGGTAAAAACGACTTTCTAGGAACACACAGCAAACTAGAAAAAAAGGAAAGATGAAAGCCAGAATCACTTTATTCCAAAGCAGGCTTTATTTTCAAGACCCCTTGTGGTCTTCCCAGGACTGAATTTTCCTGTGTTGTGTGTATACCCGTTGTACTAATTAGGATATATTTGGCTGCAGGTGAGAGAATAATCAACTAGTAGTAGTCATGTCTGACTCTTTGCAACCCCGTGAACTGTAGCCTACCAGACTCCTCGGTCCATGGGATTCTCCAGGCAAGAATACTGGAGTGGGTTGCCATGTCCTTCTCCAGGGGATCTTTCTGATCCAGGGATCAAACCCGGGTCTCCTGCATTGCAGGTAGATGCTTTAACCTCTGAGCCACCAGGGAAGCCCAGTAATAAGCAATAAAGACATCTTATACCAGATACCTTCAGGGAGACAATTGGTCCCAAGTGGGTTCAATGATTCCAGGTTAACATCTGGACACTCTTCTCTGTTTAAAATTTTTTTACTGGAGTATAGTTCATTCACAATGTTGCCTTAGCCTCAGGTGCACAGCTAAGTGAATCAGTTACACAGGTGAATATAGCCACTATTTTTTTTAGATTCTTTTCCCTTATAGATGATTACAGAGTATTGAGTCTTTATGTTGCCATCTTCCATGTGTTTCCTTTAAGAGTCCAGCCTTATTTCCTTATTTCATTTCCACAGCTCATAGCACCGTATCTTCACACATGGTGTTCAAGGCTGAAAATAGGGTCCTTCCACCTATTAGGGAGGAAAGAGTTTTNGTCTTTATGTTGCCATCTTCCATGTGTTTCCTTTAAGAGTCCAGCCTTATTTCCTTATTTCATTTCCACAGCTCATAGCACCGTATCTTCACACATGGTGTTCAAGGCTGAAAATAGGGTCCTTCCACCTATTAGGGAGGAAAGAGTTTTCCCAGAGGCATAGCAGACATCCCTTTGACCAGCACTGGGTAAACAGGTTCAGCCTTAGTTACAAGGGATGGGAAAATAAATATATAATATAGGGGAATGGTAATAAGGAGTTCATGACCTGAGCCACAGTCAACTCTTGGTCTTGTTTTTGTTGACAGTATAGAGTTTCTCCATCTTTGGCGGCATAGAATATAATCAATCTGATTTCGGTGTTGACCATCTGGTAATGTCCATGTGTAGAGTCTTCTCTTNTAGCCTTGACGTACTCCTTTTCCTATTTGGAACCAGTCTGTTGTTCCATGTCCAGTTCTAAAGGATCACATTAAGTCTGTAGATCGCTTCGGGTGATGTGGCCATTTTAACAATATTAATTCTTCCAACCCAGGAGCATGGGATATCTTTTCATTTCTTTGAATCATCTTCAGTTTCTCTTATCAGTGTTTTATAGTTCTCAGCATATAAGTCTTTCACCCGGTCGGGTTTTCTCTTATGATATTTTTTTATGCAATTTTAACAGAGATTGTTTTTTTACTTTCTCTTTCTGATATTTCATTGTTCATCTAAAGAAATGCAATAGATTCCTGTATTCTTTTATATGCTGCCTTGCTGAATTCATTTCTCAGTTCTAATGGTTTCTGCGTGGAGTTTTAAGGGTTTTCTACACAGAGTGTCATGTCACCTGCATATAATGACAGTTTTACTTCTTCCTTTCCAATTTGGATAACTTTCCCTTTTTTTTTTT
>SJYV01041180.1:239085-358785 GCA_006410875.1 Neotragus pygmaeus | reverse complement strand
GGGGAACAGACAGATCATTCCCAATAGGGACATGTTTAAAGAACAGGAGGGAATGTGATCAAGCTTCTTAGGCTTAGTAGCAGATACTGTTCCAAGTATCTTTCATGTCTTAACTCATTCATTTCTGTCAGCAGTCCTGGGAGCTAGGTCATGAGAAAATGGAAGCACACAATAAATTAACTTAGCCAAGGTCACCTAGCAAACAGATTTGCACCTCAGCAATCGGTCCAGACTTTTACCATCATCCTATCCAGCTCTGGGGATAGGTGGCTATCCCAGGTGGCTATTCCCAGGTGGCTCAGATAGCAAAGAATCTGCTTGCAATGCAGGAGACCCGCTTTGATCCCTGGGTTGGGAAGATCCCCTGGAGAAGGGCATGACAACCCCCTCCAGTATTCTTGCCTGGAGAATTCCATGGACAGAGGAGCCTGGTAAAAATACAGTCCATGGGGTTGCAAAGAGTTGGACACGACTGAGTGACTATCACTAATCAGGATACATCAGTAGACAAAACATGTAAACATTGCTAGCTTCACGTCCAGCTCTGCTTTGGAAATGAAGTGGGTCTGCTTAAAAGGGAAGGATTCCCAGAGAGAGTGATTTTTAAAATCCAGGTCTTGAGGATGGAGTGAGGGTGTTTTGAGGTAGAGGAAGCGGTGACACAGGCCTCCAAAGATGAGGGTGCCTATCAAGTACTCTGGTGCATCTGGAGAGGTGCATCCCAAGGGAGCAAATGGAAAAGGCAGGCAGGGAAAGATAATGGCACTTTATTGAAGGAGGAGAGTAAGATGGTCAGATCAGAGATGAAGAAAGCACTCAGGCAGCTCAGTGGAGGATGGATTGTGAGTGGGGGTCGATTAGAGTGGACGCCTGCTGTTCTGGCACCTCCTGCAATAGCACTCGTTCCCCTTTGCCATCACCTTCCCCAGGGGAGTGCCCCCTCCCCCATTCTCAGGCCAAGTGGGCACAAGATTCAGATCTGACCAGGCAGCCTCTTCTGTCTCCCTGGCCACAGGGATTGGCTCAGGAGGGTGATGCCAGTCAGGCCAATGAGCTTCACTTCTGGGTTTTGTTTTGTTTGTTATTTTAGATCTGCTAGGGGGGAGAGATTCTTTCAGGTGGTGGAGTCGGGGATGTAAACCGGGAGCTGCAGAGGCCACACTGTCACTATGTGAGAGGATCCCACCTGAGAACAGAGTTGTATTTAGCCTGCTAGATCTGTCATAACAAAGTACCAGAGACTGGGTGGCTTTTTGTGGTTTTTCAGTCACTCCGTCGTGTGCAACTCTTCAGAACCCCATGGACTATAGCACGTCCGGCTTCCCTGTCCGTCATCATCTCCCAGAGTTTGCCCAACTCTGGGTGGCTTTAGACAAAAAAAAAAAAAAAAAAAAAAAGTGCAGAGAGAGAGACTGAGTCCTACCTTGTTTGAGGTCCTGGATCCAGCTGTGCCTGAAACTGCACTGATACTATCCTGGACTGTTGAGTTTCATGAACCAATGATACCTAACCCCCATCCGCCTCCTTTGTTTTCTTAAACTTGTTGAATTGATTTTCCGTTACTTCCTGTTAATTCCTGAGTAATACACAGGGGGACCAGCAAGTAAACTATGAAGATAGTCTACCCTTAATTAAATTGCAACTTGCAGGGAGAGTGCTTGTATTTGCACCCATTCCAATATCTAGAGGTAGCAAATACAGAAATACAATGAGGTGAGTAGGCATCAGCCTCTTCCTAGTCAGGCAGGAATTCACCTTGTCTCCAAAGCCATGTAGGACAGAGCTGGAGAAAGCGCCTTTACCAGCAGCATTCCTAATGTGTAGAGGAGGCTGTGGCGCTGGCAGGTAAAAACAAAGTAGTTTGGGTTTAAAGGCTTTCAAGAAGGGAAGAAATCATGTTAAAAAGCCCTTGACGGAGCTGTGAAGAATGAGCCTGATTATCTCTTCATAGGATGCTCAGACAAGAACTCAGGAGCAGCAGATTTCAGGTGGAAGCCACTTCTGAGTTTGGCTTCCTGAGCTCTCACGGTGGGGATTGAACCAAGAGGGGCTGTGGCTCAGGCAGGCCCCACCAGACATCCAAAAAATGAGGAGAAAGGAATAGAACAAGGTGAGGACCAGTTCAGCACTTTTTCTTTTTGACCCTGAAGTGGATGCCCTGACTTTCCCGTGGTTTCTGTCTCTCCCATTCTCATTACAGCTGAGTCACACTTGGAGTCTCTTTCAATGAAAGAGGGTTTTTGAGGCACCTGCCATGTACTAGTCCTTGGCCTTCTCCAGGGATGTTCAGAGGTGTTCTTGCTGGCAGCAAGATGAGGGCATCGCAGCCTGTGGATTCATAAATACCAAGATTTACTTGGAGCTGTGGGTCCAGTCAACCTGGTGACTTGTAGTGAGTGACTTCTCCTAACTCAGCCTCCTTTATCCTCATCATTGGCAAGATGGTGCCAGATAATCTGTACTGCACAGCCTTCTCATGAAGCTTGAGTGAAACCAAATAGTAATAAAGGGAGGGGCTCTGGAGTCTGGGTTTGATTCTTAGTTTGACTATGGGCTGAGCTGAGTGATTTTGCACATGTCACTTACCCTCTCTGAGCCTCAATTTCCTAATCTGTAAATTGGGCATAACAGTAGTACTTACCTCATAGGGCGAGAATGAGCACTGACTGAGAGGAAGCACATGAACTTCATGACGGCAGGTTTTTTTTTTTTTTTTTCATTTTATTTTGATCCCCACTGCAGTTCTTGGGACATAAGGTCACTAAATAAATGGGAGCAATGATTATTATTACAATTCATGGTTGTCCAGCATTGGTTGAGACTTTTCTCTGTGGCCTCCTACAGGGACTAGTCTGTGGGCTTGTGATCCAGGTGAGGAAGACAAGCCCATCACAGCTGGCATGTTTAACTAACTCTGCCTCCCAGGGTGGGATGAGTTCCCGTCACTCCAGAGCGGGTGAAGGAAGGGACTGAACTGAAACAGAAATAATCTACAGGGCTGACTGTCTAGACAGGGCTCTGGCTGGGGAGGGGAGCAGGCAGAAGTGGGCTCTGGCCAGAGCTGAGCAGAGACTAGGGGATGTCCTGGCGTTGCTTCAGCACCTCACTTGCATCATCTCACTGCATCCTTATGGTGGCCTGTAAGCTAGGTCCATTTATTACCCCCATTTTACAGATGATAAAACTGAGGCTCAGAGAGACAGTGATTGATCATACTAAAAGAGTGACACATCCAGGGCTCAACCAGAATTTGTGCCACTTGCTTTTAAACAGGGGGATGCAGGGAGGAAAGGGCTGAAGGAGAGGAGGGGTGACAGAGTCTGTGGGTGGAGGCAGGTCCCCAGTGGCTGCAGGGGGCCTCCAGGAAAAATCCAGCAATGAGCAGCAGGGGCACAATCCCCTCCCTTTGGGCGGGTACTATGCCCTGCTGAATTCTTTACCAAGTGGTTTGATGGACCAGCTGTCAGTCAAAAGACGGCCTGGGGTGCTCTTTACTGGCAGAGGATTGAGTGCAGAAACTGCCCTGGCCCTGCCAGCAGCAGCCTTCAGAGGTGAATGAAGTGCAGCCAGCGTTGGGATGGCAGTGCCCGATTGCACTCAAACCAACCCCATAAATGACCCCTTTCCTGTGGACCCACGAACAGCGGTGAAGAAGGTGGCTAGAGCCAGCCCCGAGCCTTTCTGCAGCCTGGCCCAGCTCTCCAAGTCAGGGGCGGGGGAGTGGGACACCCGCCCACCTGAGAGACAAGGTAGGTCCGTCCTGAGGGGCTGGGGTCACATAGGGTGGGGTCTTGGCCCCTGTCCCCAGCCTGGGATTGCCTGGAGACAGTATAACAGTACAAACTTTTTTTTTTTTTAAGCTCAGGAGATACCTTTTGGAAAATTATAGTTAAAAACGCATGATCAGAAAAGGAATTCCTTGGTTGGTTATCAGCTAGCTCTGAGAAGCAGGAGGAAGGTGGGAGGATGCGCCTTAGGAGGAATGAGGAAACTGAGGCAGGAACAAGACCCCACCCTGTAGTGGCTCCAGCCATAAAATGCCGCTGGCCTATCGCCATGGTACACTNATTCCTTGGTTGGTTATCAGCTAGCTCTGAGAAGCAGGAGGAAGGTGGGAGGATGCGCCTTAGGAGGAATGAGGAAACTGAGGCAGGAACAAGACCCCACCCTGTAGTGGCTCCAGCCATAAAATGCCGCTGGCCTATCGCCATGGCACACTTGTCATCACCAACGGAGCTGCCAGCTCTGGGTCTTCGAGTGCCCTCCCAGCCTCTTAACCCTGCTAGAGTCACGATGAGCCATCTGTTACTCTGTGCCTTTGGGTCATTCCTTCCAGGAGGCGTTGGGGAGAAAACAAAGGATGCCTAGTTAATTTGAATTTTAGATAATAAATTTTTTTTAGAAGACAAAAAATGGTTGTTTATCTGAGACGCAGATGTAACTGGGCATCCTATTACTTGCTAACTCTGGTCACTCCCTATCCAGAGGGCTGTGCTCTGCTTCAGGTTGGTGGGATGGGACTTCTGCCCCTTCCACTTCTGTGGTGAGAATGCCAACCTTGGGGCATTGGACTGATCACATTATTGAATGCAGAATAGCCAAAAGAGCAAGTATCAACTGCCACTTCTCAAAAACCTCTCTTTATGAAGAAGTTACCTGCCTTAATTGTTTTCAAAGCTGCCTTCACCCACAGAGGAGCTGGGTGGTAGGTGTGACCCCCAAGGCATCCCTCTTCTGCACCCATTTTTCATCACACGGAGAATGCCTCTTTCCTCCCCTGCCCCTGCTGANCTCTTTTGGTATCCTATCATTTTGCCTTTTCATACTGTTCATGGGGTTCTCAAGGCAAGAATACTGAAGTGGCTTGCCATTCCCTTCTCCAGTGGACCACGTTCTGTCAGCCCTCTCCACCATGACCCGCCCGTCTTGGGTTGCCCCACAGGCACGTCTTGGTTTCACTGAGTTAGACAAGGCTGTGGTCCTAGTCTGATTAGATTGACTAGTTTTCTGTGAGAATGGTTTCAGTGTGTCTGCCCTGTGATGCCCTCTTGCAACACCTACCATCTTACTTGGGTTTCTCTTACCTTGGGTGTGGGGTAATTCTTTACGGCTGCTCCAGCAAAGCACAGCCGCTGCTTCTTACCTTGGACGAGGGGTATCTCCTCTAGGCCCTCCTGCGCCTGCGCAGCCACCGCTCCTCGGGTTGCTCCTCCTGGCTGCCCGCCCTGGCCTCGGGCATGGGTGGCTCCTCCCAGCTGCCACCCCTGGCCTTGGGCTCGGGGTGGCTCCTCAGGATCATGGAAAATTATGAAGTAGGTAAAGAGCATGAGGTAGATCTATAAGTATGGCAAGAAAATATCTATAAGGCATATTGTTGAATGAAAAAGGCAAGCTATACAATGATACTGTCAATATGATTCCATATATGTAACCCAGCAATATTATATTTTATTTATACACTATTAAGGGACTTCCCAGGTGGCTCAGGAGTAAAGAATCCATTTGCCAATGCAGGAGATGCAGGTTCAATCCCTTGGTCATGAAGATCCCCTGGAGAAGGGAATGGCAACCCACTCCAGTATCCTTGCCTGGGAAATCCCATGCACAGAGGAGCCTGGGAGGCTACAGTCCATGGGATTGCAAAAGAATTGGACACAAGTTAGGGACTAAACAACAACAATATACACACAATTACATGCCCACACACATATATATTGAATATATACAAATACAAATATATTCAAATACATGAGGATGGTCTGGCAGGGGGTTTACCAACCTGATATCAAGAGAGGAGGGGAGGGTAAGAGGCAAAAGTTGAGGGATGGTCAAAGGAGACTAAGTTTGTATGTAATATTTTTTAAAAAGAAAAAGTTAAATTGCCTTACTTATATCAACTGGGCCTATCTCTTTTAAAAAATCATTACTGGAATCCCTGCCCAGTGATTTCCCTTACATTGTAGTGGTCAGAGCTGGGTCACTACACCCTTAACTGCAAAGGAGATTGGAAAGGCGAATAGTTTTCAGCTGTGCCCTTAGGGGGACAGAAAGAGGAAGAGAGTTGTCAGCGGCTGTTGAGTGGCCAATTAAAAATGTCTGCTGTAGCTTATCCTTTTAGTTACCCAACCTCCACACATACCTTTCTTTCTGGTCATATACTCTATATTTTATCCAAAGTCCAAAGTCAATTACTGCATCCATCTTGAAGTCCAGGAATCCAAGTGATTATGTGCAACCCACTCATCTAGTCCAGTTGTGAGAGGATGCTGCCTATTATCTCAGTTACATCTGAGGCAGGTATTGAGGTGGGTGTCTTTTCTGGGGGCTTCACAGCTTTAGTGGCTTATTTCTTCTTGTGAGAGTTTGACTTCCAAAGATTATATTTAGGGTTTAACAGTTCCAGGTTATCATAGGGCCAGGCTCCGATTATTTTGAAAATATCCATCCCTCAAAAATGTCAGAAAGAAAAACACCAATATATTATACTAACGCATACATATGGAATTTAGAAAGATGGTAACGATGACCTTATATGCGAGACAGCAAAAGAGACACAGATGTAAAGAACAGTCTCTTGGACTCTGTCGGAGAAGGCAAGGGTGGGATGATTTGAGAGAATAGCATTGAAACGTATATTATTTTATGTGAAACAGATCACCAGTCCAGGTTCGATGCATGAGACAGGGTGCTCAGGGCTGGTGCACTGGGATGACCCTGAGGGATGGGATAGGGAGGGAGGTAGGGGGTTCAGAATGGGGAACACATGTGCACCCATGGATGATCCATGTCAATGTATGGCAAAAACCACTACAATATTGTAAAGTAATTAGCCTCCAATTAAAATAAATTAATTTTTAAAAATGTGATAGAAATCCAGTCTTTGATTTCAGAGACTTTTCTGTGTGAGTAACCACAGCATGTAAGGCTTACATGTGTAGTATGTAAGCCTAAATAGTCCCATCTCTTACCCATTCTTTCTCTGTGTTCTGCCTAATCCTCTGGTTCTAAGTTCATTGGGTGACTCTTTGAGGCCATTAAAAGTAGTTATCTTGGGACTTCTCTGGTGGTCCAGTGGCTAAGACTCTGCTTCCAGTGCAGGGGGCCCAGAGTCATATTGCTGGTCTGGGAACTAGATCCCGCCTGCCACAACTAAGGGTTCACAGGCCATAGCCAAAGGTCCCGCACGAGGCGATGAGCATCCCACGTTTTGCAACTAAAACCTGGTGCAGCCAAATAAAGCAATATTAAAAATAGTAATCTTGGGTGGAGAGATACCTCCTCTTGTTTGGTCTTTATGTGTTGGTCAATGCTCCTCCTTCCAGGGCTTCCAAGGTGGTGCATAGTAAAGAATCTGCCCGCCAATGCAGGAGGTACAAGAGACTTAGGTTCAGTGTCTGGGTGGGAAAGATTCCCTCAAGTAGGAAATGGCAACCCACTCCAGTATTCTTGCCATGGACAGAGGAACCTGATGGGATACAGTTCATGGGGCTGCAAAGAGTTGGGCACAATTGAGCGTGTGCACACACACACACACACACCTTTATTTGACAGAGAACTGTTAAGGGGAGGTTCTAGACAATAACATGAAAGTGAAAATGAAAGTTGCTCAGTCGTGTCTGACACTTTGTGACCCCATGGACTGTATAGTCCATGGAATTCTCCAGGTCAAAAGACTGGAGTGGGTAGCTGTTCCCTTCTCTGGGGGATCTTCCCAACCCAGGGGTTGAACCCAGGTGTCCCACATCACAAGCAGATTCTTTACCAGCTGAGCCACCAGGGAAGCCCTAGACGATCACCTGAGACCCTGATCTAATTTTCTGCTCATGCTGTAGCTTCATTGTTGTTACTTGGGCTTTTTCCACTTAAAAAGCTTCAAATTATGGGATTCTTGGTCAATTGAGATTTTGGGTCACAGTCAGACAGTGCCTCTCTCAGCAAAGCTGTATCCCTTCCACATGCTTGCAGACTGGCTCACCCTTGTCTGAGATCATCTCTCTCTTTTAGGATTTTATTAAAAATGGCAAGAAGCAGTCAATATGGATGACTATTCTGGAATTTTCCTACTATTTCTTCTGTCTCTATAACCTCAATTGGCATGAAGTCTTATGGTAGAGCGGACAATTTGACCAGATGTTAGCCGCTGCGTAAAAAGTCATCTGCTTCAGTCACTAGCAAGCAGGTTCTTCATCTCCTAAGTTTCAAGTTCTGTTACTGCCATTACCCCACTCCTGGTAACAATATTTTTAAAAAGAATCAGACAGGACTTTCAGTTGTGTACAACAGAGATTGAATGCATCTTCTTTAGCAGAAAAGAAGATTAACTAAAGGATACTGGGAAATTTAGAATTGTATCAAGGAGGAAGAGTTGGGGTCAAGGCTAAGTTGCCAGAGATAATATCCTCAAAGTTCTGGGGAATCAATATGATGAGAAAACTGCTGCCCCTGGAATGACCAAGTGGTGAGTGCTATAGTATGCATTGCTGTCAGGATTTCAAATTCAGTGTAGCTAATGCTTCCACCAGTACTGATGCTCATACAGTGCCAGTAATGTGACTTTTCAATCATCGGGCAACCAGAAAAGTGTGTTTTGAGCAACCCTCTCTTTGCCTAGGTTGGCTACTTTATATTCAAAATCTGCATAAATACATTTTATTGGTGGCATGCAGAATACAGGCCTGTGACTAGGTGCAAAGAGGCTAGAGAAGCAAGTTTTCTGAGTTCTCCTATAGGAAGACTTCATAAGGATGAAGAGTCTATAAACATATTGGGATACTGTGATTTATAATAAATATATTTTTGATCTTCCTCCCCATTTCTGGCATGGAGATCCTAAAACCCTTGAAATTTCCTAAAGGAGAAACTGGAAAGATGTCTTTTGTTATGTTATGAGTGACTTGTGGAAAGGCGCTAAAGGCAGTTTGATCCCTGAGTGGGAAGATCCCTTGGATGAGGAAATGGTAACCCACTCCAGTATTCTTGCCTGGAGAATTCAATGGACAGAGGAGCCTGCCCGGCTACAGTCCATGGAGCTGGACATGACTGAGCACAAGGCACTTAGGTCAAATAAGGATGGAGGCAGGTTGCCCAGGGGAACCAACCAGGAGATTAAAGGGTTAGATCTTTCCTGTCCCCTGACAGCAAAAGAATAGAGAGGGGCTGAAGATTCAGTTCAATTACCAAATGACCAATGATTTACAAACCTATATAATTTAATCAAATTCCTATATAATGAAGATTCCATCAAAACTCTACAGGATGGTTTGGAGAGTTTCTAGGTCAGTGAATTTGTGGAGGTGCTGGGAGAGCAATACACTTGGAGAGGCTGGGAAGGACAGTGCCCTTCCCCCATATACACTTTGTCCTATGCATTTCTTCCATCTGACTGTTACTGAGTTGTGTCCTTTAATAATAAGCTGGTAAATGCAAGTGAATGTTCCTTTGAGTTCTGTGAATTACTCTAGCCAATCATTGGAACCTGAGGAGGGCATCATGGGAAACTCCAGTTTACAGCCAGTTAATCAGAAACACAGGTAACAGCCTGGACTTGAAAATGCCATCAGAATTGGGGCAGTTTTGTAGGACTGAGCCCTTCCTCTGTGGGATCAGATGCTCTCACCAGATTTATAGTATGAGGATTGAATGTAGTTAATTGCTTGGTGGCATGGAATAAAAACATACATACACATTAAGGATGCTCACCCGTTACTGGGCCTCCGGACGTGGCAGCAGTGCTCATTCACAGATTGAGAATGGTTTCCTCAAGAGTTCCAGGGCCTTCCTTTATGGTGACCAGATGGCTGAGAAGCTCCAAAATCACACTGTTTCAAATTCAAGCCCAGTGGGGAAAAGCAAGAATTTTTTTGTTCTCACAAACCTTTTGAGGTTTGCTTTGATTGAACAGGCTAGGTCAAGTGCCCATTTCTGAATTAGTTCCAATGGGCAAAAGCATGGCCTGCTTTGATGGGCCAGGAAAGCATCATGTGCTCCACACCTAAGACAGAGCTTCTCATCCAGACCTCAGGGCCTAAGGAAAGAGACTATATATTTTTCCTCAAAATATTGGGAAATGGAGAATAGTTTCTTAAAAGCAAGCAAACCAAAGAGTTCCTATCTTCTATCCTTTATAAAGGGAGGAGCATTTTGCACAAGTCCTCTGACACTTCTGTACATCTTTTGTCTGTTTTGTTTACTTACATCACTATAAAGTCATGGGTTCCTACCTTGTTCAATAGGTTATAGTCTGTTACTATCATTATTTATTTTGACGTTTAAATGTTCCAGAGGTGACCATTAAGAACTCCTTCGAGCTGCATTTTGTATCATTTTGATGTTGCCATCTTGCTCTGAGTCGTCTCTCGTTTTCACTGTAAAAGATATTCCAGGTATGGCTCATACTTTCCCTGGCCCAGCCCTGGAATCAGTAATCATTGGGTCTGGGATTTGATTTTACCTTACTTTCAAGTAATAACAGCCTATTTCTCTTTCATGGATACTGGCAGAGTCCATGAGATGCCTGAGTCAGAGACAAAGGACTTTATTACTCATGACACAGGAAGTAACATGAGCATCAGCATAGTTGAATCCATTTTCCTGCCCCCAACTCCAACCGAAGCAACATAAAATGGCCCGGATAGATGCATGGCATTTGCATCACAGCTGAAGAACACTGAGCTTAGGAAATCCACTGCTTTTATAGCAAGTACTAAGCAAGACTTCTCTTCATCCTGGAGGGAGACATTATTCATTCTGGAGATTGTTTACTGCACACACAACTCTGAGATGGGCCTGGAAAGGAATGGTCAGATCGGATCCATTCATTCTTAGCATAGCAAGTTAAGAATATCCAGTGATGCTCAGGCCTATAGCAAATTATGTCTTCAAACAGCCTTTTCTACACAGAGCCCTTGTTCCTTTTAATGGAAAGTGATGTTTAGAAACCAAGATCTGCTTGCTGGGTGTGCTCATTGTCTTGAGCTATTTTTACTCTTAGATGCTCTCAGAAGATAGAGTTGGGAATATATGTACACACACACACACTTATGCTTAATTATCTATCATCTGCCTATCTAATCATCTGTCATCTATCTATCTACCTTTCTTTCTCCATAAGTTCACACTGATATCTCTAATGCAATACCACAGACTGATTCCAGATTTCTGCCTTCCCGTATTTATAATGTTCTTCTCTAGTAATGAGAAACCTAAAATATTTTATTTTAGCTTATTTTCTTCATGCTCCTGCAGTCTCGTCCCTGCTGCTGCTACTCACCCTCCAATCATGTGGGCAACCTCCTGATCACTCTGGCTCTAACCTGGTGTGCTGGGGGGTACGTCTCTCCTCCCCTGCCACTCTGGTCAGGCTCCGATGCCCCGTGCTGGCCCACTGCCCCTGCCACTGCTTCTGAGGACATTCTCCTCCACTCACCCGAGCTCTGAACCCCATGCCAGGCTGCTCCCACATATCCCCTGCCTGGTGAGGCAGCCTGGGCCAGGCCACCCCCTACATGCTTCACGATGCTGGGTAGGCCACTCCTGCTACTGCCACCACTCTGTAGACGCCTCTCGCCTCACTAAGACTCTGGAGCTCCCCACTCTCCCCTTCTGAGCATGCCTGCTACTAATGGCTTCTAGACAGAATTAATCAAGGACAGAGGAAAAAGGGAGAGGAACCAGTGACCATTTTTAATGTCTGCAAAAGACAATGTTTGTGGCTGTGATCTAGTGTGCTTAACCACCTCCCTATAGTATTAAATAGAGGCTATTTGTATTTTTTTTTTCTAAATTCCATTCCAGGAATCAAACTATGAACATAAATTTTGTGCATCTTTCTCTGCACCTCTCTGATGATTTTATTAGGACAGATTCCTAGAAGGGGAATGGTTCCTGGGTCATAGGGGAGGACTATTTATGCAGCTCCTGGTCTTTATAGCATAGCTTCAGTGTTCATCTTACAATTCATACACTTTTGAATAAATAAGCAACCATGACTCTGTCCCAGAGACTGCCTAGGATTTTCTACAGATGATAGTTGTTTCACAGCTTGATGACATCACCTCCTTTTTTACACCAAGATTGATGTGGGAAATTCTGTATAAATACTCTGCATCAACAAGGCGTTGTGTCACCAGGCCTCTTAAAGATGGGTAGCTTGCTGCAATACGGCTGGCTTAGCCTGTGTGGGACAGGCGCCCATGATTTATAAGGTCCAAACATGAAGTCTTCAGGAAAGTTGGTGAAGTACTTTATAGGTCACCTGTATTTTTCCTACCATAGATGTTTTGACTCACGGGTTTCCTTTATGTCACTCTGTCCATAGTCTAGGTATTATTAAGATGGAATAAAGAGGTTACTGTAAGAGAAACTGAGTAGGAGGGAGGGAGGGAGTTTGTGATTCTAAATGAGAAAAGAAAGAAATAACAGGTGAGGGAATTAAGTAGGACAAACATTGGCAGCCAGGCAACCAAGTATTCATTGCATGGGGGCCTCTGGCCTAGCTTTGTGCTGGGAGCTGTTAGGAAGTTCATTTGTTCATTCACTCAATAAACACTGACCAGTCACCAACTCCATCCAGACCATGTCCTAGACTCTGGGGACCTAAGAGAAAAGACATCGTCCCCACTCTAAAGGGGCTTTCAGTCTAGGAAAGGAGAACTCAAGTCAATAATGTGATATCTGCTGGATCTTGTTCTTCTCATTTATTTTTTTGTGGTTGATTTCGAGTTTCATGCCATTGTGATCAGAAGAGATGCTTGGAATAATTTCTATACTCTTACATTGATTGAGGCTTGCTTTGTGTCCTAGTATATGGTCCATTCTAGAGCTTGTTCCATGTGCACTGTCTTCTGGAGCTTCTAATTCACCTTGGGGAAGATTCCGTGAAGGTTTTGAACAAAGTTCTTGAAATAGAAAAAAAATGTATTGCCTAAGTGGCTGAGATGGGCAATGTTTTCTCAGACAGAGGAATCTGCATTAACCAAAGCACACGATCCTGTCAGCTTATCAGCAAGGATTCAGTGTGTATGTTCCACAGGTCCAGCACTGCCCTAGGAACTGAGGGGAATAAATTTCATACTCCATATTTTAGCAGGGAAGGTTGTGAGAGGATCATCTGCATAAGATTATTAAATGACATCTGCATGTAGGGTAAATTCCAAGTGTCTTCCCTAAGTACACAAGGCTTATTTGGGTAGCATTTGCTGTGTAACAAATAACTGCAAATTCTCAGTGGTGTACCGTGTAAGCATTTATTGGTCTTGCTCATGCATCTGTGGGTTGGCTGGGATGTGGCAGATGTTGCCTGGGCCCAACTGGGCTTGACTCCAGGCTGTGTGTTGAGTCCCAGGTCTGTTCCATATGTCTCTGCCTTCTTAGATCACCTGTTGTTTAAAGCATATTCTTGATATGGTGACAGGCCAGAGTATAAGGGGGCAGTCCTAATCTTGGAAGCACACGTCTTGCCTTGGCTCTTTTTCATGTCCACTAGCATCCACAGGTCAAAGCAAGTCACATGGCTAAACCCAAAGTGTAGGGACAGGAAAGCATGTTCTGAGGGCCATAGCAGAAGTAGGGTTTATAATATATCCTCTGCAGTCTGGCCCCTGTAGACCTCCTCTTCTTATCTCTTCTTCTCTCTGGCACCTCTGCTGCAGCCACCCCAGACCTTTAGAGTCTCCTGGACCGCCTTGATTTTTCACCCATGGTATCTGTATACATGCTATTCTATGAGCCTAGAATGCTCTTCTTTGCCTGTCCACCAGGTCAGTTCCATCACTTCCTTTCTGAATAAGCAAGGCTTGGCTCTCAGGATCAGGGGTGTTCTTATTTTTCTTTCTTTTTCTCTCCATCCCTATGAGTGGTAAGGACGCTTTGGGGCCTCACTTGGTGCCTGGTTCTCTCTCACGGTTTCTCTCTTCTTCTCCCTCCCTCCATCTTCCCCTCTTTTTCTTCTGTTTATTCTCAGTATACATTGATATGATGATTTTATTTTATCTTAAGATTTTTTGATGTGGAAATTTTTTGAGGTTTTCATTGAATTTGTTATAATATTGCTTCTGTTATATTTATATATTATATATATCATATATATATATATATATATATATAGGCATTGGAGAAGGAAAGGGCAACCCACTCCAGTATTCTTGCCTGGAGAATCCCAGGGACAGAGGAGCCTAGTGGGCTGCTGTCTATGGGGTCACACAGAGTCGAACACCACTGAAGCAACTAAGCAGCAGCAGCAACATGTAGGTTTTTAGTCCATGAGACATGTGGGGTCTTAGCTCCCTGAGAAGGGATTGAAACCCTCACCCTCTGCATTGGAAGGCAAAGTCTTAACCCCTGGACTGCCAGGGAAGTCCCCAGTATGATGATTTTAATATTAAGATTTGGAGTAGGGCAAGACACCTATCCTGTGGGCCAGGGTGGCTGGGTATGGTTCATCTGGTGACAAGGACAGTTACCTGCCCACCCTCCCATCCACCCCAGAGTTGGCATTAAGTGGGCTTGCTGGTCTGGGGGGTCCTCATCCCTCAGCTGTGGACTCTGAGGCCTTGGGTGGCTCTGTGCAGCCTGGCTGGGTTTCCAGGAGAGCCTGAACCTAGGGATGGTAAGAGGTCCGCATCCTGCCGATCAGGAGGTTCCAGGAGATTTCCCACTGCTGGTGCTCTGGAGCTAGCATCCCCAAGGGAGAGATAATATGTATGAGAAAACATCATACACGTTCCTACAAAAGGAGCTTTCTGTGCGCCTGAAGTTAATCTTCTGCCAGAGGACTTGCTTAACCACCCTTCGGTGGGATTGGTTCAGAGCTGGTATATGCGGAGTTTTCTTGAACTTATAGAATATGCAAATAAGAGCCCTGAAGATCCACAGGTCTTGGATAACTTTCTACAAGTCCTAATTAAAGTCAGAAAGAAATACAATGATGTGGCTCCTACAATGGCCCAAGGAGTGATTGAGTACAAGGAGAAGTTTGGGTTTGATCCATTCATTAGCAGTAACACCCAGTATTTTCTGGACCGATTCATACCAACTGCATCTTTTTCCACGTGCTTATTAACCANCTATTTGGAACCAGTCTGTTGTTCCATGTCCAGTTCTAACTGTTGCTTCCTGACCTGCATACAGATTTCTGAGGAGGCAGGTCAGGTGGTCTGGTATTCCAGTAGTTTATTCTTTTATTTATGAGTAGTCTGCTATATGAATATAATTGTTTATTTATGGGCATTTGAGTTATTTCCAGTTGCTACCTTTTTAAACAAATATCTGTTTATTTGGTTGTGCCAGTCTTAGTGGCACGCGGGATCTTTAGTTGTGGCATATGAACTCTTAGTTGTAGCTTGTGGGATCTAGTTCCCTGACCAGGGGTAGAACTTGGGGCCTCTGCACTGGAAACATGGAATCTTAGCCACTGGACCACCAAGGAAATGCCTTAGTTATTATCTTTTATGAATAAAGCTGCTATGCACGTGTATTTGCAAGGTCTTGTGTTTGTGGTGTGTGTGTGTGCGTGTGTATGTGTGGCCCATTCATTTCATTCTCTTGGGTAAATACTTAAAATGGAATCATTAGGACATAGTATATACATGTGTTTATAATAAACTGCCAAATTGATTTCCAAAGTGGTTTGCATGATATTGTACCCCATCAGCAACTTATGAGACTTATAGCATTCTCACCCACGTGGGCTATCTCTTCTGGTGTCCCATGGTGATTTTAACACATGTCCTTGATAAACAGTGATGTTGAGGACCTTCCTCTTGCTTACTGTCTGCACCATTTTAAAGTGTACAGTTCAGTGGCATTAAGTACACTTACAGTGTTGTTCGACTATCACTGTGGTCTAGTTCCAGAGCTTTTTCATCACCCCAAATGGAAACCCCATGCCTATTAAGCATTCACTCCCAGTTCCCTTCTCCTGCCAGTACCTGGCAACCACTAACCTGCTTTTTGTCTTTATACGCCTGTTTTTTTTTTTTAATGTACATTTGTTTTATTTTTACTGCATCTCTACTAATGAGTATGTGTTTTGATATGAGAAATAAAGCAGAGACCAAGAGTAACAGAGGATGTGTAGCGAGGGGAACCGGGGAGCTGTACTGAACTGAGTCGTAAGCTCGGTGTCAGAGGGCAAGGGGCGGTAGAATTCATCTCCCGACCATAGCTGAGAATGTTCTGCCCTGGCTGTGCTGGGTGCTCTCCTTGCACACTTCCTCTTGAACATGTATCTCACCACCACCCAACAGCCAGGTTCTAGTATTATGCCCCGCTTTTCCGTGAAGCTCCTGCTCAGGCTCTGTTTTCTCTGACCGCCCAACCTTCGGGGGGCTCCCTGTGGGCAGAGGCTCTCGCTCTGCACAGTGTAGCCATAGCTCATCACTGTGGTTCATTAAGGGCTGCAGAGGAAATGAATGCCTGGATGTCAAAGGCCACTTTGCTGGGGCTGGAGAATGAAAAGAATCAGGTGGGTTTCTAGGTGTAGCTTCAGAGTCAAAGGCAGGCTGGAGGAAGTGCAGCTGAGGGACCACGTCCAGCGCTGTGAGAAAATACCTGAATGGTAGATTCATGAGGTCCCTCCTGGCCTTAATGACCGGGGGGAGGAGAGAAGTAATGGTGAGTGACATTTATATAGTGTGTTACGGTTTACACAGCCCTTGCACGCGCATTACCTCATTTAATCCGGAAGCAGCATAGGGTGGGGTCACAGCATGTGGTCCCAGAGTTTGCCTGTCTGAGTTTGCATCCCGGCTCCTCCACGCACTCTGTGACCCTTGAATGGTTATGCAATCCTGGGTCCTGGTTACCTTACCTATGCAGGGAAGACACAGATAGGACCTGGTGCATAGATGTGTTGTGATGATTAAATCTTTATGCTGCCCATAAAGCACTTAGAACCATGCCTGGAGCATAGTAAACACTAATTAAAAGTCGGCTGTTATTACTTAATCCTCTCAAAAAGCCCTGGAGATATGTAGACAAGCCCCATTTTATGGGCATCTCTGAAGGGTGGAGTGAGCAGTCTGAGGGCGCAGTGCAGGTTCGGGGTGGGGAGGCAGGGCTTGGACCGCTGTTTGACCCCAAAGTCCTGGTCTTTCAGCTTCTTCATGCCACCTCCACTGATGCGCACTTTGCCTGGGTTCACAGGCAGGAGAAGTAAATTCTGCTGCAGTTGGCTGTGTATGAGGATGTTATAAAAGATCACTTGTCTAGAGCTCAGATCTACATGAGGTGGGGTAGCTGAGAAAACACTTTATACCCTGCTGCAGTGTGAGGAAAATGGCAAATTGTTGTCATGGGTACTTTGACAAAGCATTTAAGTTTTATTTCCTGCATGGATTTCTCCCATTCTGGTAATAGTACCTCGATTTCCCTTGGGGAGCGGCTCCCCAAGCCCTCAGTCTGTGCTTAGGATAATCATTGGCTAGAGGAGATGAGCATGTGAGCAAGTCTGGCCAATGTGAGCACTGCCTCACCGTAGCCACGAGGGGAAGCTCAGGAGTGGTAGGAGAAGCTCAGGAACAGGAAGCTCAGGAACGGTAGGTGATCCAGTCCGAGGGCCACCAGGCTTACCTGCAGCACTCTGAGCACAGCTCTCGGGGAAGAGGCATTTCTTCTCCTCTGGGGCGATGCAGAGGATGTGATAGAGCCTGGAGTTCCAGAAGCCGTGTTGCCACCACAGTAGGGATAGCCTGCCAGAGAGTGGGGCTAGCCCAAAGGCAAGTGGGGCCGAGAGATGGAGAGAGAGAGTGGGAGGGAGGGGAGAAGGAGGGAGGGAGGGAGAGGCAGGAGACAGAGAGGGACAGGGTGGTGGGAGGAAAGCCCAAGGCCCTTGAGTTTGGATCCACTGGGACTTTTCTGCTATGCTTCCTTTTCTAAGCGCCTGCAAGCTTGCTAGCACTGTGCTTTACTGCAGTCGTGTCCTGTTAGTGTCCCAACAGCCTCTCCAGAGAGATGCAGTAGCACCCTACGACAGAGCGGGAAACTGAGGCTCTGAGTGACAAAGTGCACTCAGGTGACTGCGGGCCGTCTGTTGAAGGCTCAGCCACTCAGCTCGGAAGGATGTTCACACTGTTGGATGAAAGCCCTGACCCTGTCCTCGGGCAAGGATGCTCCTCCTCCTGGAAGTGGGCATAACAGAGAGGATTCAGAAGCCCCTGAAGGCGTCTTCTTTGGCTCCATCCCTCAATTATCCTTCTGACAGCCAGATTTGGACCAAATTGGATTTAGTGCATTTCACAATTTTGTTGAACAAATTTGTGGATTAAGGAAACAAATTAAATCCACATTTTTATTTGACATCATCAAAAATATGACATGCAGACTGGAAATGAACCTTCCTGGTCTTAGAATAATTTCAATGAAGACTGAGTTCTTCCCGCTTTTCTCTTTTCTTTTTTTTTAAAAAAACTTATTCTTACAAAAACCTTTTGGAAGGTCCTCCAAATCTTACCTGAGACCTGAGATCTGACTCTTGGGTTTAGTTCAGGCTGCAGTACCTATCCCTTTCTAGAAAGAAGGATCCCTCTCTCTCCCCACCCATCATTTATCATTTCTCTCATTCCTCTCATGATTTCCTCTTGGCCATAGCCTAATTTAAGTTTCAGCATTATTCTGTAACTGGACTAACAGATTTTCATGTTAGTGCCAATGCAAGTACTCCATCCTTTCTCTGAACTCTTAGGTCAATAAATATATAGCTCATTTGATAATTAGTTAGGTGCTTTTGACATTTTACCCAATAGCTTTGAAAACAAGGTAGATATTTCATTTCTCCATCTCTGTTCCTTGACTTCATGGTAGACAGACTAGCTGTATGTGGGCAAGAAATGAGATTTCTACTTCTCTATATATGTACCTGACATGTAGTAGCACGCAGTGAATATTTACTGCCTTATAAATTTAATTGGCATATGATTCCTTAACAATAAAATGGTAACTTTTTAAGAGAGAGAAGACATTATCTTGGCTGGGCTTAGTGGAAGGGAGACTGTGAAGACCATTGGGTTAGTGTGGGGGCTTTGATGCCAGACAGCGTGGGCTTGAATCCTGGCTCCCCATTTATTGGTGATACTACTTTGACAATGAGGTAATCTTTCCATGCCTCAATTTCCCCTCCTATAAACTGGAAATAACAATAGCATTTGATCAAGCCCCTAAAACAGGAATAGAGGAAGCATTTTCTAAATGTCAACTATCACAGTTTTATTATTGCTTCCCAATCATCACAACATGCTTATGAAATACTTATGGCTGACACACAGGTGGACTTTACCATATTGAATTTTTGTCCAGATGATCAGATCCTTATCTTTAAAACCTGAACTATCTGAGTGACTGTGGTTTTCCTTTCCCATTATATAATATATATAAAGTAAAAGAACAGAAAAGAAGATGACCAAAACCAATAAGACAAACCAATTAAAAAAATAGAATGAATCAGTGTTAGCCAAAGAGAAGAGCCTGGGGGAATGTGAGGAAGGCTGCCAAATCTATTGAGTAAAAGATGGCGGGGAGAACCATCAATTAAAATTAATTAAAAGCTTTTAATTCTTGTGATGCTGACCTCATTCTCCAGGTGTCTGAGACAAAGGAAAGAAATGTGGGTACTTAAGTGGCATGACATTTTTCCAACTGGCTACTTTCCCTTTAACCAGACCAAGCCTGTCTCTTCCATCTTGCCCTGACTCATGGCTCAGGTTCCTCTGCTGAAAAGAGAGGCAGTCCTGAGGCCTGGCAAGCAGCTAACTAGACCCTTCTCCCACGTTCTCATCCATCAGCATGTCATGCTGATTACACTTTCAGAACGTATCCTGATTCTGGGCACTTCTCCCCCATGCCAAATCTTCATTTCCACCTGGAACTACAGTGATTTGCTATGTGGTCTTGTTTCCACTCATATTTATTATTCTCTGAAACTGCCTTGTACTGACTTTTCTGATTTGTTTTTTCATTTGTTGTCACCATTAGCTGTAAACATCTCATTCACCAGTGGCTGCTGGATGCATGGTCCAATCAATATTTCTTTCTTTTTAAAGAAAATTTTTTTGGAATATAGTTGATTTACAATGTTGTGTTAGTTTCAGGGGTACAGCAAATGAATCGGTTTTATATATATATATATATATATATATATATCCATTCTTTTTTAGATTCTTTTCCCATATAGGTCATTACAAAATACTGAGTAGAGTTCCCATGCTATACCATGGGTCCTTATTAGTTATCTATTTCATATATAATAGTGTGTATATGTTGGCCTCCCTGGTGGCTCAGTAGGTAAAGAATCCACCTGCAATGCAGGAGACTTGGGTTAGATCCCTGGGTCAGGAAAATCCCATGGACAGAGAAGCCTGACAGGATATAGTCCATAGGGTTGCAAGGGTTGGATATGACTTATCGACTAAGCCATCACCAGGATCTAGGCTCTATTTACTTTCTTTCCCCACATATCCCCCAAATTACATATACAAACATCTAACCTATCTTTTATATATAAATCCATATAATGTATAAATATCATATAAACATATACATCTCTCTATATACACATATATATTACAGATGCAATATTTAATGGAATTACAACTTGGTTAGGGGCTAGAATCTAAAATATGCCTTAGGCTGAAATTAGTTGTTGTTTAGTTGCTAAGTCCTGTGTGACTCTTTGTAACCCTATGAACTGTAGCTCATCAGGCTCCTCTTTCCATGGGGATTCTCCAGGCAAGAACACTGGAGTGGGTTGACATTTCCTCCTCCAGGGGATCTTCCTGATGCAAGGATTGAACCCACATCTCTCGTGTCTCCTGCATTGGCAGGTGGGTTCTTTACCACTGAGCTACCTGGGGAGCCTCCAGGCTAAATTTTTATATAGTAAAATTTCTACTTGAGAACCCTTTACAGTACACAGAGAACATACATAACTTTCAATCTGTAACTACAACTTGTATGGTAATAGTAAACATATATAAAAGGAAATATCAATCAGCTCTTTCACATACAACTCTGGATGAAATAGCTGCAAATGAGAAAACACAAATTCTAGTTCTCACCCCTGTCTACCCTGTGACCATAATTTGCAAAGACTTCTCACAATCCAGATGACAACTGATTCATTCCCTCCGGCATATGGATTGCTATGTCTTTCCTTGTAAGTCAGATATCCTCTGAGATTATTTTAATTGGAACCCTTATGACTTTCCAACAACTTGAGGTGGTCCCAATAACTGGCAGATATATAATAATTCTATTAAAATAAAAAACAGAAAAAGACATAAGAAGGGGGAAATAAATAACCTAAAAAAAGTCAGGCAATTATAATTCCATTAAAAGACACTAAACTCTGAGCTTCCTGGAAGTCAAGAGAAAAAGGGAACATCTTAGACAAGCATTCTCATTGCTTAATCAAAATAATCAAAAGACAGAGGTTCTCTCATGGCACTATTTTAAACAAATAGGGAATTCCCTGGCAGTCCAGCAGTTAGGACTCTACGCTTCCAATGCAGGGGCCCTGGGTTCGATTCCTGGTTGGGGAGCTAGGGTCCTGCAAGCTGTGCTGTACGGCACAGACAAAAAAAGTTAGAAGTCACTGATAATTTTATCATGGTGATATTGTTGTTCAGTTGCTGTCATGTCTAACTCTTTTGCAACCCCATGGACTGTAGCCTGCCAGGCTATTCTATCCATGGGATTTTCCAGGCAAGAATACTGTAGTGGGTTGCAATTTCCTTTACTAGGGGATCTTCCAACCCAAGGATCAAACCTGTGTCTCCTGCATTGTCAGGTGGATTCTTTACCACTGAGCCACCTGGGAAGCCCAGTCATATTATTATTTTTGCACATACACCCTGTATTCCAGTCCTTGTCTGCAAACAACATAGTAGGTAGTTTCATTTTAAAAATACTTGAATGGGCAAAACATTCACATAGTTTGAAAACTGAAAAGTGTGAAAGTGAGCAATGGAAAGTTTCCTCCCTTTCTTGTTATACATTTGCCTCGATTCAACTCCCTTCAGTCTCCCCCTCTGTTGTATCCATCTAGAATCTTGATCCATATTCAATCACAACTTTGTCATCATCGACAATAAAATATAGATCCTTATTTCTTTAGTTTAATGACCTATCTTGCATGCATTTCCATATCAGTAGGAAAGCCTCCCCAATTCTCTCTCATAGCTACAGCGGATCTCATTGTTGGGATGTACTGTTACTTGCCAGTGCCCTGCTGACATCATCTTCATTTGGGCTGTTCCTTTTTTTCTGCTTGTTTGGTGTTAGAAATGAAGTGTGCAGTTTCACAATGTAGGTGTATATATATATACAATACATCCCTGAAGTGATGGCTGGGTCAAGGGATAAATGCATTTGTGAATTTGATAGCTCTCACCAGTTTGCCCTCCAGAAGGGCTCCGAAAACTTATGCTTCTACCAGTAGTGTCAGAAGGTTGAGTTGTCATATACTGTCTCTGTACTCCAGACCAGCATCCTCCTGCTAACTTCTAAGGAGGAAGGAGAAGGAATGTGAATAAGGAAGAACTGCTTATCAGGCACCTGTTGTATGGCAAGCACACACAGCGGACACGCGTTACAGCCTCACTGGAGCCCTGTGAAGCAGTTTGTTTCCTGGATTCTTACTATTGAGACAGTTTTGTCTCAGAGAGGCTGAGGAACTTTGTGCAGTGTCTCAAGGAAGTGGAAGAGAAGGGTCCTGTCCCTGTGGCTGGCTCTGAGGCTGCTGTTGTGCCAGAGTCCTGCTCTGTGGGAGAGTGTCTCTCACCTGGTCCTAGTTGGCATGCATCGGCCCTGCTGCTCAGTCCTGTCCGACTCTGTGTGACCCCAGGGCCTGTAGCCCTCCAGGCTCCCCTGTCCATGGAATTTTCCAGGCAAGAATGCTGGAGTGGGTTGCCGTTTCCTCCTCCAGGGTCTCTTCCCGACCTAGGGGTCAAGCTCACGCCTCTTCCTTCTCCTGCATTGGCGGGCGGGTTCCTTACCACTAGCGTCACCTCATGGACCAGCAGTGATGCCAACAGTTTTTAGCGTCTCAACTGTTTTATTTTCTTGGCTGGCTTGAACTTCAAGTGCCACAGCTCAGCCCTTCTTAGAGGAACTCCTGGAATATTCACTCCCTTCTCCACTTGGCCTCCTGCCTAGGTCCCAGCCCTTGCCCTCACAGGTGATTTCTGAGGGTGAAGCAGAGCTCCTCCGGGTGCCCCTCTCCCAGGAGGGCATCCAGCCATTCCTCCAGGTCCCGGACCAGCCGCTCCAGCTCTTGCACCTCTTTCTCTAGCTTCTCCAAGAATACATGCAAGTTCTCTTTCAACCAGGTCCTCACGACCTTGATCAGCTCTTCTGGGGAGTCACTGGTCTGGTATTCAAACACCTAAAAGGCAGACACCGAGGCTGTATCTCGAGCATTTTCCTGCAGACCTCTCTTGCTGTGCTGGTTTCTACAAGTTCCCCAAGCCTTTGCCATGCTTTCCTTCTGTCCCAAGTACCCATCCCCACCTTCTCCACCAGACCAACTCCTACCTATCCTTCAAAGACCCTGTTCATCAGTGACACCTATGGAAAGCCTTTTCAGACATTCTCAGCCACGCTTAATGTCCCTTCTTGAATATGTTACCTGGGAAGTCACAGGATTCTGGGGGTAGTTACATTCTCTGATCCTTTCTGACACCTCCCAACTTCTTCCTGAAACAGGTACGAACACCACCTCTTACTAAGGTAAAGGAGCAGGAGTTGGAATACATTTGCCTGGTCATCCCAGGGGGATGAAGAGGATGGGAGAAGGCAAGCTGTGGAGGTCCCCGTGGTGTGCAACCAGCTACAGGTTACACTCCCGACTCTGTGAGCTCTTGGCTCCTCCCTCCACAGTCCTCCACAGTGCTCACCTGATATTCCTGTGCCCACATAAAGCACCAGGACCAGCAGTGCCAACAGCGTCTGGGGGCAAGAAGAGGAGGAGGTGAGTCCCTGGAGGGTAGACGAGCACCCTGCCTCCCTCACAGAGGGCTAGGAATGGGGATTCACTTTTTCTGTTTATCTGAGTCCCACGTGCTTGCTACAAAACCCACAGAACCACGGGGTTAGATAACAGGGCGACCTGCTGACATTTCCTTGGCGTTTTCCCTCCTTTGTCCCTGGTGAGATGGAAGGCTTACCTTTATTTTCATTATTTGTCTCACTTTTGCCTTTTATTTTTTGTTTGTTTTAAATGCTATTTTAAAAAGTAAACTTTATTGTGGTATAATTCACATATGATAAAACGCACATTTTACATGCGCCGTAATGTCTATACTCAGTCCATGGGGTCGCAAACAATCAGAGTGACTTAGTGACTGAACAGTGTCTACACTTGTGGAGTGGGCTTCCCAGATGGCTCAGAGGCAAAGAATCCACTAGCCAATGCAAGAGATACAGATTTGATCCCTGGGTTGGGAAGGTCCTCTGGCAAAGGAAATGGCAACCTACTCCAGTATTCTTGCCTGGAAAATCCCATGAACAGAAGAGCCTGGCAGTCCATGGGGGTTGCAAAGAGTCGGGACATGCTGAACACACACATACTACTACATACATGTGGAGTATCACCCCAGTGAAGACATAGAACATTTCCATCATCCTAGAAAATTCCTTTGTGTGCTTTTGCGGCCAACTCCCTCTTTCCCCCTACCCTGAAGGAGGGAACAGCTCATCTGCTCTCGGTCACTCTTTGCCTGTCCTGTGACTTCACATCAGTGAAATCACATATCACGTTCTTTTTTGTTGAGCTGCTTTTACTCAGTATAATGCTTCTGAGACATCTGCCTGTTTGGGGGTTTGGGGTTATCGATGAGTAACATTGTGGTGTATGAATATAGAATGTGTGTGTGTGTACAGATACATGTGTGATATGCGTGCTCTCAAATGGATGCCTGTGGTGTTAAGGAGTTTCTTGGTTCTAGCTGGCTCAGAATTCCATCTACCTCTAGTACAACTGGCTTTCCAGCGTCTCTGCTCTCAGCCCCAGAGCAGCTGCCCTCTGCTAAGCCATGGGTGAGCTAATCCTTCGCATGCACATCCCGGCCCACAGCCGAGGAGCTTGGCGATCCCCACCTGAGCCGGGTGCTGTCAGCACACAGCCCTTCTTCCCTCCAAGGCCTTGTCCTCCGGAGGCCGGCAGCTCCGCCTGCCCAGACCCTGCAGCTCCGCAGGACTGGGCTCTATCTGCCCTCTGGCTCTTGGCACAGCCGTTGTGGAGAAAGAGTTGAGGCAACCATCGTTTTTTTTCCCCTCAGCGATTGTACTTTTGTGCTGTCCTTTGCCTCACCTGAAAATAGTTGCTCTGTATATTTTCTCCAATTTTATGGCCGCTTACAATGACTGTGAGGGCCAGTTTGGCCCCAGTTACTGTATTAAGGCCGGAAATGAAAGTCTACCCCTTGGGGTTCTGATGCAGGGATGAAATGGCTTCCTGAAGACAGCATTGCTCCCTGGCACTTGGGTCAGTCCAAGATAATTTAGGAGATTTTGGTGGGGATACCAGGATCCAGGAGGGAGAAAAGTGAGAGAGCCTTTTGGAGAGGTGGATGAAGGTGGAAGGGGAGTCTGAGTCTCCGAGGGGCCTGGCACCCTCTCCTGATGGCCTCACGGTGTGGCTGGGAGGTCTCAGCACAGCATATTTAGAGACTCCTGCTTTCAACAGACAATGTGAGTTAGAATAGTGACCAAGTCAGCTGCCCTCTGCTAAGCCATGGGTGAGCTAATCCTTTGCATGCACATCCCGGCCCACAGCTGACGAGCATGGCGATCCCCACCTGAGCCGGGTGCTGTCAGCACACAGCCCTTCTTTCCCTCCAAGGCCTTGTCCTCCTGAGGCTGGCAGCTCCGCCTGCCCAGTGGAGAGAAGATTAAGGCAGAGACAGTAGTGATCAACATTGACTTTCCTCCCAACTCACTAGATGTGGGTTTAATCAGATTTAATTTGACTTGAAATAATACATTTCTTAGGTACCTGAGTTTGTGAAGTAAGATTTAGACCGGCTACCACAAACAAAGAAGATAGAGATTTGCATAATTTGTTTCTTTCCTGGATAGTTTTAAAAAATATATATACTAGCAACATTATAATTGCTGTTAACTTTAAAAATAAAAATAAATTGGATAGTAACAATGTGACCGAATCTCACAGACACACTAGAAGTGAAAAAAGCCAGACATGAAGGGGCACACTGTCTGACTCTACTCCACGAATTCATGAAATTCAGGGATGTGCAAAACTCATTTGTGATGCTAGAACTCAGAACCGTGGTTATGGGGTATGAGCTGCGAAGGGGCCTTGGAGGAGTCTTGGAAATGCTCTATATACTTTGATCTGGGTAGAAACTGCCTGGCTGTGGACACCCAATGTGAAATCACTGTAGATTAGGGCACTTTTTTCTTTTCTTAAAAATATTCCCTAAGAGTATCTAAGAACATGTTGTTGTTATTTAGTTGCTAAGTTGTATCTGACTTTTTTGCGACTCCTTGGACTGTAGCCTGCCAAGTTCCTCTGTTCATGAGATTTCCCAAGCAAGAATGCTGGAATGGGTTGCCAGTTCCTTCTCCAGATGTAAGTTCCTTCAAACTTACATCTCCTAATCTCCTACATTGCAGGTGAATTCCTTACCGCTGAACCACCAAGGAAACCCTATCTAAGAACAGAGACTGATTCATTCTCTATAATGGCTGATGAGCATCCCGTGGTCTGAACATTCTTCCATTTCTTTAACTATTCCTCTGTCAATGTGCTTTACAGATGATGTCTTGATCTGCATGCTTGCTGCTAAGTTGGCTTTTTGTTTGTTTGTTTTTTGTGCCAAGTGAGGTCAAAAGCAGGGGAAATGGACTAAAATTTAGTCCTTCTCTTGTGCTGTTGTGGAGTCTGAGCCAAATCATTTTTTCTCTCTGAGCCTCAGTTTATTCATTTGTAAAATGGATTTTTTTGAACTTTGTTTTTGGACTGCACCACTCAGCATGTGGGATCTTAGCTCCCGGACCAGGGGTTGAACCTGCGTCCCCTACAGAAGTCCCTGTAAAATGGATTTTAATATATGCTATAAGGTCTTTCAAAAATGCAAAAGTGAGGCCTCTGTAGTTGAATCAGTTTGGGAAATGCTGTGTTAAAGTTACATGGATTTCCTTGCTGCAGGAGTCGTTGGAGCCTTCATTATGTGAAGGAGCTGTGTGACTCTCTAGGGGGAAAATGAGAGTGTCAGCGTTCCCCGGACCACAGAACTTACATGACTTTTCTAGTAGGAGCATTCCTAAGTTTTGGTACAAGAGGAACACTTTTCAGCGAAAACTGCAGCACAGCCGGAGCCCCGCAAGGCCTCTATCTCGCAGTGAGGTCCAGTGTAAAGAAGTCGAAAGGTGTATTAAGCGTATAAGTGAACAAATCTTTTGAAAACATATATAGATCAGTCATGTGTTGCTCTGCTTAAACCCCTGCCATGGCTGCTTAGTAATCTCAGACTAAAATCCTACCCCTTCCCACTGTATGCCGCGCCCCGCTGACCGTCCCCGCCGCCTCGTCCGTCTTCCCTGCGCTTCCCCATCTGGCGGGCAGTGCAGTGGCCGGAAGCCTTGCTAAGGGTTCTGGAATCAGGGGGCCTGGTTCAAATCCCAGTGTGTCTCTGCTGTCTGGCCTTTCCAATCTCACTTTACCCATGTGAAAATGAAGTTCATAACAGTTGCCTCTCGGGAATGTCAAGACATGCAAGAGAGAGGAGTAGAAACCCCAGGCTGTGCACACCAGTGCTAACATTTTTCCATTTTGACAAAATCCTATGTGAGTTTTGAATCCCAGCCCTTGGAACAAAGGCTCCGGGACGGCTCCAACTTAGGTAAAGTATCCTGTTTATTTTGGCGCATTTGTTCGTTCATTCAGCACCTGTTATGCACCAAGCACTAACCTAGGCACTCGGGATACAACAGGAAGCGAAACAAGACTCCCGAGCCCCTCTGGGGACATTCCTTGTGCTGGCAGTGTGAGAGCTGATAAGGCGTCAGTATCGGCTTCTAGAAGGAGCTCCTGGGTCCCTGTACTCTGTTCCACCAGGGTGGGCTCTCGGGGGAGTCGGGCTGAGAGCCTCTCCCTGACTTCGAGGGCCCCACAGGCTGCCTGGAGCGTCCAAGGGGGCCCAGATGGGAGGAGAGCCATGTCCCCTGGTCTGGCCTCACCTGCTTCCTGTCCTCCCAGTGACTTCCCCTTCTCTCGGCTGCCACTCGGCCCCGGCTGCCCACCTGGGGGACCACCATGGCCTCAGGTCAGGCTGCCTAGGCAGAAGAGGGTACCCCCGCTCCCTGGCTTCTGGTCACCAAGCTCTCTCAGGCCGTGAGTTCTGATGTCACAGAAGGTGGGGACAGTCAAGCCCCCACCCTGCACCACCCTGAGGGTTAGCCCCGACTTGCTTTTCACATAAATGTAAAAACAAAGACTGGAAAGAGAAACACACTGAAAGATTATATTTCAAGATGGTGATTTTTTTATCCTTTTTCTTCTGTATTTTCAAATCTTTAATAAAATGCAAGTCTTTAAATTCAAAAATGATAAAAATTTTTAACAAATATTTATTGAGAGAAGTATAGATTCACATGCAGTTGTAAGAAAGAGTATAGGAGATCCTGGATATCCTTTACCCAGTTTCCTCTGATGGTAACACAGGCTATTGCCATGGATACAATCTACCAATCTTATTAGTCTCCCCAGTTTCATTCTGTTCATTTGTGTGTGTATTTAAATCCTAAATAATTCTGTCACATGGCTAGATTTGTGCATCTACCATTATAGTCACCACCATACAGAAGAATTTCCAAACTGTAGGGTCCTGTGTTGCCCTTTGATGCCTGCCTCCTCCCCTGCCCCCTTCTCTCACTCTCTAATTCCTGGCAACCACTGATCTGTTTTCTATTTCTAATTTTTTTTTTTTTTTTCTGTGGATGTTCATTTCCTCCAGCATCATTTTTAAAAAATGCTTTCATTTCTCTTTTGAATTTCTTTTGCATCTTTGTCAAAACTAAATTGTGCATATTTGAATGCGTCTATCTCTTGTTCTCTGCTTCATCCCATTGACCTGTATATCGATCCCCATGCCAACACCCACTGTCCTGACTAACTGTACAGTAAGCCTTAGTGTTGAGTAGAGCGATTTCTCCACTTTGTTCTTTGTCAAGATCATTTTTAGCACCTCTATGGCCTGAGCCTTTCCATTTAAACTTTAGAATAAGATGTCTGTCAAAAAAAAAAAAAAAAAAAAACTTCCTAGCTGCAATTTTGACAGGAATTGCATTAAACCCACAGATCTCCTGGGGGAGAACTGTCATCTTTACTATGTTGTATCTTCCAATCTATGGACATGGTATGCCTCACCGCTGATTTAGGTTTTCTCCGATTAGCATTTTGTAAGTTTTAGCATACAGGTCCTATACATGTTTTAAGTGTATATTCAAATATTTCACTTTGGATTCCCTTCATATTTTAAAAGTCTCCATTTACCAAAGAAATTCCATGTGTTAAGACAGCATTAATTTTTAACATTTTGATTATCTAGCTTTCCCAAAGTGACGTGTACAAAGTTTCTGATTAGCACCCACATAACTTTTATTCATTGAGCATCTACTGTATACTAGGTACTTCATTAACTTTATTTTATTACATCTTCTCCAGGCTATAATTCTGTAGGTATTTGGGAATTAAGTCTGTTTTATTAGCCATTGTTATCTCTAAATCCCATTATGCAGCCTGTTACATACTACATGTTCAGTAAAAATATCTGTTGAATGGATGAATAATGAGCAACTTCAGACTGTGGCTTCTGAGAGCCCCTGAGCTGTGTCTGGTGAAGTAGTCATAGTACTTGGATCAGAAAATATTTGTTGAATGAGAAAAGCAGGTGGTATGATTTTAATTTCGCCAATGAAGAAGCTGAGGCCCAGGGCAGCCAAGGAAGGATATTAGCTGTAGTAGGTGTCACATGCTGTTATTGACTCTGTTCCAGCACCCATGCTAAGTGCTGTCCATACATTATCTCATCTAATCCTCACAACTGCCCTGCAAGATTGGTGCCATCAGTCTGTCTGGACATTACTCTCCTTATTCAAGATTATACGCTGTGCCAGGGGTCTGAGTGCAGGTTATTTAACTCCAGTCTTTTAGTTTACCTCAAGGGGTTAATGTAATTTCAGCCAAAAGCAAAGAGAGTTGGCATTCTTGTTATCCTTTGTGGTTTTATTGTGGGTGAATAGATGTGGGAGTCCTATGAAATTTTTTGAAATATCAAAAGTAGCTATATTCCTTCTTCAACTCCATGACCATCCCAGTTTGGCATCCAGAAATGTCAGACAATCTCTGCCCCTTCTTCCCCCTTCTCCTGCATATTCTTCTTCTTCTTATCATCCATAACTAAGATGAGTCAAGAAATTACTGAGTTCAGGACTCTATGTGAAATGCTTCATATGTATTGACTCACTGTATTGCTATTTCAACTCTGGATGGTAAATAATATTATTATCCCCATTTTACAGACGAGGAGACTAAGACTCACAGTGTTACATCAACTTTCTCGAAGTTACACAGCTCATGGGAAGCAGGGGTGAGATCGGAACTCTAAGGAGCTGATTCCAGCTTCCAGGGTCTTGCGTGCCATGAGATGCTGCCCCTTCCATGGGAATACTCAAGACCAGAAAAAGAAAGGGGTCTGCCCAAGCCAATCGGATAAAAGGGGACCAGATCTCAAACCTCTTGCTCCCACTTGGGACCTCTTCACAAGGCCACCCGTGTCATCCCCATGGTCTTGCTCATGGGCAGCTACTGGCCTCTGGGGTTTCACCTCCGGGAAATGTTTCAAATGTAATATTCAGACACTCAAGGACTGCCCATTAAACTAATGATGGCATATTGAATGTAACGAATTACATTCATGTTAAGAGAAGACAACCGGAAACAGTTTCCTAGAAACCCAGTGAATTCTTCCAGGAAACTGCTCTGAAGAGCAGTGATGAGTTGGGGAACTTCTGGGATTAGTTCTGAGGGGCAGGGAAGAGAGGGAAGCCGGGCAGCCCTACCCGGCCCTCAGCGCGCATGCCCAGAAGTGGTTGTGCAGGAGGCTGGGGCAGGGTTGGTGCTGGGCGAGATATCTCTAAACCTCCCCCGCCAGCCAGCGCTTGTTCACCAGTGCGGAAAGAAGGAGGGGATGAGACTAGAGGGAGGGGCCGCAGACTGGGGAATTAGTCTTCCTAAGTGAATGTGGGAATGAATGGGGGAAAGGAGGGGCGTATGAGTGGAAAATGTGTGGGTGAAAAAGAGTTCCAGGCAAATCACTAATGGAAAAATTACACCATATGAAGGGAACAACCTGCCCCGTGCATACAGGCGGGGACCAAGCAGTGCTCTGTGTGTCTCCTAAGCCCGTCTGAGTTCAAATCCTGGTGTCATGGTGTCTCTGAGTCTCAGTTGTCTGAAAAAAATGAGACCAGTACTAACTTATGTCTTGTGGGGTTACTGAGAGGACCAGCTGGGATGACCTGACGGAAGAGGGTCTGGTTCAAAGTAGGAACCCGGTTAGTTCCCCTCCCTCCCTCTCTCCTCCCGCTCCTTTGCCCTCTCCTTACTTCTCCAGTGTTTATTGACTTGCTTCTGTGCTAACTCAGCGCAAGTCTCCCCTAGTAGTTTCAGAAGGCAAAGACTTCCTATGAAAAATCTATCCAGAAAACTGATCCGCGTGGTCTAATAGGCAAGCCTGGATGGCAGTGGGAGGGACCTAATGGGGTGTGGAGAATGACAGGATGGCTCCATAAAGGAGGAGGCACTTTTGGCTAGCTGGAGGGTAGAAGAAGCCGTACCTTGGGAAAAATCATGGGCAAAGACCTCCCAGCCTTGGTCTTCCACTGGAACCCACCCAGTCCTAGCCTGGGTCTGACTTGTTTGTATAACAAGGATTATAAACTCAGAGGCATAGAGGCACTGTACAATGCATAAAATGAGAGGAGTGGGCTGGATGGACAATGAAAGGGGTTGGTGGGGACTGTGGCAAATTGTAACATGCGTGTCTAGAAGGGGGGCTTCCCAGGTGGCTCAGACTGTAAAGAATCTGCCTGCAATGCAGGAGACCAGGGTTCAGTCCCTGGATTGGAAAGATCCCCTGGAGAAGGAAATGGCTACCCATTCCAGTATTCTTGCCTGGAAAATCCCATGGACAGGGGAACCTGGTGGGCTCCAGTCCAAGGGGTTGCAAAGAGTCGGACACAACTTAGTGAGTAAACAACAACAGCCTCTGGAAGAACCAGCCAATTGCTGCTAGGACAATAGAAGATCCAGGGTTGCAAGATCTCCTGTTTCTTTGTTTTTCGAGAGAAGCTAGAAATTCAGTCTTTTATGTGAAATCTCCTGACTCATAAGTATTGGTAACAAATTCAACTTTAGAGGGGAAAGCACTGAATGGGTGAAACACAGGCCATTGGTTTATGAACTCTGACTCATTGTGTGTCTGCCGGAGAAGGCAATGGCAACCCACTCCAGTACTCTTGCCTGGAAAATCCCATGGACGGAGGGGCCTGGTGGGCTGCAGTCCATGGGGCCGCCAAGAGTCGGACATGACTGAGTGACTTCACTTTCACTTTTCAATTTCCTGCATTGGAGAAGGAAATGGCAACCCACTCCAGTGTTCTTGCCTGGAGGATCCCAGGGACGGGGGAGCCTGGTGGGCTGCCGTCTATTGGGTTGCACAGAGTTGGACACAACTGAAGCGACTTAGCAGCAGCAGCAGCAGCTATGTGACAGGCACTCTGCTGGGCCCAAACATGGCTTGTCTCTAATTTTCATAACAACCTTTCTATTTGGGGATTCTTACCTATGAAAGCAGGCAATAGAAGTCTTTACTGCTCACTAAATTTAGAAAAGGTAAGTTTGTCAGGGAGGACCAAAGGGAGCTCCTGGAATAATAGATGGAGAGGCTGCAGATCCAGGGACAGGAGTAGGTATTGGAACCACAGGCCAAGGCATGTCACAGGAGCAGTCTGAACCCAGAACAGTATGGGGCAAATGCTGGATCCCAAAGCCATGAAAGAATTCAAAATTCTCTTGGTGTCTGCATTAGTTACCTATGTCTTCTGTAACAAATTGCTGCAAAGTAGGTGACTAAAACAACAGAAATTTATTTTCTCACAGTTCTGGAGACCAAAAGTCCAAAGTTCATATCTCTGGGGTGAAATCAAGGCATCAGGCTGGCTACATGCCCTCTGGAGGCCCTGGAGGAGAAGCTCTTCCTTGTCTCTTCCAGCTTGTGGTGGCTGCCAGCATTCCTTGGCTTGTATCTGCATCATTCCTGTCTCTGCTTCCACAGTCACACTGCTTCCTCTTTTGTGTGTGTGAAATCTTCCTCTTGTAAGGATATGTGTACGGGAGCCCACCCAGATAATCCAGGATTATCTCATTATCTCAGAATCCTGAATTTAATGACTTCTGCAATGTCCTTTTCTACAATATAAAGTAACAGCACAGATTCCAGGAATTAGGACATGGATCTCTTTGGGGAACTTATTCCAGCCACTGCAGCGTCTGGAACATTCCCTAAAGATTCAAAGCTCTAGACTAGGCCTTGTCACAGGCCTGGCCCCTGGCTACCAAGAGGTGGGGAGGAGGATCTGGCCTTCTGTTGCTTCTGCAGTGGGGGACAGGGCTGTGTCCTGCCCCTACTCCCGCCCAGGCTCACACGTGGGGGATCCTTTCAAGGAATAGAGGGATAGGGATGCAGACCAAACTATTACTTGCTGCTCCCATCTGCTCTGAGATGGAGACCCAACTCAGATGGACTGGGGTGCACCTGAGTTGTCAGCACCGTCGGGGCAGGGGTCTCCGTGTCGCCCTCTGCAGGAACCCCAGAACTTGGTCTGATGCCTGGCGCCTAGTAGGAGCTCCGTGTCTGTTCACAGCTGCCGCCGCCAAAGTCTGTGTCTCTCTCGGCTCCTGTTACTGCAGCAAGTGGCACCTGGGACGCCGGATGAGTGAGGGGACAAAAGTGTACATTTACTCACAGCTGTGGCATATGCTTGTCTGCTGGGGATGTGGGCCACACCAAAATACCCCTCTGCATGCCCCATTAACCAGAGGGCTAGAAGAACTGTGAACAGTGGACCAAAAAGGAAAAAAAAGCGGGATTAATTTATGAGGCGTTTTGCTGCCTGGATGGTTCATTGCATACCCGTTTTGTGCTTCTAGACTTACTGTACTTCAACATCCAGGGGCTCTTTTGTAATATGCCAAATATTCCGCCGTTATTGTTCTAGGCACCTCCTGTTGGTCATTGGGCTAATTTATTTCAGTCGGAATTTCAGGACCAGACACAACTCTTATTACTCACTGCTTCGAAGAGGGAATAAAAGAGCAATTGATATTTGGAAAAATGAAAAATATGTCCAGAAGACGTTGGGCCCTGAGTCCAAGAAGAAAAAAAAAAAAAAAAAAAAAAGGTCGGGGGCGGGGGAAGCTGGAGGGAAAACTAAGGCAGGCTTACCTCGTAATGCACTCTGTCGTGGCCTGTCTGGGAGACGTGGAGTCTAGATAATGTCTGCAGACAAATGAATTAAGGATGGGGCTCTGAAAATTGCTCAGACACCTGGGTCCTTCTGCACATGACTTCAGCTGCCACCTGCAGGAGCAGAGCTGGGACAAATCCCAGTGTGGAGGGCACACCTCCATTAGCTGTGTTAAATTGGGACTTGGTTTGGAGGATGAGGGAGAAATTCTGGGGTAGGGGTGTTGAATTCCTGAGGCTGCATGCTCCTGAGTCCATGGAAAAATGGACCGAGGGATAGAATTTTGGAATGTGACAGCTCAGCCACTGGTTTCAGAAGCAGTAGGATGCTGGATATGAGAAGGGCCCTGGGGACGGGTGTAGAGACGATCCAGAGGCATCCCCGAACCCTGCAAGTGGTCTTTCTAGGGCCAGAAGGGTGAGCATCTCCTTTGCCGCGAGCGATGCCGGTGGGTGTCTGTGTAAAATCTGTGACTTTGATCTTCCCGGAAGTCCTGGTTGAACTGGGGTTTTGGCAGACAGAGGGGCTTCTGAAGATGCTGGAAAGAGGAGGATGGGTTTAGCTCTGCTCTGGCCAAAAAAAGTTGCATAGGATGATGACCACATGTGATCATGAAGGGGGATCTATGCTCACCTTGGGCTTCCCTTGAAGAAGCTGTGATGGGGAAGTGGTTAGGGTCCCAGGCTGTAGAGCCTGGGGTCCTGAGAATAGATCTTGCCTTCGTCATTCATGCACTGGGAGACCTTGGGCTGTGCACTCTACCTTGTAGGCCTCAGTGTCCTCATCTGTCAAGTGGGGACAAAAATAATTGCCTCACAGTTTTCTTGAAAGGAACATAAGATAACCCTTGTAAAACTCTGCTTTCAAAAAGATTTTCTGATGTGGACCGTTTTTAAAGTCTTTACTGAATTTGTTACAGTATTGCTTCTGTTTTATGTTTTGGCTTTTTGGCCCTGAGGCATATGGGATCTCAGCTCACTGACCAGGTATCACTGAACGCACGCCCCCTGCACCGGAAGGTGAAGTCTTATTCTCTGGACCACCAGGGAAGTCTCTGAAACTCTTGATCCTTAGTGATTATGGTAATCACTCCCTTTTGTTGCAGGTTTACTATCAGTTGTCAAATTAAGCCCTTTGCATTCATTCTTTCTGTTTTTTCTTTTCTTCGCTTAATCTTGTCAGGCTCTTTTGAAACTCCATGGACCGTAACCCACTGGGCTCCTCTGTCCATGGGATTTTTCAGGCAAGAATACTGGAGTGGGTTGCTATTCCCTTCTCCAGGGGAGCTTCCCGATCCAGGTATTGAACCCATGTCTCCTACACTGGCAGGTGGATTCTTTACCACTGAGCCGCCTGGGAAGCCCACTCTCTGTTTTACAGATCGGTCAGTCTGTAAGAGATTGAGGGAGAGAGGTTGAGACTGAGGGAGATTAAAAGGCTCACCCAAGATCCCACAAATAGGATATGAATTATGGCCTATTTACCTCCAGAGCCCAAGTTCTTAACATCTACTGTCTTATATGAAGATTAGGGTCTTAAAGAGAATCACTTATAGCAAAAACGTATGTTTTAAAGTAAGAGGAGACATGTCTGTTGGAAAGTCCAGTGCAGTCTCCTTTCCCTGTGGCGATGGGAAAGACTGCTGTGTCTCATTTGAGCACAAGTCAAAATTGTTATGGGAACATACGGGACTAAAAAATCCTTTCAAACAGTAGAGTTTGCCTCCAAGGGGCAGTCCCAAGTGCTCAATAGGGAGGGCAGCACTGTTTGGATATGTTCGGGGTGTGTTTTTCCCCTCTCTGATTGTGCATATTTGAGTTTGAGTGAGGTAGATGGCCAAGGGTCCATGAATGCGAAGACCCAGTAAAGATGCTACAAATACAAAGCACTCCTGGCAAACAGCGTCTGTCAGATGAATGTGGCCGAGGATGAGTGTCCGGGGTTGGCAATCAGCCCTCTGAACCGCGCCTCGGGTGGAAATGGCTTCAAGATGAGACCAAAACATCCGTCTGGGATGTCTGTGGGCAGAGAGTGCTGCCCCAGTTCAGGCTGCCCTCACCCCTGAACCCTCGGCCCCAGTGACCCCTCCCCAGGGGGCTCTTGAGGAGAGCTGGGGGTGCTCCTGGGAGACCCGCCCCGACCCGTGGGTTGGGAGTCTCAGGCTAAGTTAATAAAAACGCAGTGACCATGTAGACAGCCCGAAATGAGGCTCCTGCAGACCTGGAGCAAGTTTCTTTTTGTTTCAAGATGTTTTGGGTTTTTGGCAATTGGGACTAGAGGAATCATTGACACAATAGCTGCATGACAGGTTGTGCTTTTATAAGGAACACCATGAAACTCTTTTCTGAGTCCAAGACATTTCCTGGGCTTTGGGGATGAGCCTTGCAACTCAGTTCAAAGGAGCCTTTGATGGGGTTGGATGGTGAGCAGGGCAGGGTAAAGACGTTGTGTCATGGGCCTATGTGAGATGAGTCCACAAGAACCTTGAAGGGTGTGGAGATCCTGGAATCCAGGACACTCTCCATGGAGCAGGTCCTGTAGGTGTGGGTGGAGCAGGTGGAAGGTGAGCTGTGGAGCTAGGAGACCCAGTTTCCCATCTTTCCTCCAGAAGATTACTTTCTGTTTAACCCTTGTGAGTTCTTCACTTTTCTGTGCTGCCTCAGTTTCCTCATCTGTAAAATGGGAGTGTCATCACTTTCACAGGGCCATCGTGTGAAGGTAGGGTGAGCGTGGGCTCTCGAGATGGAGTGAACTAGGACCAAGAGTGTCAGATCGGCATATGACCTCTGTCCCTGCTCTTGGTAATAATAGCAACGACAACAGCCAATGTGACTGGATCACAAAGGGCTAATACAACCAAGCTCTTGATTGTGCAGAATCTAACCAGCTTGATCTCACTTGATCCTACCTATCACTCTCAGAATAGACTTCACTTTTCTTATTTGCAGATGAGAAATCAGACACCACGTCCATAACCACCTAGCTGTACCACCTCCCAAGTAGTGTCCACACAGTAAATACCCAAATAAGCGAGCCTAAATTCCACGCTCTATTTGAGTTATGGCATGAGCCCCACTTTCTTGGTCAAACCCTCAAACCACAGTGATCTCCCTACTCATCTGACCTGCAGACAGATGTTTAAATTTTAAAAAGCTTGTCAATATTAAAAACGTAGAAGCCTGTGTGTTCAAATCCAGGTTTCTGTCTTTTCTTGAGGAATGAGCAATCTTGCCACACTGACCCGCGTTCCTGTGAGATGACACTCCCCTGGTGCTGGCAACTATCTTCAGATGGGACCTGGACCTGCCTGCTGTCACCAGACGCGATGTGCTCCCCGCCGGGCCTTGAAGGTGCGTGGTTTGGTGAGTCTTACTCTCTCTTTAGTTGTCTAATTGAGTTATTAGCAAAGACTTCATATGCACTTCTTGGTCCACCTCTTGTTGGCATCAGCTCCCAGGGGAGAGGCTTCTTCTCCATCTTTAGAATCTCTCCTGTCTGGGCTTTTATACCAGCCCCATGATTTATGAGTCTGTTAATTGGATTAATGAAAGCAGGTGAAAAGCTCTCTTTTCTTCAAAGACCCCAGATGGAGGTCTCGGAAGGGACTCAGTGACCTCACCGAGGCTGCATATCTCCATCATTCTCCTGGAATGGTGGGGTGGTGGATTTTGAACCCATTCTTTTTAAGCACCTCCTGCATACCAAGCATGGTGGAAGGAATCAGGCAGATGTCATCTCCCTAAGCCCCCACCATCTCTCTGAGACTGAGGGCAATGCCCCTGTTTCACAGAAGAGGAAAGTCAGACTCAGGAGAGGTCAAGAGGCCCACTGAAGTCAGACTGGCTTGCTGGTGGCAGAGTCCAGAATCGAACCTAGGTCTGTTGACTCCCACGTCTGACTCTTTCCATACACACCCTGTTGCCAGGCCCCCTCTCTGCCAAAGAGAAGACCTTTGCGATGTTTTGTGTCCTTGAAGGCAAACCAAAAGAATTCCCTACAATTCACTGCTGGCATTTCAAGCATTGCTTTATGGGTTTTTTGGTGAGAATGCATCCAGGGGCCTATCACCCTTAGTGAAATAGATACTTTTCCAATCAAAGAGTCAAACCAGAACTTGGCTTCTTAGAAAACCACTTGTCTGGAATGCCTGCCAGCAACCAGACGGTCCCACAGTTCAGATTTTAAAAACTGTCTCAAAATGTATGGAGAGACCTTTAGGGTGGAGGGTGGGAAAGGCGCATACCTTGCTATGGAAATATATAGACGCTCAAGTCCTTGGGATTCCTCGGCTGGCCAGAGTCAAGTCAGCCTTTTTGTGGCATTTTCAGGAGTCTCACTGCCTCACTGAGCCAGAAATGAGCTTTTATTTTATGGGACTTTTCTTTCATGAAACAAAAACAGCAATTAAAGAGAAAAACCTTCTATAAACAAGTGTCTATAGTTCTCATTTGCTTAACTTTTTCCAACCTTATGAAAAATTGGAACTGAAATTGCCTTCTGAAAGAAGGTTCGGGAAGTATTTTCTTTCAGGTTCATTCAAAATAGTCACACCCCCTTCTCCACCCCTTCCCGAATTCTGATGTTTCCAATGGTCTCCACCATATCCTGGAGACTAATCGTGTGGTGTGTTTTCATTATCTCTCATCACAATTATAGGGACATGCAAATGACTTTGAATAGACCCTCGTCTCAAATCTGGATGGAATCTGAGACCCCAAATGGTCTGAGCATTTGGACTGAAGAGCTTGGTTAGTTCCATCCAAGCACCAGTTGTGGGCGCTGGTTAGGGACTGTATAATTCATTCCAAACGGTCAACCGAGGATGGTGAGCAGACATAACCTGTGGTTCAGAAAGGCTTCCCTTAACCCTTCCTGAGTTTTGATCTGAGGTTTATACAAACAGAAATTATGTGTGGGGTGGAGTGCAGCCAGGAAGTCTCTGAGAAAACTCCATCTTACACATTTTCTTTGAGACGGCCAGACATAAATCTTTGAGGATATCCGTCTTCCTAACAGAGTGGCTGGATTTTATGATTACTACACCCTGGTTAGATTTTAATGGATAAAATACTTTTTTGAGTCCAAGGAAAGGGCTAGTATTCCCTGAATAGCTAATACAGCCTCTCTAGTGGAAAGGAACAAGCATTTTAAAAAGGTTAGAGGCTGCACTACCAAAGGGAGAAGGCAGTTGTGGTGTGTGTGTGTGTTTGAGTGGATGAATAAAAGAATAATACTTTTTCAAATAAAATTTCCCTTCAGTTCAGGATAAGCAAGTTTTTTTTTTCTTTTTCTTTTCTGCCTCTGAAATAATAGTGTAAACTGAAAGAGGCTGACTATCTCCAAGGTAAAGGTAAATATGTATTTGTCAACCCAAATTACCCTTCTCTGTGCTCTTATGAAAAATCATTAGTAATAGCAAAATGCCAAAGTTTTGATCCATTATTCGTGCCCAGTCCACAATACTCACTCTGCTTTTATAACCTCTCCATCTCTTCCTCCATCCCCCTGTCTCCTTGCTCCCTTTCTTCTCTCCTTCCTACAAATATTTTTCCAAGTGCCCACTAATGCCAGACACTGCCTTAGGTTTTTTTGAAGCCCATACAGAGGCCGGCTGAGAAACTGAGTTTATTAAACAGGCAGAGCAAGGGAGCGTACTGCTCTGAATGTGTATCAACCGGGAACATTGGAAAAGGATACTGATGGGGGGAAGATGGAGGTTTGAGATGCTCTGTTGGGCACTGGGGATATGGGGACAAATGACCCAAATAAACTTCAAATGAACTTCAGGGAGCTGCAGGTCTGCTGAGAGAGGTAGCCTGCAGGCATACTATCACGCTATAGTTTAAGTCTTGATAAAGATACCAAGGAATGTGGAAGAGCACCTCAGCCTGAGATTTATGGAGAGGGACTCCAAAGAAGGCTTCTCCAGGAGTTAAGTCACAAAGGAACTCACTAGTAGAGGAAAGCGTGGGGAGAGTGGTGCAGGCCGGGCACCGTGAGGGCACACCTGGCAGTCTTCCTGGGCTACAGGAGGGCGAGGGCACAGCTGGCAGCCTTCCCTGGCTACAGGAGGGTGAGGGCACAGCTGGCAGCCTTCCCGGGCTAGAGGAGGGTGAGGGCACACCTGCAGCCTTCCCGGGCAACAGGAGGGTGAGGGCACAGCTGGCAGCCTTCCCGGGCTACAGGAGGGCCATGGGGAAGGCGATGTGGTGGAAAGAAGCAGAGGTCAGGTCATGATGGACCCTGGAGGTCGGGCTGGGCAGCTCAGGGTGTGCACAGGAAGGCCATCATTGTGGCTTTGGTGGAATATGACAAGTGGAAGCAGAAGTGTCAGTCACTCAGTCATGTCCGACTCTTCGCAACCCCATAGGCTGTAGCCTTCCAGGCAAGCATACTGGAGTGGGTTGCCATTTCCTACTCCAGGGGATCTTCCTGACCCAGGGATTGAACCCAGGTCTCCCGCACTGTGGGCAGATTCTTTACCATCTGAGCCACCACGGAAGAAGAGCCTACCGTATAACAGATGAGCTGTAAATATGGCTGGACTTGATGGTTCAAAGGGAGGAGAGCTCCAGGCATACTCTGCTAATGAGGGAGAGCCTCTAGAGAAGTTGAAGTGGGCATTTTTGAAGAGAAAGAAGGAAGACAGTTTGTGTCACCAGCATAGTCGGCATCCAGAGGACAGAAAGCTTGGGGATTCTGAGTGGGGCATGTTGTGAAAATAAGTGAGATGCTCACCTGTGCCGGTGAAAGACACTTCATACAGAGCTATCCATCCCTTCAACTTGTATTTATTGAGCACTGACTATTTGCCAGGTGCTGTGCTGGTGCTGGGGAGGCAGCAGTGTCAAAGACAGATGAGGCTCGCACTTTGGAGGAACTCACTTATTCATCCAGCCGTTCGAGCAATATGTCATCCATTCAACCAGCAGGGGTGAGCATGCTTTGAGTGCCTGCTCTATACTGATGTGCTCTTGTAGTCTATAGGTTCCCCTATACCCCTTCCCCTGTAAGTTACATGTTCAAGAACCAGGGTCTGCTCGCCTGCGTGCTCAACACTAGAGCTTTGCTGTCTGCATTCTCTTAGTGCAGTTCAACGTGCTTCTTTGTTCCCTATATTTCCTGCAGATTGGCAGCTGGCGGAGGCTTGATAATCAGCCTCGGGTTTAATCTCTTTGGCAGCACTGCAGGTGGTGGTGAGTACTTTGTCTGGTTTTGCTGTTTTTGTGATGTTGGCAGTGCCATGTCTGTTAATTCACTAGGGATTTGCAAAAGCAGTGATGACCTAGTACTCTCATTTTGTTGTTACATATTTCCTGGAGTAAAGTTTAAGGAGGTGCTCCCCCATCCACTGACTGTTAAGTGTATACAGGAAAGCCAGCTTAACTGTTGACTGTTTCCTTTTATTTATCTAGTTTGCAAGACAGCAAGCTGGGTCCCTATCTATCCTCCACCAAAAGCAACCAGTTAGTTACTTCAGTCTCTGTTTTGTTTTGTTAGTTTCTGGTATACAGCAAAGTGATTCCGTTTTATCTGTATAGTATCACACTCTCATATTATTTATATATATAATATCATGCACTATCATATTCTTTTCCATTATGGTTTATTACAGGATGTTGAGTAAAGTTACCTCTGCTATACAGCAGGACCTTGTGGTTTATCTACGTTTTATATAGTAGTTTGTGTCTTCTAATCCCAACTCCTAATTTACCCCTCCCCCACCCCTTTTCCCTTTGCTAACCATAGCGTTTTTTTGGTATCTGTGAATCTGTTTCATCTGCGTCATATTTTAGATTCCCACATATAAGTGATATCATACGGTATTTGCCTTTCTCCTTCTGACTTAATTCACTTAGTTTGATAATCTGTAGAGCCATCAACCAATTAATTTTTTAAATATATAATGACAAATTCACGGATTTAAACTTATTTGATGGATTTCAGGACATTACCACATTTAGCCTTGCTCAAATTGCCCTGTCTTTGGCAAATGGGAAACATTGACTTCACATTGACTTCTTCTTCTTTTTGACACAACTTTAGCAGACTTTGATAGCTCAAAGCCATCTGGTGGTTTTTTTTTTGAGATTTCCCGATTCTCTTCTCCCCCGCTTTATCTGTATGCTTTCATTCCTGTCTCTATGTTTTCTTGTTCTGTTTAATTTTGATTCCATACCCAACAGTTTCTCCTTGGTATGGGGTCCTGTCTTAGAAAGGAGCCCTGTGGGTTCATTTTGAGGATTTGTAGGGGCTAAACTCCACCAGTCTCTTTAGGCCTTACTGATAATATACAGGCGTGTGTGTATTAAGTCACTTCAGTCATGTCCAACTCTTTGGGACCCTCTGAACTGTAGCTGGCCAGGTTCCTCTGTCCATGAGATTCTCCAGGGAAGAATACTGGAGTGGTTTACCATGCCCTCTTCCAGAGGATCTTCCTGACCCAGGTATCAAACCGAGGTCTCCTGCTTGGCAGGCGAATTCTTTACCACTAGTACTGTCTAGGAAGCCCCTTATTGATAGCACTCATGCTCTATTAGATTCAGCAAAATCTCTACTAGTTTCAGTTGCCTGAAACTTGTTTTGAAAACTTGTTTTCAAATTGGCCTGTTGCACTTTCTCATGAATGTGTGCGTGCATGCATACTAAGTCACTTTAGTCGTGTCTGACTCTTGGTGACCCTAGGAACTGCAGCCTGCCAGGCTCCTCTGTCCATGGGGATTCTCCAGGCAAGAATACTGGAGTGGGTTGCCATGCCCTCCTCCAGGGGATCTTCCCAGCCCAAGGATCGAACCTGTGTCTCTTACATCTCCCGCATTGGCAGGCAGGTTCTTTACCACTAGCACCGCCTGGGAAGCCCTTCTCATGAATATTTCTAGGCTATTGTGGGGGTTCTTCTGTATTCAGGGCCATAAGATGCTGTGTTACTTCCTCCTACTTTCTCACAGATGTCAATAACTTATCGGTCTTAAGGCTGTTGGTATTTAGGGTTCACGGGCATTCACTTTTACTTACTTTAGTTGTAAATGTTGTTCGTGGGCTTTGGATTTTGCTCGCTAGTTGCTCTGACTGTTTTCATATGGAGTTTTGAGAAACCTGAAACTGCTTGTCGCCACTGCACACCCTCACCCCCATTCTGCCCACCAGAAGCCACATCTACCTTATGTGTTAAATATATTAGCTCACAAAAGTCCCACAGGATAGACACAAATTTCCCTCTTTTGCAGAGGAGGTGAGTCTTCGAAGAGGGAAGTGACTTAACCCTAAGTGGCACAGCTTGAGTTTGAATCCATGGAATCCTATAATCCTCTGTCATGAGATGGCTTCCCTGACCATCCTTCATATTTTTAAACATCCAGCAAATATGTAAATATCTGTTTTGTTTTGGGCCCTGGACACAGAACAGGAATAATAGCTATAGTGAACTCCATACTATGGAGTACATATATTTCAGGTTTTGTACGGAGCACCTCAGACGTGTGATCTCATTAAAACTTCATGACCACCAGCATTATGAATAATTACAGAGGAAGAAAGTGAGGTTCAAAGAGGTTAATTAATGTAAATCAGATATTGTCCCACTGGCTTAATACCCTCCAATGATTCCTTCGTATACTAGGAAGAAGATTTAAAATCTTTGTCCTGATTTATACAAACCTACTTGATCTGCCTCTGCTTCCCTCTCTGCCCCTATCTTAGAGCATTCTCTTTCCACCCACATGCTTTGACCACCCTGACCTTCTTCAAGTGTTCAGACTCTGCCAACATCATTCTCATCCCAGCTGTTTGGCTGCCCTGAATGCTCTTCTTGGATATCACAAGGGTGGCTCTTTCTTATGGCTCCAGAGAGACCTTTCCTGACCTCCCAACATAAAGTAGACCTTTCGTCATTCTCTGTGACATCAGCCTATTTTAATTCTCTGCACAGCACTATCTTATTTCTTTGTTGATTGTTAATTTATTGTCTCTCTACACTCATTAAATTTCAAAGATTATGAGAGCAGAAATTGTCTTAGCTTTGGTTCTCCTGAAAGCAGACTCTGAGTCAAGGATTCAGGTCAAGGGTTTGGGAGGAAGCAGAAGGGAGGGAGCAGGAAGAGTAGGAGAGGGAAGAGAAGTCAACGGGGGGTGGGAGCACTATGAAGATCACGCTGTGGCCCACAGGAGCTCCATCTCCCTAGCACTGTGGACAAGTATGCGGAGATCTCCCAGCGTTGTCTGCTTGAAGGCCAGGAGACTGCAGGCGGCCTCCACTGGCACTGTTTCCCTGTGGCTGTGGGGAACCCTTGGCGTGTCAACCTCATCCTCCTGGGCTGCATTTGCATAACGTCCAAAGAGGCCATTTGAATGTCAGAAAATTTCTTGAACAGGAAGTAGAGCGTCAGGCAGCACACCTGTTAGGTGGGATGCTGCCAGTGTGAGGCCATTTCAGACATTGCTCTGGAAATGTCTGCTGCCGCTGGGGCTGAAATAAAATAGGGAGAACCAGGGGTGCCTGCTGTGGGAAACAGGGTCTTACTGCTCTTTGCCGAATCCTCAGCGCTTGCAGGAACTCAGGCATCTGTGCTGAATGGATGCATGGGCTCCCTCAGGAGCGGTGGAGACAGACTGCTGGTCTCTAGAGTTTACGTTTTTAACCGCCAGGCCACGTGGAGTGCGGTCCTTACCCTTTGTAACCTCTCCAATTTGGGCAGAGGGAGGAGAGGCCCATAAGACACATAGAAAATAAATAAAAGCGAGACTGACAAATTCTCAGCAGGAATTCGGGGAAAAGGAAGATGAATTCAGACTAAATGAGGAGATGGGAACAAACCTGTGAATCGTAAGACCAGCTACCACTTTACTGAGCCCCTGCCATTTCCTTGACAAACCATTGCTCTATTTTTCACAACTCTAGAAGAAAAGCATTCAGATTCTAGCTGAGGCACAGATTGTTAGAAGTTCACCCCTGACCACAATGCTAGCAGGAATCTCAGCTGAGGGCTGGCTCCCTGGCTTTGGTGCTGAGGTGGTCTCCTTGAGACGTGGAGGAGCTTCAAAGAGGCCTGAGTGTGACCCTTAAACCATCATCCCATCTTGCTCTGAAATCCAGCCCTCATGGACTGATCCCCAGATGAACACGCTAGGATGGATCAGACTGGTTTTCTTCCTCCCGATGTTGGGGATTCCATAATCCTTTCTGGAATATCCGTGTTTTCCCATGGAAGGGGGACAAACTGGGACACGGACACTATTTGCTACAAGTTCAAGCAGAAGGGGCAGGAACCCACACTGTTGAGCCTCAGACTGGTTAGTGAGAGGCTTGGTGAGAGAGAGGGTTGTTTCTCCTCCTCACTCTGCTCCCCTGGACCACAGCAGCTAGTGTGGATTCAGATAAGCATCTGCACTTTGGGAAGTCAGTTCCTACTGGATTCAGCCCCTGCACCGTCTTGAGGTCCACCCATCACTAATTTTCATATGAGTTACATTAAAGAGTCTGATGGGAAAGTATGTCTTGGTTTAAAAATAGAATAATACAACAATAAATCAAGGAGAAAAAGCAAACTGAAAAAAAATGCAGAAAACAGATGAAAAGAAAAAGGAAAAAGTGAACAGTATAAAAACACCCTCCATGCCAGGCACTTCAGATGTGATTTCCTGTGGCCTGTACTTTGAAAAAGCCTGCTGTTATGCCATGTGCTACATCTGAAGGCCAGCGGGGCAGACACAAAGGGGTGTTGAGACTTGGAGGCAGCGGTGACATCTGACCTGCTGGAGCTCCAGACGTGCACACTGAGGACACGTCAGAGGATTTTCCGTCTGGGGGAACTGAGCCCTGTGGACCCACCCCCGCCCCGTGCCCACCCTGCTCTGGCACACTTCCTGTTATGGGCAGCGGGGCATGTAGTGGGGCCACGGGCAGAGGCCAGGGCCCGGGCTTCCCTGGGCGCTGGGGCAGACGACTTCAAAAGCCGCGTCTGGCATGCAGAGAAATGATTTAAAAGTGAACTTGGGTGGCTCCCAGTACAACCCACTCCAAGTAAGTAGAAAGAAAACATACATTATCTCATGGTAAAGAGCAGGCTTCTTTTAAGGCACTGCCGATTATTTATGAAATCCTAACTTATAGCTGAGAAAAGAAACTCCCCCCGCCCCTCCAACAATCCTAGCAACTGCTGGCAAGGCCGAAAGGACATAAACATGATGTCAGGGTGCCAATTCCAAACTGGCCGGGGTTGCATGACAAACTTGTAATTCTAATTAACCAGAATCTCAAATGTATGCCCCAGGAATATACTGTCTGCATCAGAGATGCACTTGTGTGGTATTAAATTATGCCAAGGAAAAAGCAAAATAAACATCTTTTCCAATAGGTCGATTTGGAAGGGGTGAGAGGTGGTAGTATGTGAGTGGAAAAAAGTAACATTTCAATAACATGAGAGAAATAAAGAACAAATCAAGACGGCACTGATGCGGCCTGTGAAATTGTCCAGTTCAGACGTTTCTCTGGCGCTGAGGCGTTCTCTGTGCATTGTGGGAAGTGGAAGGCGTGCTGGGGTGGAGTCAGGGTGTGAATGGAGAGGAGCTCAGAGCCCTGTGAGCACCTGACCCAGATGGGCCTGAACCTGAGAAGTGTCCCGAGATGGATTGGGATCTTATTTATAAACCACTGAAATATTTCTGGTTTGCCAGGCAAGAAATTGGCAGCAGGCATCCTCTAAGTGTGTGTGTGTGTGTGTGTGTGTGCATGCGCTCACACATGTGTGTCCTGGCCATCAGCTGGAGGCCAGCTGCACTTGGTTAGCAATCTCCAGCATGCCCACAAACACGCCTGTGACTGAGGGGATAGTATGTTATTAAGAAAATGTGATTTGTTGACACCATGCTGTGGATCCTGGCTACTTTTGCCATCCCTCCGTGCCTTGGGAATGCTGCCTTGGGAGGGGTGGTGCGTGGGCTGCCTGTTGAGTCTGGGCTTTAGAAGACAGGAAAGGGGTGTGGAGAAGAAATGTGCTCAGAACTCTGTCCCCTTTTCACTGCACCGATTCCACCCCAGGGAGGAATAAGAAACCCACATGGCCAGCAGTCTAAATTTCAGAAACTCCCAATTTCAAATCCTCTGAAGAGAGGAAAAGAAGGGACGAGGCACTGACTGTTGAACCTGAACTGCACGGAACCATGCAAGGTGGTATCGTTACATCTGTTCCCTTCTTACAGATAGAAGTATTCATGAAACTCAAAACCAGAATAGAGGTATCAGTGGTGAGTGCTGGAGGCACTATCACTATGAGTGTTGTTTTACTGAGGGAAGCAAAAGCTTTCCACCCTGCACTGTCCTTTGAACTGGCCTGCCCTGATGTCTATAATGGACATTTACCATTGCCTTGGGCTAGGCATTGAAAGTCCATGTTCAGTTGCAAATCCAACCAGAGAGGAGGAAACATGTTAAGGCCTGTTGTATGTAGCTGCTCATCCAGCATGGCACTAACACAAGATTCTTAAAGGTTTGGAGTCATAGAATTCTAATGTGCCCTGACAGAATGTACATTCACGCAAAATTTATTCATAATTCCATGGCCTGAATGCATCCACCTACATGGGAACACAGGAACCTCATAGTAAGTTCTTTTTGTTCTTAAAGTTGGGGATATGGACTAGATGCATTTAGGAAAATGTTAGGAAAGGTCAGGGGCAATACATGTAGCCTTGCACGTCAGATGAACATGCTGAGGCAGAGAGGTTAAGTGACTGTCTCAGAGTCATGGAGCCAGTGAATACCAGAAGCAGGACTAGAATGCAGGGCTATTGGGCCCATTATCCACGGAGTCGGGACACCACTCTGCCACTTGCTTCTGTGTGACCTTGGGAAAGTCACTAAACTCTCTAGCCTTTAGCTTCTTCATTTTCACCCAAGATATAACCATATACTCAGGTTTACTGATCTACCAAAGGAGTAGCTAATATATTTACCTTAAATACTCCCGTGACTCTGGGTAATGTTTGTAAAGTGTTTCATAAATTAGAAAGTGCCACACAGATTGATAGCCATGATTGCTATTGCTGCTAATAGACAGGGAATGTAAATCTATAACAACTTTTGTTATGGAAACCCAAGAATGTCTTAGTGAAAAATCAGAACATTTTGGTCTAAAGTGTTCTGTCTAGTTCAAACTTGGATAAAGTAGAAGGAAAAACTGTGGTATAAATTCTGCTGTGGGTGCTGTGATGTTAATGGACTGGAAAGGGCAATGAAGACCTCTGAGTTTATTAGATAAGAATATTTCTATGGTGTCTGACAGAACTCCACTTCAAAATGGTTTAAGCAAAAATGGAAGTGTATTGGTTCATACAGTGGTTTCCAATTATTTTAAACTTTGTTTTAGTCATATGATCTTGTCTGTTGGCATACTGAGTAACTTTTGATTAAATATCAGACATTGTGCTTAAAAAGTCGTAAGTGTCCAGGTGATGGTATCTTTCTTCAGAGAAGTTTTATTCATCTTTTCCTCGATTGATAGATACTAATCGTCTTAACCTAATCAAGCTAAGCTGACTTGAGTCTGGGTTGCAGTTTTGGGAAGACTCCATATAACTCTGATTTCCTCCTGCTCCCAGGGGACAGTCCTCTAGGATTTCCAGTTGAGGGACTGGTATGCTTCCTGGGACCTAGAAGCCTGGCATGCTGCAGTTCATGCGGTTGCAAAGAGTCTGACATGACTTAGTGACTAAACAACCACAACAAAAATGTATCACTTAAAGATGCCATTTTAGCCATTTTTCAGTGTATGATTCAGTGGCTTTGATTACATTCCCAATGTTGTGAAAAAAATCATTCAGATTTAATAGCCAAAACCTTTTCATCACCCCATATAGAAATTTTGTAATCATTATGCCATAACTTCCAGTTCACCTCTCTTCCTCCCTGGTAAACTCTATTCTACTTTTTTTCTCTATGAATTTGCTTTTTCTATATATCTTATATAAGTATAATCATATGATATTTGTCCTTTTGTGTCTGGCTTATTTAACTTAGTGTAATATTTGCAAGTTTCATCCATGTTGTAGCATCTATCTGAATTTCATTCTTTTTTATGGTCGAATACTATTCCACTGTATATGTGTACCACATTTTGTTTATCCTTTTATCTGTGGATAGATCCTTGGGTTGTTTCCAAGTTTTGGCTATCGTGAATAATACTTCTATGAACATTGACATTGAAGTTTGAGTCCCTGCTTTTAATTCTTTTGAGTATACACCTAGCTATGGAATTAACAAACCATATTCCCTGATGGCTCAGACAGTAAAGCGTCTGCCTGCAATGCGGGAGACCTGGGTTAGATCCCTGGGCTGGGAAGATCCCCTGGAGAAGGAAATGGCAACCCACTCCAGTACTCTTGCCTAGAAAATCCCATGGATGGAGGAGCCTGGTGGGCTGCAGTCCACGGGGTTGCACAGAGTCGGGCACAACTGAGCGCCTTCACTTTCACTATTACCATAGTCATTCTTCCTGAAGAACCGTCAAACTGTTTTCCATAGTGCTACACCATTTTACATTCTCATCAAAAATGTATGTATATTTTAAAAAACATATGCATTTTTGAATTTCTCCACATCTTTGCCAACACTTAAAAAAATTGCTTATAGCCATCCTAATAGGNAAGAAAACTGAGTGCAGATGAATTGATGCTTTTGAACTGTGGCATTGGAGAAGATTCTTGAGAGTCCCTTGGACTGCAAGGAGATCCAACCAGTCCATCTTAAAGGAAATCAGTCCTGAATATTCTTTGTAAGGACTGATGCCAATACTTTGCCCACTTGATGTGAAGAACTGACTCATTGGAAAAGACCCTGGTGCTGGGAAAGATTGAAGGCAGGTGGATAAGGGGACAACAGAGGATGAGATAGTTGGATGGCATCACCGAGTTGATGGACATGAGTTTGAGAAAGCTCTGGGAGTTGGTGATGGACAGAGAAGCCTGGCATGGGATCTCAAAGAGTTGGACGTGATGGAGTGACTGAACTAGATCACCTAAGAAAGGGCACTGGCCCCTAGAGGAGCTAGTCATGGGGTTGGAATTTTCATTTGTACCCCTCCCACCCTGAGTCCCAGAGAGGGGAGACAGGATGGAGACTGAGTTCAATTACCAGTGGCCAATGACAGCTCAGCAGTGAAGAGTCCTCCAGCAATGCAGGAGACACAGGAGATGAGGGTTTGATCCCTGGGCTGGGAAGACACCCTGGAAGAGGAAATGTAACCCATTCCAGTATTCTTGTCTGAAAGATCCTGTGGACAGGGACACGTAGAGGGCTACAGTCCTTGGAGTCAGAAAGAGTTGGACACGACTGAGTGACTAATGCGGCGTCAGTGATTTAATCAATCATGCCTATGTAATGAAGCCTCTGTAAACCCCGGCAGGTCAGGATTGGAGAGCTTCCAGGCTAGTGAACTTGTGAAGATGTGGAGAAAGTTATGTCATAGGAAGGGACATGGAATCTCCGTGTTCCTTCCCCGTGCCTTGTCCTGTGCCTCTCTTCCATCTGACTGTTCCTGTGTTTTATCCATTTATGATAAACTAGTAATCCAGTAAGTAAGCAATATATTTCTCTATGAGCTACTCTAGCAGATTAATCAAACTCAAGGAGGGGGTCATGGAAATCTTCCATCTTCAGCTAGTGAGTCAGAAGCACAGGTAACAACCTGGGCTTGCAGTTGACATCTGCGGCGTGTGTGGGGGAGGGGGCAGTTTTGTAGGACGAGCCCTCACCTGTGGGTTCTGACACTATCTACCTCTGGCTTGGTATTGTCAGACTCGAGCTGAACTGTACTATACCTAGCTGGTGTCCCACACATCAGAACTGGTCACCAGAATCCTAAGGCCCAAAAGGTAAGAATGAGGCAGCCATGTGAGATTGGGGGAGAGGAGCATTTGAGAAAGAGAGACTGGCATGTACAGGAAGGAAATGGGCCTGTGGCAGGAGATGAGGGTAGGCCAGCATGGTGGTTTGAAGTGAGGAAGGGGGAATTGGAGAGATGAGCTTAGAGAAGGAGGGCTTGTGGCAAGGAGNGCATTTGAGAAAGAGAGACTGGCATGTACAGGAAGGAAATGGGCCTGTGGCAGGAGATGAGGGTAGGCCAGCATGGTGGTTTGAAGTGAGGAAGGGGGAATTGGAGAGATGAGCTTAGAGAAGGAGGGCTTGTGGCAAGGAGTTTGGATTTTATATGTGGATTAATAAGGTTTTGGCGACTGTAAACAGGAATGTTGCGTGATTAGATTTACATTGTAGGAAGATCACCATGGTTGCATGGGAAGCAGGAACAGGAGAGGTGAGAGTGAGAACAGAGATCCACCGAGGAGTCTGTTGCAATTGCTGCGAGGTGACAGAAGCCTTTCCCAAAGGCCCTTCCTCCCCTTCTTCTCCCATTTTATCCAGCGCTTGGTTTGTTTTTGTTTATCTGGCTGAGCTGGGCCTTAGCATATAGGCTCTCCACTGTGGCTCACAGGCTGTTTAGTTGTGGTGCTCAGACTTAGTAGCTGCAGTCTTAGTTGCTCCAAGGCCCGTGAGATCTTCCTGGACCAGGAGTCAGAGTGTCCTCTACCTTGACAGAAAGCTTCTTTGCTGCGGGGAAGTCCCCAGTCAGCACTGTAACTCAGCAGCCGTCGCCTCACCTCTCCTCAATATTTGCAGCCCTTCGGTCCTTCTCCTCAGTGTACATACATAGTCAGGTCTGCTTATTATAAAATAATCTTTGTCTCATCGTCCATTTCTAGGTACTGTCTAATATTTTTCTGCTTCTCATTCAAATTTTTCAAAAGAGAAATCTGCAACTGTGGCTCGATGTCTGTGCTTTTCACTCCCTGCTCAGCCTTCTGAGTTCTTACTTCTGCTCTCTTCCGCGGCAAGATGTCCAATAACTTCCTCATGCCCCACAGCAGCCACCTCAGGTTTCTCTTTTCTCATCTCCCGTGGTGAACAGCTTGCTGTCCTTGTTGTCTGGCTTAAGGTGTGGAACGTAGCAGGTACAAGTTAATCTCTTCTGCAAAAATGACTGCCTGCTGATATTCTCGAATCAAGACCAACTATTTACATGGGGATTGATCATCCTCATGGACCAGTATGCTCATTCAGTTTTGTCTTCCTTCTTCCTGGATCAGGGAACAGTACATCTCTGTTCCTTTTTTAAACTAACTCCTCTGTGCATGCGTGCTAAGTTGCCTCAGTCATGTCTGACTATTTGCGACCCCATGGACTGTAGCCCGCCAGGCTCCTCTGTCCATGGGATTCTCCAGGCATGAATACTGGAGTGGGTTGCCATGCCCTCCTCCAGGGGATCTTCCCATCAAACCCACATCTCTTTTATCACCTGCCTTGGCAGGCGGGTTCTTTACTGCTAATGCCACCTGGAGGGAAACTCCTCTGTGCTAGCTGTTAATTAACTCATAGGTTAATTCCACAATTGTTTCTTGAGGACCTGTCTTGTGTCAAGGACTATTTATAATTGGTATGATCACTATAATCTGTCTCATTCAAGGTCTGGCACCTTGCCTTGTACATAGTATGTGTATGCTCAGTCACTCAGTCGTGTCTGACTCTTTGGGACCCCATGGACTATAGCCCTCCAGGCTCCTCTGTCCCTGGAATTTTCCAAGCAAGAATACTGGAGTGGGTTGCCAATTTCTTCTCGGGAATCTTCCTGATCCAGGGATTGAACCCACAACTTTTGTGTCTCCTGCATTGGCTGCTGCTGCTACTGCTAAGTCACTTCAGTCGTGTCCGACTCTGTGTGACCCCATAGATGGCAGCCCACCAGGCTCCCCCGTCCCTGGGATTCTCCAGGCAAGAACACTGGAGTGGCTTGCCATTTCCTTCTCCAATGCATGAAAGTGAAAAGTGAAAGTGAAGTCACTGAGTCGTGTCCAACTCTCAGCGACCCCATGGACTGCAGCCTACCAGGCTTCTCCGTCCATGGGATTTTCCAGGCAAGAGTACTGGAGTGGGGTGCCATTGCTTTCTCCATTGGCAGGCAGATTCTTTACCACTGTGCCACTGGGAAGCCCTGTACATAGGAAGCACTTAATAAATGTTTGTAGACTTGAACTGGTTTGCTCTAGGATACGCTAGTTCCATTCCCCATGTTCTAGCTCTTTATAAAATTAAAACCCAGCATATTAAAAAAAAAAAAACTTTTTTGTTTAAGTATATCTTATACAGCAAAGTACTTGGGTCTTAAAGGACTTGAGGGCCTTTTCATGTGCACACTGGGAAACCACTTCCTAGATCAAGATCTGCAACTGGCTCCACACCCAAGAAGACTCCCTCATGCCTGCCCCTTGCCTTATTTCCAAGCACAGAGCATGCACACATGAACAAGAAGACTTAAAAGTTGTTTTAAATTTATTTGGTTGCATCAGGTCTTAGCTGTGGCACGTGGGCTTAGTTGCCCCCTGGCATGTGGGCTCTTAGTTCCCCGACCAGGGATTGAACCAGCATCCCCTGCATTGGAAGGCAGATTTTTTACCCCTGGACCATGTGGGAAATCCTGAATAAGAAGACTTTATACGTATTCTTTTATAAGTAACCATGCATGTCCTAGAATATAAAAAAGTAGATGCTCAAGGAAATTGAAGCACAAGCTAAACCAAAGATATAAAGATTTTTAATAGCAACTGGTTGACTATTCAGGGTCAGGAATCTTTTACTTGACTGAATAGATGTGACCCAACAAAGTCAGCTATAAAGTGAATTTCTGTCAGAAATAATCTTTTCCCGTCAACTGCTATTATAAACTTGGAAACATTCCCTTTGGGGGGAACAAATGTTGGCCTCTGGCTGTAGGCTCCCACTTAAAAAAGCCAATTCCCTAATAAAACTTCACCAATAACCCTCCAACTGTTAACGGGACTCACAAAACAGAAGAATTCTCTTCAGCATTCTGAATAAATCACAGAATCAAAGCACTGGAAGTGGAATGTAAGGAAGGATCTCTGGTAATGGGATGGCCTCACATCATAACCCTCTTGCAGCTGAGTAACCCCATGAGCTAAGAGTTCTGGGGCCTTAACTTGGCTCTTAGTACTAGTGTGTGGCTTAAGGCAGTTAGCTCTGTGAACCTCAATTAATTCATCACCAGTGTTAGAATAAAAATATGTAAGCCCTCTCTACCCCACAAGGCTTTTGTGGGGGATCAAATGAACCAATAAAATAAAGCAATGGTTTTGTTTGTTCATTTGTTAAGTTATTTACCCACTGAAACAATACCTATTAAGAGTTTTCTGTGTACTTGGTACTGTGCTAGGGCATGAAGTGATGAACGAGATGGTCATGTTTTCTGCTCTCATGGGTTTTGATCAATTGTAGAACATAGATATTAAACAATAGAGCTCCCTGTGCAATGTGATAGAGAATGGTACCCAGTCAATTAAAAAAAGCTTGATTACCATAAGAAATTATGGTACCAAAATGATATGTATATGCCATCAACATTTTGTTTTAGCCAAAACCATATACATATATGCTCATTTGCCAATATTTTGATGTAGGAGAGTTTTTTAGGGGGATCTGAATTTGCAGACTGGAGTTCTATAATTTTTTTCATTAAAACACTTTTTTTTAAAGTGAGAAGCAAGATATTATGAATTAATACAAGTATATAATCCTTCTAGAATTTCGTGGTTATTGTCTCCAATTGTTTGGAATTTTCTTCTCACCTCCATCCAAATCAACGAACAACTCAAGTTGTAAGCAAAAGTTCACAGGCATGCTAGAGTGGCTGAATGAGATATGATGCATTTGGCTGCAAGTAACGGACTCTCACTAAAACTAGCTTTTAAGTTTTGCTGGGGGATTCGGGATTGGGAGCTTGTGTACACTTGTGGTGGATTCATGTCGATGTATGGCAAACCCAATAGAGTATTGTAAAGTTAAATTTAAAAATAAATAAATAAATAAATTAAAAAAAAAATAATCCTTCAATACATAGTAAGAAAACACATTATTCATTCTCACTCAGTGTACCCACACATACACACGCATAGAATATGAACTGAAACACATTTTCAAAAACACGACTTACCTTTACTTTGTAGGATGCTTTCTAATGTTTTCTATTTTAGTTGATTCTTCTCTAGCCCATTAAATGAACATGCTGGCTATGACCCAGTAAAATAATCCCATGCCTTATTAAGGGGTACAACCCACAGTGTGAAAACCACTGGGTTAAATAGTGAAAAACATGTGTTATCTCGCATAAGAAGGAGTCTAGAGTCAGGGCGTCCCTGGGTTGCGCAGTGGCCCAGCAGTGTCCTCAGGTCCCAGAGATCTCTTCTTACCATCTGCAGAGAATCAGTAACATCTCACGGTGCAGAATCGCTCCCACATCTGGCAGTAGTTTCACACACCCCCAACTTTTCCCAGCAAAGAAGAGGGAGAGGAAACTTCCCAGAAGCCCCCAGCCAACGTTTGCCCTGCTCACATTGGCCAGGAAAGCAGGTGACTGGCATCTTCAGCCTCTTAAAGGCATGTAGGCTCTGCTGGGAAGGATGAGGGGAAGTGGACTAAGTGTCAGGAAGGCAGCCTAAGGAGAAGGGCGCTGTCCCCTGGCAGCTTGCTCTGGACACCAGTTGTATTTCTTACAAAAGGAGGAGTGGAGAGCATCTCTCAATCCAGGAGGTGCTTACGCAGAGGCTGCTTAGAGGAGCATCTGCAGACGCCTGGAAAAGGCTGTGAGAAAAGATGACAGCTGTTATTGGTCCATATGTCAGGGCACACACCAGGGCCCGGGACTGGGAATGCCTCTTGGGTGGAGAGACTCTGTGAAGCCATATTGGAGTGATGTCCTAGTGTGGGAGATGGGCCATGCAATGGGTGGCGGGAAGGGTGTTGCAGACTGAAGGAACAACCTGCGAGAAGGCGAAGAGGAAGAGCGGTCATGGCAAAGATAGCTTATTTACTCCATTAGCTGTTCATTCTGGGGCTCAGCCCTGTGCCAGGCACTCAGGGTTTCAAGAGGAGTGGTGACCTACTGCCCTTGGGAAACTCACTACTCATTAGTGTGAAGGGTTTAGGACTAGAAACCAACTGGAAGCATGCTTCGAAATGCTCTGATGGTTCTTGTTGTTGTTCTTTAGATGCTAAGTCAGATCCGACTGGACCCCACATGCCAGGCTCCTCTGTCCTCTGCTCGCTTCCGGAGTTTGCTCAAATTCATGTCCATTGAGTTGGTGACCCTATCTAACCACCTCATCCTCTGCTCCCCCCGCCCCCGCTTTTGCCTTCAATCTTTCCCAGCATCATCAGGGTCTTTTTCCATTGAGTTGGATCTTTGCATCATACAGTCAAAGTATTGGAACTTCAGCTTCAGTGATAGTCCTTCCAATGAATATTCAGTGTTAATTTCCTTTAGGATTGACTGGTTTGACCTCCTTGCTGTCTAAGGGACTCTCAAGAGGCTTCTCCAGCACCAGTTTGAAAGCATCAATTCTTCGAATTGTTCTAACAGTGGGATAGAGGATGCTTCCTGGGCAGCAGTTAATGGGGGCCTGGGCATGTAGAGTTAGCAGTTTCCCCTGAAACACCTTCCAGGGAGAGAGTCCAGTGTGAGCAAAGGCACACAGGCAGCAAGTTCTGGCCAGGGGTCGGCCACTTGGCTGGGGTACTCAGCCTGAAGGGGAGCAATGGCCAGGAGTGTGTTGAACCCGACAATGGCTCAGGCCATCTTTGTCCCAGTTCCCTCCACTGAACTGAAATACAGCCATGCAGGCCCCAACCTTGGCTAACCTTCCTGGCAAGAAGTGTGACACAGGGCCTCAGGGCAGGAGGTGTGATTGAAGCCTAGTTGCTATTTAGCATATCTTTTCCTCCTAAACAGAGTGATTCCTGGGAGGGGCGCTTGCCTGTCTCTCCCTCTTGGCACCAGTGAAGGCTCCTCTCCAGTCTCTTTGGAGAGAGAAACCCTCCGAATGGTGAGAGGGTTACTGGAACTTGTGTCTCCCTGGTTCTGCTGGGAGGGCTGCCAAGGCACTCTAAGGCCTGCAGGGAGCCCATCCTCGGGAACTCAGGCAGGGTGGCTGGGGGCTGGGACATCTGTGTTCCTGCCGTGAGCGGGTACCCAGTCCTGAAGTCATATACAAGGACATAGGCCGGGCATTCAGGGATGGAGGTCAAAGATGAATGAAGCTGTGGTGGGTAAAACTTTGTGGTAGACCGTGGGAGGCTTAGAAGGGCTGTCAGAACCTGGGTTGCGCAGCTTTACCTTAACGTAGAGTTTCTCAACCTGGGCCCTCTTGGCATTTGGGGTGTTGGGTAATCCTCCATTGTGGGGGCTATTCGGTGCATTGCAGGATGCTTAGAAGTATCTTGGTAGATGCTTAGCAGTATCTCTGGTATCTACTTACTAGATGCCAGAAACATCCCCCTGGCTCCTGTTATGACAACCAAAAAAGTCTTCAGACATTGCCAAATGTCACCTGGGGGGTGAGAGCTGTGTTAGATGGAGAACCACAGCCTTAAGGAGATCCAAGAGCTACTTTTCTTGTGCAAGAGTGTTTTACTAGGATACAAGAAATGTTGTCCGTCACCCTGGGGCAATACTCTAGAGAGGGTAAGATTAGGGACCAGAGTCCCATTAAGGGACCCTTTGGGCTTATTCTTCAGAGAGGTGATGTGTCTGGGAGGTATCCTGGAACTGCTGTTTGGATTTGGGAGAGGGAGGAGCAGAGAGTGACTGCAAGTGCCAGGCTGGGGCTGCCATGCAGATTTCCAATCTGGGAGTGAAGAAAGGGGTTCTGGACGAGGGGTCACGTTGGCTGAGTGGGAATAAGGGAGAAGGTCAAGATCCTCCCGTCACTTCTGCTTCCCCGGCCTGTCTGGAGTATGTCCCCTCAACATCTCCGAGGATAGGTTCCCACAGCTGCTGCTCTCAAAGGCAAGAGAGTGAGTGCAGATAGGATGGGTCGCTGCTCGGGCCAGAGAAGCCTCGTGCCTTTCCAACAGGGAGCTCTGATTCCGGCTACGTTTTTGCTACTCTCTGACACTCATTCATTGTGACTTTATTGCGATCAGAGCCTGGAGCAGGATTTCTAGTTCCTATTTGAAGGGTGAAGGCTATCCCAGGTTGTCATTGGCTGGGAGAGGGAGAAAGACCTAGAGAAGACATTACCCCCAGCCCTCTGAGCTCTGTGCGGGTGGAGAAGGTTTTGGGGTGAAAGGATTCCGCAGGCAGCAGCTTGCCCTTTAAGAAGAATTGTGGTGCTCTGCTGTCTTCGGAAAGGGCAGTTGTACGTGTCAGGATCCTTTGTGAATTGCCTCTCCTGGGAGCTGGGCCTTGGACAAAAGGATTCTGCATTGTGGTTGTGTCCTTCTCCTCTTTCTTCTTAGAGCAGCTGAATCTTTCTGGAACCCCTGGCACCCCTCCAGGCCTTCTGAGATCTGTCAAGAACAAAGTCTGCCCTTGCAGACAGAAGACACTGAAATGCAAAGGCAAGCTGCCCAAAGAGCAACTCTGGAGGCATAATTCAGCACTAAATATATAGTCTAAGGAGCACAGTGTCCATCTCATTGCTCTGAGCAAAGACAACACATGCCTTCTGTGCCTTTGAAAGATTTGTTCCCTTTGCCTTAAATGCCCGCCTGCTGTGGACACAAGACAACTTGACAATGTCTTGGGCCATCCAGCTTCTGAATGCCCTTCCTCTGAGTCTTGGTGGGTGCAAAGGCCATTTTCCAGAATATGCACTGAGAATGCCAACAGGTCCTTTCCCAGCCTCCCTTGCAGCTAGGTCATGGCATGTGACCCAGGCTCTGCCAGTCAGATGCACTTGCCTGGCCTTGAGATCAGGAGCTACTCCCTAGTGCAGAAGGGGCCTGCAGAATCCTCTCCAGCCTGGTGGTGGCTCTGTGGTGCTGGGCGGGGGCAATGGTTGTGAAGTCTTCATTAGACTAGTACTGTGACATGATTCGGAGAAGGCAATGGTACCCTACTCCAGTACTCTTGCCTGGAAAATCCCATGGACGGAGGAGCCTGGTAGACTAGTCCATGGGGTCACTTAGAGTCGGACATGACTGAGCGGCTTCCCTTTCACTTTTCACTGTCATGCATTGGAGAAGGAAATGGCAACCCACTTCAGTGTTCTTGCCTGGAGAATCCCAGGGACGAGGGAGCCTGGTGGGCTGCTGTCTATGGGGTCACACAGAGTCGGACACGACTGAAGCGACTTAGCAGCAGCAGTGACATGATTCACAGCAAACCTCTTGGCCCTGTGGCTTCGAATGTGGTTCTCCATTCCTCCCTGTAGTTCTGTGAGCTCCTAGCACCCTCTTCATGAATTCTTTTCCTGTTTAAAAGAGTGGAAGTCATAATCTGTTCTTATAACTATGAACTCAGACTAGTACACACTCCCTCTTCATTCCATTTGTTTGGCAAGTTCAAACTTATCTTCTAAAACAATCTACTCAGAAAAACTTCTTCCTGGAAGACTTCTTGGACTTCTCAGGCAGTTTGTAGCTCAAGCATCTGGGCTCCCAAGCATATACAAGGCATTATGTGGGCAATGGCAAGTCAGGAAGCAGCTCGGGTGTACCTTCCAAAAACATCTGGATGATCTGTCAGTCTGCTTAGAGGTTAGGGTGGAGAGAAGGAATAGGAGGGTGAGACAGTAAAGCAAAGTGGTTATAGGTTTAAGCTCTGGAGTTTAAATCCTGGCTCAGTCACACACTGGCTGTGTGGTTTTAGGCAAGATGCTTAAAACCGCTAAGCCTCAATTTCCTCTTCTGGAGAATGGGGTTAGTTAGGGTCTATCTCATAGGATTGCTGTGAGATTTAAACGTAACACATGTGAAGTACTTCAGAAGAATGGCTGGTACTTAGTAAATGCTCAAGTAACATTAGTTTTGGTTTGTGGAGGCAGCAGGGTATAGCAGCAGGTGTGCAGATGGGAGCTGTACTCTAGCTCAGGCACCAACATCCCAGGACCTTGGCTCACAGTTCAACTTTGTCATCAAGAAGCCAGCATCTTTCTGTCCTCAGCTCTGCCGTCTTTAGCCTGTTGATTTTTGTCCTTTGTTGTTGTTCAGTCACTGAGTTGTGTCTGATTATTTGTGACCCCATGGACTGCAGCACACCAGGCTCCTCTGTCTTCCACTATCTCTCTGAATTTGCTCAAATTCATGCCCAATGAGTCGGTGATGCTGTCTAACCATCTCTGCCATCTAACCATTCTCTTCCTCCCCCTTCACCTTTTGCCTGCAGTCTTTCCTAGTATCAGGGTCTTTGTGACTTCATGGTTCCAAAATGGCTGTGGCAGTTCCAGGTGTCACATCTTCATGGGGTAATATCCAAAGCAGGAACAACAAGGCCTCTCCTCCTATATCTGTTTCTTATTATCAAGGTGTTCCTTAGAGAGTTCTTCTTACATTTCATTGGTTAGAACTCTATATGCAAGGGAATCTAAGAAAATATCTGCCATTTCCAACTTCTATTATTAGAGACTTCAATAGGAAGGAAAGAAGTGGTGGGGAATGGCTGCTACATAGGCAACAGTGTCTGCCATAGTGAGCTAGTAAGCTTGGTTATCTCTAGAGAATACCATTAATTGTCTTGTTAAAATAAGGTAATGCTCAGTGATATTGCTGCTGATAGAAATTCAGAAAGCAGTCATGTACAAACGCATGTCCAAAAGGGGTGTTTAGTTCCATTTCTTTCTAAGTCCAAAGAGACATGATATATAAGTCTCTGCAGTGTGTGTGTCTGTGTAAAATTGAGGTTTACAAAAGAATCAGTGATACGCTGGTATTGATTCTAGCTCTACTTGGTTCCTTTCAGCTCTTCAAAAATGTATCCAAAGATGTTTTTACTTTGACTTCTTCTTTTCATGGTAAGAAGACACTTCTTTAAACAGCTCATGAGCCAACACTAATGAATAACGCGATGGCCAAGACTAAAATGGATGCGCATGACTGCTTTACACCATCTGTGGGGAGCAGGCAGAGTTGGCCTACTTTTTCTTTAGTGCACGGCTTTGTTCTTATCTGTGAATGTTTGTAAGTAGAGGAATTTCGGTGCAGATGTGAAATTGCCTTGGATATCTGGGTGGTTTTTACAATTTGTGTGTATTTTCTTTTTAAATAGAATCTTTTGTCTGGTGCTCACAGAAGGTAGAAAAAACCCCAAAGAAAAAGAGATGAAGGTCCCATAATGCAACGGCCCCTTCTCCAGTGCATGGATGTAAATTCACAAATTCAGGGTGTGCTTGTGTGGAGGTACTGCTTACACTTTGCTAGACTGAAAGAATCCCTCAGACTACTGGGTGGTAGCAGGCTGTTGGTAGAGAAACCCAAGTTAACTGACTTGGGTTTCATGCCCATCTCTGCCCAAGAGCTTCTTGGGCAAGGTCTTCTTCCTTCTGAACCTCAGTTTCCCCAACCTGGGTAAAATCAAATCCTATCTCTTAGGGTTTTGTATAAGAGACCTATAGGAGTTAAATGACTTGGATGACTTTCAAAGGTCCTTTCCATGAGTCTGAAGATTGGAGTCTAGCCCCAGTATCATCATGATCTCCACTTTCTCCTCTGTCGTTGTCTTCTCCATCATCATCACCATCATCACCAGCATCATCATTACAACACCAGCATCACCAGCATCATTGTCCCTTGAGCGTTATGTTGTACTCGTCACTATCCGAAGTCCTCTACTATGTAAACTGATTGAATTCTCAGGGTAAACCTGCAAAGTGGGTATTTTTACTGACATATATTTACTCCTTAGAAGGCTGAGGCTCAGAGAGGATGTGCCCAGGATCATGCAGAAGACACGTGATGGAGTGAAGATCAGAACTCCAGCCCAGGATCTGTCTTGTTTAGAAATCACCCCATCCCTTCAGTCGTTTCAGATGCTTCTCAAGGTGGAGTCCTTCTTCCGCATATAAATATACCCTGGGGTCAGGAAGCTGGCGTCCCAAGGACCAGGCCTAGGAAAATCTCCTGTGCAGGTTCGGTTGCTACAGGTTTCCTTTATAATCAGGTTATACTCCCGAGGAGTAGGAGAACAGGGGGCCTCTCCTCAAGTAGCCCCTGCCTCGCTGGATTAGACTCTCACAGGAGGGCATCTGGAGTTTTTGCCTCTTCAGCACCCACTCTTTTAGCGGCACCCCCTGTTTTCCTTTGGGGGAACTACTTTCACTCCAGTCTGAGTCCATGTGTCTGGGGAGACTGACTCTGCTCCCTCCCCTCATCCTCCCTTCCACATCTGTGTGTCAGGGATGATCACTTGATCTGATCTTGGCCAGTCAGAGCATTCCTTCCACTGGGCTGAAGTTCAAGGTCAAGTGCACAGGTCACCTAATGATCCTGGGACTTTTATGGAACTCCTAGAAAAGACAAACTCTCCAGTACAAAACTGGTCACACAGTCTGTGGTGAAAGATGGGGCGCTGTCCAAGAGAGCAGTGGGAGGGCCCTCCATGGACTGTGCAGTCAAGGAAAAGCTCCTTGGAGGAAAAGTCACTTGAGCTAAAGCCTAAACAACCCAAGGATCCAGACAGATCAAGAGCTAGAGGAAGAACATTCTTGTGGGCATTGAAAGAACATGTCTAAAGGTCCCGAATTGAAAATCAAGCAGTGTAGTCAAGAAACTAAAAATGAACTTGGACCTGGACTGTTCAGAGTGAGGGAGGAGAGTGTTTTAGATACATCAGAGATATCAGTGAAAGTCGCTCAGTCGTGTCCGACTCTTTGCAACTCCATGGACTATACAGTCCATGGACTTCTCCAGGCCAGAATGCTGGAGTGGGTAGCCTTTCCCTTCTCCAGGGGATCTTCCCAACCCAGGGATCCTGTGTTGCAGGCAGATGCTTTACCAGCTGAGCCACAAGGGAAGCCAACAGGGGCCCAATTTTTATAGGGCCTGGTGCAATGTTTCTGCTTTATTTAGGAAAAATGGGAGGCCACCAGAGGCTTCTATGCCGAACAGTGACACGACCCAGTTTATGCTTTCAAGGTCTGTGACCTTGGGAAAGCCATTAGGTCTCTGAGCTTGTATTTTTCTCCTCTGTAAAATGTAGATGAGAATTAGGTGAATTTTTGAAGGAGCCTATAAAGATTAACTGAGAAAATATATGAAATGAGGTAAACCTACCAGAAAATGGCTGGGCCTTAGCAGACCTCTGTAAAGGTTTTCTTTTCTAAAAGAAACCACAAATTGTCACTCACCCAGAAACTCCTTTCTCTTTTGACCAACCTAGACACATTTGGTCTCACAGTTTTACTTTTCTGTTCACTTAGCTTCCATCCAAATTTGGCTCTTGTCTGCTCCCTCCTCATTCTTTTGTTGAGAACTTTGCACACTTACCATGTGGAGTGATTGCATTTCACACATCTTTTCCATTGTTAATCATTCCAAATCCGGTTTCCATGATTTCATCCCTCTCTCAGGGCCGAGCTCCTTTCCCCGTTTAACATTTATTTCAGTTGTCTTGCACAGGTCTTATTTAGATTTCTTCTGGACCGTCCCACTTTACATAGATTTTAGCTGAATGCAGATGATGGTGATTTGAGCATCAGCCTGGCAGGAGAGGGAGCTCACACATCTGGAAGGATGAACTGGTGATGGAGAGCACCTTGGAGCCAAACGGAATGGGGTCCAGATTCTAGCATTTCTCTTCTCTGGCCGTGTGGCCTTGAGCAATGATCTCAGCAATGTGATCCTCAGTTTCTTCCTCTAGAAAATGAGGGTATAGGTAGGACTGATTGGGGTCCTGGAGCTGTTGGGCCGGGGCCCCTGGTAGGCCTTCAGCAGCATTAGGTCATGCCTTTCCAATCAGGCCACCTCCCCCACCCATGCCTCATTCTTTGCTTTTTACAGTGATGACCTTTGGCCCAATTTCCGGCATGCACCTTCTCAGAATCCATGGGCCTCCCTATAAGCATCTTTCCGTAATCCACGAACTATGGTTTTGGGGGTTAGACTGACTTAGGTTCCAATCCTAATTCTACTGCTCACCAACTGTGCCACTTACACTCACAGAGGCTGGCTCTCCTTGTCCCAAGTCATCCCAGATATCAATTGAAACAATGTCCCGGAGGGCTTTCCTGCTGGCTCAGGTGGTAAAGAATCCGCTTGCAATACGGGGGACCCGGGTTTGATCACTGGGTCAGGAAGATCCCCTGGAGAAGGGAATGGCAACCCACTCCAGTATTTTTGCCTGGGAAATCCCATGGACAGATGAGCTTGGTGGGCTACAGTCCATGGGGTCACAAAGAGTTGGACACAACTGAGCGACTCACACATATACACACACAATGTTCTGGAAACAAGATAGTGCCTGGTATATTATAAGAGGTCAACCAAGAATAATTGCCCTTACACATTATTGCAGCTTTGGATGCAAAACTCCTTGCAAGCAAAGGCTGAATTTTTTCCTCTTTGTCGGCCCTTGGCATGGTGGGGCACTGGCATCCAGTGGGCCCTCAGCTGGTTTTGGTTCCTTTCATCTCCTATAACAAAAATAGAGTGGCTTGGCTGCCAAGTTGGCTAGAACACTGGCATCCCCATAAAAACCCTACCTGTTTACACAAATGCCACTTTCTAAGATCCTAAGAGGAAGGGCAGGATCGCAAACGGCAAATGCCTCCAGATTTTCTTAAGCAATCCAGCTCCTGGCCGCTGTTCCTAGGGCAAGGCTGAAGGAAGCCGTGACCACAGGAGGGCTTCTCTGAAGGGAAAGGCCTTGCTTTTTAAGAGCTGCTTTTCTTATTTATGTGTTCTCTTCTCATTATTTCTCTGAGAAACCTTTTTAGAATTTCACTGGGAGTCAAAAAACACATTTTGCCAAATTCTGAGGTCTTGTAACCACAAGGCCTGGTCCCTGTGACCAAACTAAGACCAAACCGTCACCTTCTGGCACTGGACACTGTTTACTGCTGGCGAAAGACCACTTTGGGTTTCACAGTAAAAAGGGTTAGAGAATTGTATGAAAGGGCTCAGAAGACTCACGGACATCAAATAGCTCTTACAAAACCAATGTTGTAATTAGTTAAGTATAAATGAATCAGAACCATATGGCTTAAAAGTTAAAGGAAAAAGGAGTTGGAGGGGAAAAAAAAATGTCCTTTGGGATTTAATCAAACAAAAAAATGCTGGAAAAATGGTTGATGTTCACCAAGCTCAGACTCCATCTGGGTGCCCGCCCCCAGTCCCCTCCAGCTTTTTCCTCCCTCCCTGGTTCTCCCCACGAGGCAGGGGTGACTGCTGAGCCCTGCTCCCTGGATGCTGGGCGTCGGGGGTGGAGTAGGTGTGTTGCAGTGGAGCGGAGTTAAGCTGGAGAGAAGCTCAGAGCATCTGGGGAACAGAGAGAAGGGGCGCTCAGGCTGGTCCTTGGCTTCCCTATATAGAGGATACTGAGTCAGCCTTATGGGCAGAAGAGGGACTGGGGAGGTGGGCGTTTGGAGGAGGCAGAGCTCATACACATGCGCAGGGGAGAGACCCCACGTTGGACAACCACGGAACTGCACACGTTTTGTATGGGCTGGTTCTCCACTCACATATGGCCAAATGCGCCCGGTCCTTCCCCTGTCGCTTTCAATCACATCACCCTCTTGTGTTGTTTTGCGTGTGTGTTCGATTGTTTGATACTTTTTTTTTTTTCTCGCTGAGGTGTGCATCTCGTGCGATCTTAGCTCCCCAACCGGGGAGTGAACCTGGGCTCTCGGCAGTGAAACCACAGAGTCCTAACCACTGGACCACCAGGGAATTGCATGTGGCACTTTGCTCAGCCGGCAACCCTCCTACTTCTTTCTTTCTCACTGGCGTCTACACTGCACTAGAAGGTGAGCTTCCTGAGAGAAGGGATCTCATTTTCTTGTCTCCCCCAGCTGCATCCCTAGCAGCTGACAGAGTATCAGATTTGGAGTGATTTCCCAGTGAGTATCTGGGGAATGAACGGATGGGAAATCAGTGAATAAGTAGATGCAGGTAGAAGTCGTGAGGGACAGGGAAGGCAGAAAAGCTGGAGAAGCAGGCAGGAATCAGGTCCTGAAAGACTCTGCAAATTGTGCAAAGAGGTTTCTGAAGGTATTGGAAAGTCATAAAGGATTTCCAGCAAGGATGCGACAAAGTCAGCACTGTATTATGTTGGAAGCAAAGAACGAGGGCGGGAAGCCTGGAAACCAGGAGAAAGTGAGTGGCAGAGCACATCCTGTGTTTGCTGTGCCTTCCCCAGCCATCCCTTACAGGCATGTAATGGAGAGCTCCATATAGAATAGGTACTTAATAAATGCTGCCGAGTTCATCAATGATAAATGCTTTGGCTCCCAGTGGCGACATACAAGCCATTATTTTCTCATTTAGAAAATGGATCTTGTGGCTCACTGTGGAAAATCGTCTTCCAGAAAAAAGAAAAAGAGCGATGTGTATGTCGGCTCTGTCTCGAATGTTTTCACTGAACCAGATTCTCTTTCCGTAGGGTGGCTGCCCTGGGCAACTCTCAGGTTCCACGAAGTTGGGCCGGGGTTTCTCTGACATNTGGGTGGGATGGGAAGCTCTGGGCTGCAAAATAGGTAAGTTGCTCAATGTCCCTGGAAAACCTCTGAGGACAGAACTGAGTGTTGCTTTAGGTGCGAAGGCATCTTTATGTTAGGAAAGAAATGCACACCGCAGGCTCCTGGAGGCATTAATATCAGCGTTATTGTTGGAGGCTCCACAGGAGGCTGGACTTGGCAGCGTCCGTGGGGCACTGCGCCCTGCCCCCAGCCCCCGTCGGCATCGCACCCGCATCACATAGGCAGTGTGTGCCCGCTGCTTCTCTGCCTGGGGCCGGGAAGCCTGTGCAGAAGGCGCTGCCGGCACCGTGCTGGCTCTTATGGCTGTGCCACGTGTGCCTGCTCTCCTTCTCGGTAGACTGTCTTTTGGACTCTCATGGCTATTTCCTGCTCAGAATAGACCCTCAGACAGGTGAAGTTGCTTGCCCAAGGTCACAGACAAGATCAAGGGAGGCGTGGGCACTACCCCTCTTAGCTTCTTTGGGTCACTGTGACTCCTGCAGAGGAAGTTGGTGGGAAACCCAAGCCTACACCCCACTCCATGCCACATGACTTCTGCCCCTGGTCACATGGAGAAGCTTCTGCCTTCTCTCCTGGGTTTAAATAGTAGCACCTGCAGGGAGCATTTGTGGGTTTGGGGCTCTTCAGCAGCCAGCCTGCCCTCTAATAGCCCCTCATTTCCCTCGCCCTCCTGCCCTCGTATGTAGTCGTGGGTGGCGGGGTGCGGTTGCCCCTACCGCCTCCACGGAGGCAGAGATGCTCGTTTTCCCTCCGTCTGCTCCAGCTGCAGCCAGGGGGTGGGCATGGAGCCCAGGTGGGGGCAACCAGGTGTCCTCTCCAGGCCCTGGTAGCTTGAGTGAGTGGTGCGCAGCGGGGAGGAGGGGCTGGAGGCATCCAGGCCAGGGCCGCGGTGGCGTGCGGCGTCTCTTCCCATGACCTTACCAAGGCCCTGTTGCTTAAGCCTCCAGCAATCTCCTGGTTTCTGGCCGTGTTCCAGACTTCATCACTGCTCTCTGCCAATTCTCTGAGCCCCTGATAGCCTTCCAATAAATTCCATTTGATTACCACACAGCTTGTAATCAAGAACCCTGACTAATACATAACTGTTTAGTAAACCCTAAGCATGGGCCAGACGGCTTACATGTGACGTCTTGTCGGATTCCCGAACACGGCAATGAGGGACACCTGCTGTCCAAGGGAGGATGGGGTGGTTCAGGGAGCAGCAGTGACATGACCACAGTCGCACGGCTGGGGAGAGGCAGCCCTTGAGTTCAAACTCAGGTTTTCCTGATTCTGGACTCCACAGTTTATTAACTTTCCTTTTTATCAGCCCCGATTTTCAGTGTCTCAGAGAGGTGGTACTGGCTGGCCCCAGACTTCCAACATATAATCTATATTGCGGGCCTGAGACTCGTGGCAAAAATACTTTCAAAATCTAATTTGCTCACACCCATGAGCACCTGCCAGGAAGAAATTTGAGGCGTTTGGTCTAAACATGGGAAAGCTGAGTTCACTTACCCCAGAGGGGGCACCTGCAGAGAGAGGGAAAAAGGGATTTAACCCTTACCTTGAGTCAGAAAAGGATACCACCACACTCTCCTTTCATTCCTCGACCATCAGAAAGTTCTGAGGTGGGAACTCTGTAGCCAAGATTCATTTTAGGATGTGAGGGAGAAAGAAATCCGTGGAAGCTGTAATTTTGTAAATATCTGTACCATTTCTATTGTGAGTTTGCTGGGATATTTAAAAGAAGTTTGAGCAGTGTTTAAGGAATCCATTTAGTTTCATGCAGCTTCCTAGGGGGAAAGTTTGGGGTTTTCAGATCCAAGAAGTTTGGGATTGGAGAGACCTGATGTGTTGACTCCAGCCATCCACCCCTTACCTCCACCAGTGCCCCGTCAAGATTGTACTTTCTTAATGATGAGAAGAGCCATGTGGGTGAATCTGTAGTTGAGAATTAAGGAAAAAGAAACTACATCATGTGGTCTTCTGCTAATGGAAGTGCAGAAATCCAGACTCAAACAGAGCATGTGGCTCCAGCAACTGGATGCAGAATTCGCGTTTCATTGGTGAACTGACCAACCACTCCGCTTTCATAGATTTGGGAGGTTCTACACTATTTCTTGGGCATGGTCATACTTTAGGACAGAATCTCAGATTTCTCAAGAATCATGACTTGTGGTTCGGGCTTATGGGGCTGCCGTAACTGTACACATCTGGAGATGAAGGGGTCTGGAGGAACGGATGGCCACACTATCCATGGGGCTTGGTTTTAAGAAGATGAACTAGAGCAGAATGAAAGTGGTGCCCCCCTGGAAGCCCCAGTGATTCTGAATCATGGGAATGGGTATAAATCCTACAATTATATCCTGAAATTTCTGGTCATTAGCCAAGCTCTGGGCAAATTTTGGTCCCACGTGTATATGTGAAAGTATTCTAGTTTTCAGTGGGATTGTGATCATTGAGACTTATCTACTCTGCAGTGGAAAAGGCTGGCTGTAAGGAAGAGAAATCCATTTTAAATAGCTCAGATGAAAGGGTGATTAATAAAAGGGATTCTCATGGAAAGAAAGGGCAGAGTGCGGCCCGGCCTTTGGGAACTGGAAAATGGTCTGGCGACTCCTCTTCCCGCTTCTCCCTTTGTGGTGCCGCCTGACATCTGTTTCTCTCTGAGAGGCGGCAGACCAGGCTTTCTGCCTCCTCGTGGTTTCTGTCTCTCCACAATGTTGGCTTGCACCAAGATTCTGGCACTACTTCCGATCCCATTTCCATGACTCTACAAATTTAGCACCATCCTTCATGGCTGCCATCTCTGGGAATCTCTGCTATTCTTTGGGAGACTGTATCAGTTGTCTATTACCGTAGTAATGCTGCATAACAATCATTGACACCTCAGTGGTGAATAACACTAAACATTTGCTGTTGTGTGCTAGTCAGTGGGTTGCTGGGTGGTTTGGCTGGTCTGAGCTGAGCTGAGCTGAGCTTGGTAGGACTCACGTGTGCCTCTGTGGTCAGCTTTGGGTAGCTGGGTGGCTTTGTGAATCTTGAATGGGCTTTCTCACATGGTTAGATCTCCCCAGGCACAAACGGGCTGGCTGGGCTCTGTTCTGTGTGTCTCATTCTCCAACAGGCCAGCTCAGTCCTGATCTCATGGAGAAGCAAGGAAACAAGCAAGAAAGGGTTGGGAACACTCGCAGCCTCAGAGCCCTAGTCTGAGAGCTGTATGCCGTACCTTCTGCTGCATTCTCTTGTCCAAAGCAAGTCAGGAACCCAGCCTAGAATCAAGGAAAGGTGAAATAGGCTCTACCTTTTTCTTTTCTCTTTAATCTTCACTTTAAAAAAATTTATTTTATTGAAGTATACTTGATTTACAATGTTGTGTTAATTTCTAGGGTACAGAGAAGTGACTCAGTTATCCCTCATATATACATTCTTTTTCACATTCTGTTCCATTATGGTTTTTGGAGGAGGTTGACTGTAGTTGCCTGTGCGGTATGGTAGACCTTGCTGTTTATCCATTATTTTTTTTTAATATTCCCATTTATTTATTTATTTAAATTTTATTTTACTTTACAATACTGTATTGTTTTTGCCATACACTGACATGAATCTGCCACAGGTGTATATGAGCTCCCAATCCTGAACTCCCCTCCCACCTCCCACCCCATATCATCTCTCTGGATCATCCCCGTGCACCAGCCCCAAGCATCCTGTATCTTGTATCAAACATAGACTGGCACTCTTACATGATAGTATACATGTTTCAATGCCATTCTCCCAAATCATCCCACCCTCGCCCTCTCCCTCAGAGTCCAAAAGTCCGTTCTATACATCTGTGTCTCTTTTGCTGTCTCGCATACAGGGTCATCATTACCATCTTTCTAAATTCCATATATATGTGTCAGTACATGTTTACCCATTCTATGTGTAATAGTTTGCACCTGCTGATTCCAAACTCCCGCTTCTTTCCCCCTTGGGAGTCACAGGTCTGTTCTCTTGTCTGTGAATCTGTTTCTGTTTCATAGATAAATTCATAGGTGTCGTATTTTAGACTCTACACATAAGTGAGATCATATAGTATTTGTTTTTCTGACTTACTTCAGTTACTATGAAACTCTCTAGGGTCACCCATGTTGCTGCAGATATATTCCATTGTGTATATACATACCACAGCTTCATCTGTCCATCTGTGGATGGAGCCTGCAGGCCCCAAAGGGCAGAGCGGAACACCGAGGCACAGAATAGACTCCAGTGTCCAAGATATAACTCAAGCCGTGTGTGCCCAGTCTGATCCTGGACTATCTATGCACATATATTCCCTATTATTTCAGCCCATTCTAGTTTCAGTTTTCTGTTACTGTTTACTTAAAAAGTCTTGATCAGTGTCTTGACAAGAATAGCAGAGAGAGTGATGGTCATGTATACATGAGTACAGACCCATCAACATTGGAAGCATATGTATACCTATTTCTTCAAAAACTTTTCTGATTTTTTTTTTCTTTGCAGGTTCATATTGTAGATTTTGTCTATCCTAGATTTTCACAGAAATGGACTTATACGATATGTGTTTTTTTGTGTCTGGGTTCTTTTGTTCCTTCTCTTTGCTAAGCATACTCCACTTCATGAATATAGCACAATTTGTTTATTCCTTGTCCTCTTGATGGACATTTGGGTTATTTCCAGTTTAGAGCTATAAGGAATAAAGCTGCTTTGAAGACTCATGTAAATGGGTTTTGTGAACATATATTTTCATTCCTTTTGTATAAATACCTAAAAGTAAAATTGCTGGGGTAAAATTATAAAGGAGTAAAAATTAAAAGTAAAATTATAAGATAAGTGATGGAAGAGTTAAGGAAGAAGTGTTGTTGCTCAGTCGTGTCCGACTCTATGTGACCCCATGGACTGTTGCCTGCCAGGCCCCTCTGTCCATGGGATTCTCCAGGCAGGAATACTGGAGTGTAGAGCCATTCGCTTCTTCAGGGGTCTTTCCGACCCAGATATCAAAATTGGGTCTCTTGAATTGCAGGCAGATTCTTTACCATCTGAACCACCAGGGATTATAGGGTAGGTATATATTGAATCTTTTTAATATTTTTTTTGGGGGGGTGGTAAACAACTTTATGGATTATAATTCACTAATAATTAACTTTATAAGAAATAGCCAGATGGTTTTCTGAAGTGATTGTACTATTTCATACTTCCAATAATGCTGTATGAGAATGTCTATCTCTTCACATCTTACCCAACATTTAAAATTGGTGGTGTTTAGCTATCCTCATTAGTGGCTATGTGAAGGTATCTCTTTGTAGTTTTAAGTTTCATTTCTCTGATGACAAATGATGTTGAGGACTTTTCTGTATTCTCAAGGGTCATTAGCATGGTCTTTGCGAAATGCTTGTTCAAGGTTTTTGACAATAAAGTAATTTAGATATTTTTGTTTTGGGGTTGTGGGAGTGTGTTATATATTCTGGGTACAAATCCTTTGTCAGATGCATGTTTTGCAAATGTTTTCTCCTAGTCTGTCACTTGCTTATTCACGTGCTGTGATGGTGTCTTTTGATAAACAGAAGTGTTAATTTTGATGGACTCTAATTTGTCAATTTTTTTTCTCTTATTGTTTTTGCTTTCTGGGCTCTAAGTAATTTTTGCCTTCCCTGGGTTCAGGAAGATATTCTGCTCTTTTCATCTAGAGGCTTTATAGATTTAACTTTTATGTGTAGGTGTATAATTCATCTTAAATTAGTTTTTACATAGGGTGGAAGGTAGGTGTTGTGGATTTTGTTTGTTTTTATTTTTTAAAACTTGGACATCTAGTTGTTTTAGCATCATTTATCAAAAATACTTTCTATTTCCCAATTATTTTGTTGCTTTCTTTTTTTTTAAGAAAGAAAACCTATTGATTGTGCATGTGTAGTTCTGTTTCTGAACTTTGGTTCTCTTCCACTGAATCATCTTTTTGCCATTCCTATTCCCTAATGATTATTGTATATATTACTACATATACTAAGTCTTGAAGTCAGGTAGTATAAGCCCTTCAGTTTTGTTCTTTTCTTTCAATATTTGTTTTTTTCATGCTCTTTGAAGTTTCACATGAATTTTTAGAACCACCCTGTTGATTTCTGTAAAATATTCTGCTGGAACAATGAGCACACCTTGTGTCCAGATCTTGATTTCATAAAAGGAACCAGGGATCCTCAGAGAAATGGCTGATTTCATGGTTGAGGTAGAGTGAATACGAGATAAGCCTGAAATATTCTGTTATGCTGGAAAGTAAAATAATGGGACAAGTCACAAAGCATTGGAGCCAGCTTGAAGGGGCTCTTGCTGGTCAAATAAGGGACAATCTGAGTAGCAAGATAATTAAGGGCAACAATTAACCATAAGACATGGAGAAACAGTGATTCATTAGGTCATACTGATAATAAATAAATAGATAAGAAGGGAGAACTCTGACTTGCAGCAGAATGCTGTTGACTGATTGATTAATGTGAAGAATGCTAGAGTTAAAAAATCATTCTGCAACCATCATGGCAAAGATGATTCAGGCAAGGATACTTACTCAACAGATGCTAAGTCTAGGAGAGGATTTTGATGAGGAGTGGTAAATTTGCATGATGTCTCTCCATAGATAAGTATTAATTGAAAGTGAAAAATAGTAACTATACAGTAGAGAAATTGGTGAATACCTTCTTCCCATGGTCAAAATTAACATCGACTTTGAGGGCTAGATGGACATTGTTTACCTTCAGATGCAATGACCTGAGAAGGACACAGCATCACACCTGGAATACAAAAGTTGAATCTAACTATAAGGAGATTGCAGGGGGAATGTCTATTTTAGAAAAAAAGGAACCAAATTCCTTAAAAATATCAATGTTGTATAAGGCAGAAAGTTTTATTCCAAATTAAAGGAGACTGGGTCAGTGCAGTGAGCAGTGCTCAGCCACGTCTGATTCTTTGTGACTCCATGGACTGTAGCCTGCCAGGCTTCTCTGTGCATGGAATTCTCCAGGCAACAATGGGTTGTCATTTCCTCCTCCAGGGGATATTTCTGACCCAGGGATTGAACCAGAGTCTCCTACATCGGCAGGTGGATTCTTTACCACTGTTCCACCTGGGAAGCCCGAAGAAAACTGAAAAGATATGACAATTAAATTCAGTATCTGATCCCAGATTAGATTCTAGAATAAAGATAAAAAATTCTACATACCACATTATTGAGTCAAAATTGACAAAATTAGAATTGGATAAAATTTTTATCAATATCAATATTGATAAATATTGATATTTAATAATATTAAATTAGGTTAAAATTGGATTAGATAAAACTATCATATCAATTTAAAATGTACTGAAAATTGGTAACTAAACAACGGTTGTTTAAGGAAATATCTTGGGAGTGGGAATGAGAGGAAACACATGATAAAGCAAGTGGTAAAGCAAATGGGGCTAAGTAAGGGTAAAGGGTAAGAAAGAGATAAGAAAGCCTTCCTCAGTGATCAAGGCAAAGAAATAGAGGAAAACAACAAAACGGGAAAGACTAGAGATCTCTTCAAGAAAATTAGAGATACCAAGGGAACATTTCATGCAAAGATGGGCTCAATAAAGGACAGAAATGGTATGGACCTAACAGAAGCAGAAGATATTAAGAAGAGGTGGCAAGAATACACAGAAGAACTGTACAAAAAAGAGCTTCACAACCAAGATAATTATGATGGTGTGATCACTCACCTAGAGCCAGACATCCTGGAATGTGAAGTCAAGTGGGCCTTAGATAGCATCACTACGAACAAAGCTAGTGGAGGTGATGGAATTCCAGTGCAACTATTTCAAATCCTGAAAGATGATGTTGTGAAAGGGCTGCACTCAATATGCCAGCAAATTTGGAAAACTCAGCAGTGGCCACAGGACTGGAAAAGGTCAGTTTTCATTCCAATCCCAAGGAAAGGCAATGCCAAAGAATGCTCAAACTACCACACGATTACACACATCTCGCATGCTAGTAAAGTAATGCTCAAAATTCTCCAAGCCAGGCTTCAGCAATACGTGAACCGTGAACCTCCAGATGTTCAAGCTCGTGTTAGAAAAGGCAGAGGAACCAGAGATCAAATTGCCAACATCCACTGGATCATGGAAAAAGCAAGAGAGTTCCAGAAAAACATCTATTTCTGCTTTATTGACTATGCCAAAGCCTTTGACTGTGTGGATCACAATACACTGTGGAAAATTCTGAAAGAGATGGGAATCGCAGACCACCTGACCTGCCTCTTGAGAAACCTANCAAGAGAATAACATATGTGCAACACAAAACACTATACACAACTGTTCACAGCAGCATTATTCATAATAGCTAAAAAGTTAAAACAGTCCAAATGTTTGATCAGATGATGAATGGATAAACAAAATGTGGTACAGTAATATACTAAAATATTATTCAGGAAAGAAAGAAAGAAAGGACTTTATATTCTGCAACGCAGATGAACCTCGAAAGCATCACACGAAGTGAAAGAAGGCAGACACAAAAGGCCACATTTTGTTTGAGTCTATTTACATAAAATATAAATATAAAAGAATATCCAGAAAAGGCAAACCCATAGAGACCAAGTTAAGTGGTTGCCAGGAGGTGAGGGAAAGAATTGAAACTAACTTTTAACAGGCATGAGTTTTTTTTAATGAGTGATAGAAAGGTTCTGGAATTATATAGTGGCTATGGCAGCACAAATCAGTGAATATAATAAAAACTACTGAAGACTACATTTTAACCTAGTGAACTTTATCTTACATGAAGCATATCTCAATTTTAAAATGTTATTAATATTTTAAAAAGAACAGTAAACATGATAACCACTGCAATAAGAAAATGACCACATCATTCATCTCACACACTAGGAAAGTAACGCTCAAAATTCTCCAAGCCAGGCTTCAGCAATATGTGAACCATGAACTCCCTGATGTTCAACCTGGTTTTAGAAAAGGCAGAGGAACCAGAGATCAAATTGCCAACATCCACTGGATCATGGAAAAAGCAAGAGAGTTTCAGAAAAACATCTATTTCTGCTTTCTTGACNATCAATAAGAATTTGAGGTAGCTTTCATGCAGAGTTTTGAAGTTTCATTTTTTGTGGCTCCCTCCTTTCCAGTATTTCTTTCTTGCTTCCTACCCTCTTGTAGCCTCAAATTCCATCCTCTAACTCTTCAATTCAGTATAACTGAAGCTTTTTGCTTGAGTTCCAGCCACTCTGGGCTAAGTAAATTGAGATATATTCTTGGGAGAAGAACTTAGTCAACTTCCCTCTTATTTCTGTCTGCTTTTGATAGCTCTCCATTGCCTTCAAGTAGTTGGTGTATTGTTATTTACAGGAGGGTTATTACAACACAAGGCACTCTACCATTATTGGAAGAGGAAAGGAAAAACAGTTGTATGATAATGTATGACAAGGAAACACTCCTAGGATGAATGTGGGAGTGGTGAATGTGGCTGGGGAAGGCGGAAACGTGGTCTGCAGAATGGCTGGCCTGGATTCAAATTCCACTCCACTTGCCGGCTGCGTGACTTTGGATAAGGAACTTCATCTCTCTGAGCCCAGCTTTTTCGCAGCAATCTCTCCTAAAGTTGCTAAAAGAGCCACTGCATGTAGCCCCTTGGCCCATAGTGAGCATTTAAATGGTTCCTATTCTGCCTTAATGAGGGGAAAAATGTATGTTTGGAGTTAGCAACAAGACAGGATGATTCCTCCTGTTTGTTTTGGAAAACAAATCTTAAACTTACAGCCATGACAGAGTCTGACATCACCAGACATTCGATGCTCTAAGAATCACACTCTTAATTGAACACTTTCTGAGTTTGTGATGAATTGTACTCTTTTCAGATCCTTTCTCTGAGAATTTCATTTCTCTCTCTCCACCCATCCAGGGGTCAGGCTTACCAAGTAACAAGTACAATAAATCTGAAGATGACCTCTTTTCTAGCACAGGCTGGAGCAGAGCTCATCTGGATTATAGAGCTAGGCAGTTTGGAGTCACCTGGTGAGGTTTATGCGCAGCAGCTGGGGCCCAGCCTACCTAATTAGGACCAGAGAGTGGTCGCCAGGGGCCGGGCGCATATTCTGGGTGCCCTCCTCCAGGGTCTGTTTCTAATAACAGCAGCAAGTAGCAGAGGCGGCAGGCTGAGCCTAGTGACATCATCCCCCCAGCTGTTTTACACATCTGTAACATGGCTCATTAGGACTCTCTTAACACCTCATCCTTCCCTGCTCCATGCAGCTCCAGTTACATGAGAAAGGGTGATCTTGCCTTCAAGGGGCCCCGGAGATCAAGACTGGGGCTAAATTCAGGGTCAAAGATTAGCTTGGGCACTCTCCCAGTAATCAGAGTTTTCACAAGGACATCCCCATTAGCACACGCTCCTTTTAAAGTCCTAATGGCTTCAATGTGAGGCTGGCATTTCTGTGTGATCACTGCTGTTCCCGGCCAACTTTGTGTTGGGGAGTAGAACATCTACAGCAGCTGCTGAAATGTTTTTGCTTATTTGAGAGCATTCTAAGTTTTTCCTAGCCATGAATAACAACAATTGAATAAATCATCCCCACAGTTTGTAGAGAATGGTTGTTTTTCCAGGCAGAATTTTTTAAATGGCATATTGTGAGCTATGGATATGATGTGGAAAAAATTCCACCTTATTTATATGTGGCATTTAACTCCATATATCTAGAGTCTTGAAGTTGTATAAAGTCAGATAAAGGAGGAAAGCTTCCTAGATTTCATTGGAAAGCTGAAATTACTAAACTGAAAAATAAAAGTCGTATTACTATCAACTGTACTACGTATTGTAAAATAAAAGATAAGTGATGTTTTCTTAATAAAAAGAAAAGTTTTACCAATGGGCAGCCTCCTGGAATGAAGCTGAGCCCCTGGGTGACCTTGGCTTGAGTTGTTTGTTTTGGCCACACAGCATGTAGGCTCTTAGTTCCCTGAGCAGACCGGGGTCAAACCTGCACCGGAAACTCAGAGTTCCAAACACTGGCCTGCCAGGGAAGTCCAACCTTGGTTCTAATTTACTGGGATGAGGGGTGGTGGGGAGGATAGGGTGTTCATTTTCTCTCTTTAAAATTTCTAGTCTTTAAATGGGGATGATAAAATACCTCATAGGTTTTTGGAGAGGATTACAAATAGTATGGAAAGTGCTCAGCATTGTAGCTTGATATACCTTGTGATCAAGGTATGTGCTTGAATACATTAACTATTATCATTATTGCTATCACTATTATCATTTCTTCTACAACTGTGTAATTGTGGAAATGCAAAAGAGTGATGGATATATACATATTTTATCAACTATCCAGTGCTGAATATATTGGGTTTCAGTTAATAGAAAATGATATCAGTTGCAAGGTGATTATTGTATTGTCTCTAAGAAAGAAAAAGGGCTGCCTATTAAACTGTACCCTGGCTTCTTGTTACTTCCATGCATTCTTTTCGGTTCAGAGTAGGTTGTGCTGTTGTAACAACTATAGAGTTCAAGTGAATTTCACAATCAAAGCTTATTTCCTCACGTCACATGTCAAATGCAGGAGATGGGAGGGCCCTGCTTACCTTGGCTACGAGGAGACTGGATGTCATAAGGAAGTACCACAGACCAGATGACTTCAACAACAGAAATTTATTTCCTCGCAAGTTCTGGAGTCTACAGTTTCCAGATCAAGGCAGAGCGGGTGTCTTCTGAGGCCTCTCTTCTTGGTTTGTAGAAACCACCTTCTCCCTGTGTCTGTCTGTGCCTTAATCTCCTCTTTTTATAAAGACATCAGTCATTTTGAATGAAGGCCCAGTTAATGACCTCATTTAAATATAATAGCCTCTTTAAAGACTCTCTTTCCAAATGCAGTCCCATCCTGAGGTCCTGGAGGTTAGTACTTCAATATATGAATTTATATATTGGGGACACTATTGAGCCCATGACACAAATCCCAGCTAGCGCAGGCTCCAGCTCATCATGTGCTCCCTCCATCCTTTGGCAGGTTCAAGGGTAAGTGGCAAGCTGCACCGGCTAGTCAAGTCTTCTATTTGGAGACCCCACTGGTGGCCAAAGTGAGTCACATGGGCATGTCTAACTTCAAAGGGCTTTGCAACAGGAGTGCATGCTACCTCATTCCTAGAGCAAAGAGAACCAATGTATCTGCGGTGGGGGGGGGGGTCACTTAATAACTCTCATGTAGTTCAATTTCAGAGATGCTAATGTAAAAAAAAAAAACATATATCTTCGAACTAATAGGAGAGATAAGAGATTGTTGTTGCTGCATGGGAAGAGTGGCCATGAGTCAAGTCACTCTCCCGTGGCATTAATTTTCCCACCTAGAAAATGAATTAGAAACTTCTCTATCAATAATTTAATAATGATAAATTTGGTCATTGAAAAAAGAAATTCTGCCAGGAATTCGTGAACTCTTTGGCCTCTGAAAGTCATCTGATTTCATAGATTGAGCCCCTTTCCTTCCAAGCAGGTCTATGAACTTAGAAAGCATGTGCTATGATGCACTGCTGTTTCTCTACTTCTGGAGCTCTCAAGATGCGTACTCAGGTTATGGGATTGAGACTGAAGCCAGGCAGGTGTCACATTCCTCTTGCCATCATCGCTGGCCCAAGGATATACTCAGGACAAAACCTGAGATGATGAAAAGAAAATGGTTTCTCTTTTCCTGAGGCTGATGGCAAAGTTCTGTGCCTGAGGGAGCTCTCTCTCGCCCTGGGCATGAAGCAGATCAGATAAAAGGTTCAAAGTTGCAGGAACTGTTTTGCCACCACAAGAATCCTGAGAATGAAGCCAACAAAGTGTTGAGAGCTGTCAAGAAACCAACCTTATTTAACCTTATTTGAACCACTGGACCTAGCTGTGCCTGAAGCCAGGACTTTTCAATAACATGAATCAAAACTTCTCTCTTTGGATAAAATGCTTTTGAGTTCGGTATTCTATCACTTGCTCCTGAAAAGGTCCTCATTGCTATAAGGTGAAATAATGATTTTGAGCATTTAATCAAGTAAGAACCACAATACTGTCCCTGAGATCCAAAAGACACAGTTCAGTGTGACCTTCTTAGCAGTATATAAAAGTCCATTTCTATCAGCAATACCCATCAGAATTCCTCTTAGAATTTTATTCTTCAAATTGAACTTTAGTTTCATACATAGCCACATGAAATTCACTAATTTATTTATCACCAAAACACCACTGCAGACATAAGATAATGTCTTATGCAGCTATATATTATATGCAGCTATATATTACTCAATGGTGCTTTATAAGTAAATTTCTTTTAGAAATCAATGTTAATGAAACACAAGGGAAGGGTATGCCCTCCTCCCTTCCTGAAAATATGTGAATAACTAATCTTATATTCTTTTGTGCTTTGGCTACCAGGAAGCTCAGAACTGTATTTAAGCCTCAGTCTCAGACTGTTCTATACCACCTCATCATCAGGACATTTTTCTTTTCCTTGGTTCTTATGTTCTGTGAATCAATATATATTGTATAATAGACTTCTCTGGTGGCTCAGATGGTAAAGCGTCTGTCTACAATGCAGGAGACCTGGGTTCGATCCTTGGGTCAGGAAGATTCTCTGGAGAAGGAAATGGCAACCCACTTCATATATTGTATATGTTTTTGTTTTGCACATTCCTTGGTGGAAGAAGCATGCCCCATCTACAACGTGAAGGGGAAGACAGGAGCAACCAGAACCTGGGCCACCCTGCCGCCAAAGAACCTGTCCTCGTCCCACTCTAGTCACCGAGCTCTGGATATCACAGACTGCCTGAACTGCCCTGCAGTGGCCCCCGGGGGCTGGTCCCCAAAGTGAGATGCCTCTGCTTTAGAGGCTGCTACAGAGAGGCTGCTACAGAGAGGCTGCTACATGAGGCTGCTGCATAGAGGCTGCTACGTAGAGGCTGCTACGTAGAGGCTGCTGCTGTAGAGGAAGCCACCCTGGCTGCCTGCCTGCAGTGGCTTCTCCACTGACCGTCTTCATGGCGTCCCCAGGCCTCATCTGACAGTATGAAGGACCCGCTGGCAGCGCCCTGGTCATGTTCCCTGCAACGGAGGCTGGGAGAGTAAAGGGGGCGAGCTCTGCATTTCACCGAGATTCCCATGAAAGGAGTTCCCCAGACAAGGGAAAGAGATTCAGATTCTCGGCAGCTAAACAGGGAGAAAAATGTCCACAACACAAAATCCTTCACGATGTTGTCCCAAGAGTCTGAGAAGATGCTTTCAAAGGGAGTCTCTGAGGTTCAATAAATAGTTTAGCAAACCAGGTGCTCAGAAGTTGTGCTGACTCTCCCTTGGATCTGAGCAAAGACAGAGGTTATCGAAATCAGCTGGGCTTGTTAAGCCTGTCTGTGGCCACCGAACAAGGTTCCAAACAGATGCTCTAAGGCACCCTGGAGATAGGGGGGCTGTGCGTCTCTCAAGGGTAACCCCCAAATTGAACAAAGCAACAAACCAGGTTGACGAGATGACTTCAAAAGCCAGAGCCTCTCAATTACTGAGAAATCAGCTGGAGAACATTATAGTTAAGCATAACTGAAGGCAGACAACTCATTAAAAGGATTGCCCTCGGTAATGAAAACCATACTGGCAGAGAGACTGAACAGGCTCAGGAAAGGCCCTGCGCATCCCGGGCCCAGAGTGCAAGTGCAGACACTCGGCTCTGGCTTCCACCCATGAGAAACATTCTGCTTCTTTCCTGGCATCGTTTTCTCCAGACTCATTCATTACTATTTCTGCCTTTATTTGCCCAGGGTATAGCACTTTACAAGGTGCTTGAATGTTCAGAATCTGCTTCCTAATGTTAAAAGAAGATGATTATATATACTAAGTGGAGCTGTTTAAAACAAGGTTGAGAACATTTGAGGGTGGGTGGGGCAGGTGTCTCTGGTCCCTTCAAGAATCTGATGAAAACTATATCTTCTTTCTAGGGAAAATTACACATGTGTGTGCACACAGCTCCTTCCACAATTTTGCGTGTAATCTGATGAGCCCACTGACATTCATGCGTGGAAATTTAGAGGATTAGCGCATGAAGAGCCTTGTAAGCCATGTTAAGGATCCAAAACTTTATCCAGAGGTCATTTAGGATGCTACAGCAGATAGGAACTGTCTTCAGCTTTCTCTGTGAGAGAGACACAGAATAACTGGTTTAACCAAGATAGGTATTTTTCTCTATTGTGAAAGAATGCAGAAGTGGGCAGTTCACAGTTAACTGATATTCACAATACTGTCAACATCCTAGGCTCTTCTTTATCTTTCAGCTTTTCTGTTCTTAGTGCGGGCTTTCACCCTCAACACCTCTTCATGGCCGCTAGACGGCTACTTGTTGCTGCAGTCATCACATTCGCATTCCAGTCAGGTAGAAAGGGGGACTCGGTCACCTGGCTGGTGTGGAGAATTGCTTTGTGATGTGAAAAAAACACACATGTCAGAATGGGTGATCAGAATCAGAGGAAGTCGGCAGGGAGACACCCCCAAGAGTCTGTCCAAGGGGAAGTCTTGTGGGCTAGGAAGGAAATCATGCCTTCTGGCAGGTCCTGACTGAGACCGAAAGACCCTGAGCACTGAGGTGATGTCAGTGCTTTCTCAAAAGCATCTCCCCTGTGAGCAAGTCCAACAGCGTTCTGACTGTTTCGCAACTGCTTAGACGTTTTGCCCAGAAGTCAAATTTATGGAGCTGTAACTTGCATACAACAAATGCACATGTTTTAAGCGCACAATTCAATGATGCTTGTCAGATGTGTGCACACTTTGTGTAACCCCAGTCAAGACCCTCCCATTATTACAGAGTGTTCCCTCGTGCCCCACTCGCTCAGCCCCTACACCCCCTGCCCCAGGCAACCACTGATCTGATACCTGTTATTACAAATGAGTTGGCCTGTTTTAGAAGTCACATAAGAGGAATCATTCAGAAAATGTTCATTTGTGTCTGGTTTCTTGAGTCAGCATCAAACCTCTCAGATTCATCATGTTGCCTATCTGTAGTGCGGTTATTTCCCGGAGTATTTCTGACCTATGAATATACCACAATTTGTTCATCCACTTACGTGTTGATGGATATTTGTGTTGTCTTCAGTTTGGGGCTATTATGAAAAGACTCATAAACATTCATGTACAAGCCTTTTTAGAACATACATTTGTGTTGTCTTGGAATGGCTTGATCATATGGTAAGTTTTAACATTTTAAAAGTTATATGGCATGGTATATAGTTAAATATGGTATATTAATGTTTTAAAGAAGCTGCCAAACTCTTTTCTGAAGTGGTTGTACCATTCTATCTTTCCAGGGGTGCATGAGTGTTTCCATTGTTCCACATCCTTAATAACAGCTTGTAGGGTCACACTTTTTTTTTTTTTAATTTTAGCCATTTCAATAGACATGAAGTGATACCTCATTGGGTTTAAATTTGTATTTCCCTGATGACCAACATATGTGCTTGTTGGAAACTCACATGCCCTGTTTTGAGAAGCAAAAACTTTTGCTCGTTAAAAAAAATTGAATTATTTGTCTCCTTATCTGCTTGTATGAGTTCTTTTATATTCTGGATACAAGCCCTTTGCCAGATAATTATTTAGAAAACGCCTGCTCCCTATCTGTAGCTTGCCTTTGAATTTTCTTAACTGTGTCTTTTGAAGATTTAAATTTTGATAAAGTCAATTTATAATTTTTTTGTTTATGGCTCATAACTTTTATTCCATCTAAGAAATCATTACCCACCCCATATTTGTAAAGATTTCCTTCTGTTTTTTTTTTTTTTTTTTCCCCCAAAAGAGTTGTATTTTATGTATGGTGTGAGGTAATGGTCACACCATGCATAAAATACAGTTTTTTTTTTCCCCCCCAAATAGCCATATAGTCATTCTGGCATGAGTGTAAACATCTTGCACACTCAGGTGATTTTTTGGAAATAACAATCTATTGAAATGCTTTCTGTTTCTTCCTCACATTTTGGGGCCCTCTGCTTTGCCTGATGCATGCTGCATCTATCTGTGCAGCAGATTTTGAGTTCTGATTTTCATAGTTTGAATCTGTGTTGCCTGTGGGTGATGCAGATGGAGACAGCTGTCAAGCTTGGGGTGGGCTGGAGCCCAGGGGGAAAGACTGAGCTGCAGACACAGAAGCAGGAGGTTCATTGCTCTGGGCGGACTCATCCTGGGGAAAAGCCACAGCTAGGTTCTTCCCAGGTTTCGCCGACTTGCCTTTCCTCCCTGCCTCCTTGGTCTGGGAGTGGTAGCAACTTCCCTTATGGGCTCCCACATACTTAAACTCTGTTCTGCTAAGTCACTTCAGTCATGTACGACTCTGTGCGACCCCATAGACGTCAGCCCACCAGGCTCCCCCGCCCCTGGATTCTCCAGGCAAGAGCACTGGAGTGGGTTGCCATTTCCTTCTCCAATGCATGAAAATGAAGTCACCCAGTTGTGTCCGACTCTTAGCGACCCCACGGACTGCAGCCTACCAGGCTCTTCCATCCATGGGATTTTCCAGGCAAGAGTACTGGAGTGGNATTCTCCAGGCAAGAGCACTGGAGTGGGTTGCCATTTCCTTCTCCAATGCATGAAAATGAAGTCACCCAGTTGTGTCCGACTCTTAGCGACCCCACGGACTGCAGCCTACCAGGCTCTTCCATCCATGGGATTTTCCAGGCAAGAGTACTGGAGTGGGGTGCCATTGCCTTCTCTGTTCTAACACCATTTGATAATTCTTAACTTGCTGCACCGCCCACATACAGAAATCTCGGCTCTTCGACCAGGGATCGACCCCATGACCCCTGCACTGGCAGTGTGGAGTCTTAACCCCTCGGCCACCAGGAAACCCCTTTCGTGCCCTTTTGAGTGCACGATCTGTTTCCTCCTGAGACCCTGTATGATACACCCAATTATGAAACAGTGTATTGAAAGGTAATGTCCCTTATAATTCTCCCTCATGTTGAACAGCCAGGCACATGCCTAGCAGGCATACCTGGCTAATGCCGAAGGCTTCCATTGCAAAGCCCTAATGTGGGAAGCTAGACTTGGGTTGGCTGACAAAGGTAGTATTTTTTGGTAATTTCTGAACTGTTCACAGAAGGAGGCGCAGTGTTTTCCTGGAGGCCCTAGACTGTTAGCTCCTCAAGGGCAGGAATCTTTTCTGCATTCACTCATCCTCTGCTCTCCAGCATCCAGGAAAGGATAGCAAACACTGATGTGTTGGAAACTCTGCAGTGAGTACCTTCTTGCCCCTCTCCTCACACCCCAGCAGCTTAGGATGGCCCCACCAGCATTTTATAGGGAAAATACATAAGTACTCAGATGGTAAAGAATCTGCCTGTAATGCAAGAGACCTGGGTTCAATCCTTGGGTCAGGAAGTTCCCCTGGAGAAGGGAATGGCAACCCACTCCAGTGTTCTTGCCTGGAGAATTTCATGGACAGAGGAGCCTGGCGAGCTACAGTCCATGGGGTCTCAAAGAGTCGAACACGACTGAGTGACTAACACTTTCACTTTCACAATCTAGTGAAGGCATTCAAGAGCTTCCAAAATAGTGCAGGAGATGCGATGTCTTTTTATTTTGCTGACTCCGAATGTTTAAAGGAGTTTCTAGTCATTTGCACCAGACCATGATGGCCATAAATAAATCAGCCTGCCCTGGGGGTTCTAGGTGGAGTTGAGGCAATGGGAAAGGGCAGGGCCGGAGGAGAGAGGGGTGCAGGGTGGAGGGGAACCCCCTGTGGCGTGGCCGCCGTGCTTCTCCTCATGTGCAGGCCGGAGCACCAGACCGGCTTCACTTCCCGCCTCTGTGGCTTTGGGCCCAGGTCACTCCAACTCAGGCAGGTCAGCGAGAGGATACGGGATACACCCAGAGCTCCCTGTTCTGCCTCTTCCCTGCCTCATCCCTGTCTCTCCTTGAAACTGCTCTCCAGTGCTCATCACCTTCATACTGCAGGCAGGCCTCTCAAGGTGGCTGCCTCCGGGCCAAGCCTCCCACACTCTCTGATTCAGCGCTACCTTCCCAGTCGCAGGCCCCTCACTTGGGTCAGAAGCGCATTCCTGGAGCGGTCACCATGCCCTGGGGCGGGTCACACACCCATGAGCTTAGTCCTGGCCGGTCCTCCACACTGGGGCTGTAGGGGTGGGAACCCGCCCAGATCATATGGTCTGCGGGTGGAGAGAATGTGGCCCTCTCTCCTCACATACACACAAGTGAACCCAGAGCTGTTCTGGGAGAAAATGGCTGTGGATGCTGGGAGGCAAGTGACAAGCCTCCCAGGGTTTGCAGCAAGCCCTTCACTACTGATGTTTAGAGAACGGGGATAAGTGGCAAGAATGCTCTGGGTTCACATTCTGCCTCAGCCACGTATTAGTTGTGTGGCCTCGGGCAAGTCAGCTTATTTGAGCCTCACTTGTAAAGTGGAGAACATGCCTCCCCATTCACAGTCTGTGTGCAAATAAGCACTTGTAAAGGCCCCAATTTGGCACCCAGGTCACTGGCCAGCACTAAATGGTAGCAATTATTGTTATAATTATTATCATTTCCAGGCTTGAGCCTCTGGGAGTCCGAAGATGCCCAAGGACCAGCTGCAGGTCATTAGACTTCATGTGGCTGACATCTGGGCTCGGAGGGAGTGGTGAGGCGGTGTCTCTGCTGTGAAGACCTGTGGGACCTACCTGGCTTAATGGGGCCCAGAGCACAGGCTGGCCCGGCAAACACCAACATCAAGAGGCAGGGCAGGCGCCTGCCCAGACTGGTGTGTCGTGACTTGTTTAGTGAAGGCCTGAGAGCACTGCCAACAGTCTTAGCTAAAGGCACATTGAAGGAGGTTCAGAGTCTCGGTGATTAGGGGAGAGGAAGGCCAAGGAAGCCTAGAAAATTCAGTGGTTAGTTGAATAACTGTGTTGCCGTCTATTGAGTCCTTGCTGCAGATCAGACCTTGTGTTAAATGTTTTGCATCCGTGCAGATTTTCATGTCTCCTGGTGTGTCCATTCTCCCTTCTTTCTTACAGGGTCAGAACGTCTGATTTTAAGCTGAGCACACCATTGTCCAGAATAAAGGCAGCATGTCCCGCTCTTCTTCTTTAGCTAAGAAGGATCATATTCTGGTCAATGGGATGTGAGCACATGTGTGCAACGTCAATATCCTGCCCTTAAAAGGAAGGGTGATGTCCTTTCCCTCTGCACCTTGACTGGCATGCAAACATGAAGGCGAGACATCTGGCACTGGCAGAACAGAGCAATACTTTGAGGGTGGCAGAGCAACAAGGGAGAAGGAATCTAGGTTCCTGGAGAACCATGGACCCCTGAATCAGCCCTGAATTGCCTATGCTTATGTGAGAAATGGATCTCTGTATTGCGTAACAGGAGTTCTGTCTTAAAAGAGACTCTAGCAGTAATATACACTTTTATGATAACATATTCCCATCTTTTGTTGAGATGAGAAAAATGAGGTTCAAAAAAATTAATAACTTTCCCAGAGTGCATTAGTTCAGTTCAGTTGCTTAGTCATGTTGACTCTTTGCGACCCCATGAATCGCAGCACGTTAGTATAACACTATTGCTATAACAAACAGACCCAATACCAATCATATATGGTCTTAAACACTGATGGTTGTTTCTTGATCACCTAACAGTCTTGGGTATGTGACGCCAGTGTGGCAGTCTTTTCTGTCATCAGAAATCCAGGATAAAAGAGGTGCTTCCATCTTCAACATATAAATTTCAAATCTGTCCTGGAGGTCATCACCATTCCAGCCAGTAAGAAGCGGGGAAAGCATGGAGCAGGGCCAGAGAGAGTTTATGAATGAGGTCAGGAAGTGGCGCCCACCTTTTCTCATTTTTCATTGGCTAGAACTCAGTCACATGGCCAAATTTAACTGCAAGGGAAGCTGGGAAAGGTAGTCTAGCTATGTGCCTGGAAAGAAAAGGAGACATTTTGCTAAAGAGCTTGATAGTCTCTGCCACACATCACTCAGTGAGAAGTTGCAGAAGGGGAACTGGTCAGCTTGATTCTGAAGGTGAGTGTCTTTTGGCTTCTCTAAGTTGCCTCCCAGTTTCGAATCAGAGCTTTTGTTTGATATCTGTTATGGTCTTTTGATGTGTCAACTTGGCTAGGCTACAGTCTCTAGTTATTCAGTCTAGGCTGTGAATATATTTCATAGATGTGATTAAAGTCCATAATCGTTTGGCTTTAAATAAAGGGGATTATTCTGGGTAAGCTGGATAGGCCTGATTCAATCAGTTGACAGCCTTCTCTGATGGAGAGAAATGCATAACTTGAGAGCTGTGAGTTAAGTTTTGTTTGGAGCAAGATGAGGACTGCAGCCTGGGAGACAGCATTTCAGACAGCTCCGAGAAACTGCTCCAGAAAGGCAGAGGGGAAGGTCAGTGTGTGATTTTGGTGAAGAGAGAGTACATGTAATCATGCACATATTTTTTGCAGTTTTCTGTTAGTCTTGTGAAGCGTCTGCTAGTTGCAAGGAGCAGTCGTCACCATGAAGGATTTTAGTGCTTTTCTGTATGAGGAGATGTAAGAACTAGGCTGATAGAATTGACTCCTAAAAATATCTTAACTATCCGAAGACCTGTTCTTACGAATCCCCTACCCCCAACTGTCCAAACACAGAGTGTCTCATTTCTGCTCTCCACCCTGAACTCCATGCAGAGGGTGTTGAAGGTCAGCGGCTGCAGTAGCACATGACTTAATCCTTGTAGAGGCAGATGGCAAGTGCCAGGGAATGAAGTTTGTTGAATGAATGAAAGTTATCAAATCTCTCCCAAGGGTAGCCTCATTTCCATAAGCAATGCCTGAAGAGGACTTCACCCCTCAAAAGGCAATTATCCATGGAATTTCCACCTTGACGGGCATGGAGAAAAGGGATATTTTGGGGGTAGTCTGTTTAAAGAGCTTTCACAAATTGTACTCTCACACATGGCTGGGGAGGCCATTCATTAAAAAAAAAAAACAACTAATGATTATATGGTTAGATCAACATTTTCTAAAGGATTTTCTGCAGATTTCAATGTCAGGGAATATTAATAGGTGCTATAGACAGATATACACATGGTTGCTCGATCAAATAATGTTTGAAGCACAGTACAACAAACACAAGTCCACACAGAGATGCATGTACTGAACACACAATGCGAATCATGGATTTTGAAGACTTATAAGTAAGAGACTATGAAATATCTCTTTAGTTTTTTTTTTTACATTAATTATCCAGTGAAATGATTTCTTTTGATATATTGGGCTGAATAAAATGTTATTAAAATAAATTTTGTCTGTTACCCTCCTTTAAAAAGGAGGACATTTAGACTTTCACACATGGCTTGTATTCTATTTCTATTGGATGGTGCTGTGTAGACCAAGGGGATATAGTGGTGAGAAGAGCAGACATAAGGAATGACAGTTTTTAAATTAGAAAAAATATTTTAAAACAATTTCTAAAAGGCTAAATGTAGACAAAAATGGAAAAGTACATTTAAAAGCACAGAGGGGGTGAACATCAGATAGGCAAGAACAAAGCATTTCCTCTTTTTTTCCCAATCAGCTTTAAATGGGATCTGAAGGTGCCATCCTGATGTTTTAGCAGGAAACTCAGCTTTGGTCATTAAAGGGACTCTCCCACCCCTGGGTTACATTAGGAAGAAATTTTGGTTCCTTGGCCACCCCCGCTCACACTGATTGCCCAGGAGACACTCATTGCCTTGGTCAGTCCGTTCTCCAAACTGTGGCAGAAAGGGGGACTCCTTCCAGGGCCCAAGAGTGGGCTCTTGTCTAACACTCGTCATGAATTGTCTGAGAAGACACATGTGCTGACAAAAACAGAGACTTTGCTGGGAAGGGGCTCCTGCGTGGAGAGCAAGAGGGTAAGGGCACCCAGAAGGCCTGTTCTACCGTGTGACTTGCAGTCTTGGGGTTTATGGTGATGGGGTTAGTTTCCAGGTTAACTCTGGTCAATGACTCAGGGTCCTTCCTGGTGGAGCGCACGCCACTCAGCCAAGATGGATTCCAGTGAGAAGGATTCTGGGAGGTTGATAGGATACGTGGTGTCTCCTCTCTCCTTTTGACCTTTCTAGAACTCTTCTGGTTGGCGGAAGCTTGTTAGTTCTGCATTCCTTGCCATGACCTCCTTTTGTAAGATAACTCAAGCAAATGGCTACTGTCCTGTCTGGCCAGGGAGGGTGATTTTGGTCAATGTTTGCCCTAACAAATCCACATGGGAATGAAGTCTTCAGAGAGAACGGGCACCTCAGAGAGCAGGATCATACCACATACCAGGGTCTTGCTGTCCCTAGGGTACTACAGCTGGAGGTGTGGGGGATTGATCTCTCTCCCTGGACCCAGATATATCCCTTTCCTTGCTCTCTATGTCCTTACCTCTCCCCTTTCTCTTCACCCCCAACACACATCTACATCTCTCTGACCCTGAATGTCATCTCTTTAGCCAGCTCAAGCCAGAGGTCTATGACCCAAAACAGGAGGGTTGAATCTAGCCTACCGATGTTTTGGGGGAAACACACACACAGGTTTTAATTTGACTTGAATGCCAGCATTTAAAGTCATGCACTTTCACACAAAAATCCACATTTCCAACTTCCCTTGAAACGTTAGAGGGTATAGTAACCCTGGACCTCTATTTCTATGACAACAGATGGTTGGAGGGGGCAGTTGCATCCATTTCATTCCTCTTAGTGACTGCACAGTTTTTTACTGTTTGTGTGAACTTTATATCCTTTTGGATCGAAAGTAAACTAAAACTGGATTATTTTGAGAAGCAGGGCCAGGCCTGGGGTTAAGAGAGTGAGCTGTCTGGGGTGCAGAACTGCACAGCACCTCCTGGAGCTTTGTTCCTGGGGCATCTTGCTCACCAGACCCTAGCCTTGAACTCACCGGGGCTTTTTTCTTCCAACACATCCCTGTCTTCTGACAGCTTCTTTTATATGTATGCCATCAAGCTACATACAAATAGGGGCCTTGCCACGGGTCCTCGGTAAACCAGAGGAGAGCCCTCGCGGGAGAAGTCAAGGCAGAAGCCAGGTGGCAGTGAGCCTCGAAGGAAATGCAGGCGTCGAGCTTGCAGGGTGAGCGCGCTCAGGACTTTTGCTTGCAGAGGGAGAGGGCGATGGCACGCTAGCTGGATGTGGGCTGAGTGAAGAGTTCTGCTTCGTTTTGACTTAAAAGATGAGAAAGCAGAATAGGCTTGTAGGAGACTGGTTGTGTGTGCCCAGTCACATCCAACTCTGCAACCTCACGGACTGTAGCCCACCAGGCTCCTCTGTCCATGGGCTTTTCCAGGGCTACAGTGCGTCCCCTACTCCCATCTTGCCCATAGCTCTTGGAGGAGAGGGTGCCATCATCCTGATCCTACAGATGAGGCAGCCAAACTCAGAAAGGCTTGCTCAAGACACATGTGAAATCTTCTTTGAAATACCGCATTTGGGGGTTGGTGAAATAAGTGCTTTGGCGCACATGCACACACACACACATACACACAAAAGCCTCTGCAACATTGCCTGTGGTATAAGTCCAAAGAGGGCTGGCCATAGTGAAAGACACTAGGTGACGTAAGGTTCGGGGGTTCAGGCCATGTGCCTTCTTAGGTTTCTCCCAACATCCTTTCAGGAGATGCCCTTGAGTAATGGGTAGGGATGGTTTTCTGTCTCTCCAGCATGGAGTCGAACTAGGTCATGGAAGTCTGGAGTTGATGTCTTTCGGGCCTCTTGTCCCCCACCCTATGCACCCTATGCACGCTATGCTCCATCCTCTAAAACTCCAACACAAATATGTGGTATGCTCCTGCTGCTGCTGCTGCTAAGTCGCATCAGTCGTGTCCGACTCTGTGCGACCCCATAGACAGCAGCCCACCAGGCTCCCCCGTCCCTGGGATTCTCCAAGCAAGAACCCTGGAGTGGGTTGTCATTTCCTTCTCCAATGCATGAAAGTGAAAGTGAAGTCGCTCAGTCGTGTCTGACTCTTAGCGACCCCATGGACTGCAGCCCACCAGGCTCCTCCGTCCATCAGATTTTCCAGGCAAGAGTACTGGAGTGGGTTGCCAGTGCCTTCTCCAAATATGTGGTGTAATTATAAAAAATTGAATTACAGGTGTAACGTGTTCCCACATCAGCAAGACCGTATTCCTACATGACCTACAGGTCATATGACAATGATGTGACATCACGGTGAAGAGTCATGTTGCAGTTACGTAAGCATGGTTGTGCTGGGTGCTTGCGGGGCTCTCTGTAGTGCCGCAGATCCCAGTGAGCGGGTGACCATCGCCACGCGCAGCTAGTTTTATAGCAGAGCTGGGATTGAGCTCACATGTGTCTGATCCCAAAGCCAAGAGAGAAGGGAGGAAGGGTCAGATTTGGACAAGAAACGGTCCACTTGTCTTGCTATGGAGCCAGGAAGGAAAGGGTAAGTATGCCTGCAGGTACAATTTTGTGAAGCTAATGTGTGGGTGTGTGGACAGAAAGTCGCCGGTGGTCTTTTTGTTAACTTTATAGATGCAAAATTGAAAAATAAAAATTCTCTATATGCAATTTAATGTTTTGATGTATGTCTACATCAGAAGTGAGATAATCACAACGATCGAGCTAATTAACATAGGCAAGATCATTTGCTAAGAGCAGGAGGGAACTGCTGAGATGAGGTTTGGAAGAGGAGTTGAATGTCTGGGACAGTTGTACTGGCCTGGGAATGAGGGAGCTCATCAGGGAACACCAGCAGTATTTTAAGGCATCACTGAGATCTGGGTTGAGTCTGGAGATCATGACGTTGAAGTGACTCCATGGTGTCTGATGTGGTCTTTCCCAGCAGCTCTCTGTAGCCTGAGAGCTGGAACCAGGAAGACCGGTAGTCAGATTTATCTAGGATTAGGGTTTTGCTAGGTGGGAACAATAGAAGGAAAAGGGAACCAAGGGAATTGATAAGGAGGGGTCCAAGTGAACAGTTGTGTAGTGTAAGAGGGTGTGTTAATCAGCTTTGTCTCCACTGTAATTGACCAAATCCCAACTTCAAGTGGCTTAAATATTCAGCAAATCCAGGGCTGTGACAGTTTCAGCATGGCTGGATCCAGGCATAAACAATGTTACCAAGACATTGTCTTTATCTCTTGTGGCTTTCTTGTGTTGTCTTCCCTTTTAGTAGTCTCTTCCCTTACAGTATTCATCTTTGCCCCTTGAAGTTTCAGGCCTGCAACCAAGTAATTCAACTCTAGCTGAAAGGAAGCTGCACTTTCCCAAGAGTTCCAGCAGATATCATATAAGATCTGCTCACAGTCTACCAAGCCAGTTACGTGCCATTCCTCAGCCATGCCCAGGGGAAGCCAGTTCTCTGATTGTCCAGGCTGAGGTCATGTGTTCATCTCTGGAGTGAGTCTTGCATGAGACAGAGGCAGGATCCTCTACTCATGAGGAGGAGAGGAAGAGAGGCCACAAGCTAAAGGTGTGAAACAATGGTGATGGGAGCAAGGGAGAGGGGGAGCAGAAAGGGTGGGAGGCTGAGATGGCAGAATCAGTTTAGATGAGAAACTAGCACGCATGAGGATTCTCATCAGGGCAGACCTCAGAATAAATGTGAGGACTGAGCTTCAGGGTTTGCACTTTACAAGGATGTTAGCTGCAAGCAATAAAAATCCCCTCTAAACAGAAAAGACCCTCTCTGGAAGGACTTTGGGCTCTCCCAGAATTACCAGGTGGCTAGAGAGCTAGGATTAGACTGGGAGTGGAAACCAAGAGTGTCTCTGGATCACTGGACAGGACCACACAACAGAAACAAATGGTCTCCAGGCCAGGTCCACGGCTGCCGCAGTGAGTTGACCTTCAGCTGTCCCCTTGTCATATGCTCAGGATTCAATATCACAGATGAAAGCATCCTCCTGGCCATGCCTGAGTCATGCATCTGTCCCCTGGCCACACTGGTGTGAGGACCAGGAGAGTGTGGCCTCTTGGGAGAAGGAAACTCCCACCCAGGAAACACCCTAGTGAGAGCAGTGAGCAGAAAGTGCAAATCTGACATTAGAACAGCCAACAAGTGACAGGCGTCCTTCGAGGGAGGAGTGACCGCTCGGGTGATTTTCATTTCTCCTAGCAACCCTTCGGGCTGGGTATTACTGCTGATAGAGGGGCACACGGGGGCTCTGAACTGTGCAGGTGACAGGTGGCAGAGCCGGCCCTCCCAGCCCGGGCCTGTTTGTTGATGGGAAAAGCCCTGGCTTGGTCCCCCTGCCCTGGGAGTCATGGAGCCCACCAGGACTGAGGCAGTTGCAGGCCAGTCCCCTATCAGCACATCAAATACGCCTCTTCAGGTGCCCTGGAGATGGCCTCGGACCCACCCGAGACTTCTCCACACTTCCTTTCTCGACTCCTCCCCATCCCCGAACCAAGCCCATGTCCCCTCCCCACAGCAGTCCAGGAGAAACGAGGGCAGACGCCACTCTTCTTTCCGCCCCAGTCATGCTGTTTTGCTGTTTGTTCTTGTCACATGTTATTTTGATGTCCCATAAAAGCCATAAACATGCCAAGGCATGTTGAGCCCACTCTGGGAGATGGATGGGAGTCCCAGGGGTGTGGGCAGTGCATTAATGACCCAGGCGCCAGGGCCAGGCCCCTTCCTGGCTCCGAGGCTCCTTACACAAGACCCCTTCCCAGCCCACACCCAGGGCAGGGTTGGGGGCTGTCCTGTGGCCACAGGGACAAACAGGATCTGACAGGCCGGAACCACTTCCTGCTCACTGTCGCTCATTCTGGGGGAACTGGCCTCTCACTGTGTGTATGCCTCGAGAAGGGAAAACTTCCTGTTTGTGAAGAAGAAAAAAGCACTCCGAACAGCTCGACGGCCCATGGACATCAAAGTGTTCTTACAAAACAGCATCCTAATGGCTTAAGCATCAATGAATCAGGGCCATATGGATCTCATTTGCCATAAAGTGCACACGGGTTTAAAAATCCTGAGGAAAAATGCCAGGCAAAATATGTTTCAGGTTTTATTGAACCAAAAAACCCTAAGAAGATAGATTTTCGACGGTCACCCAACCCAGGAGACAGGTCGAGTTTTCCAGGCTGACTGGAGAGAGAAGCTTTTTCCTTAAGCCACGGTAGCTTAAGCCATGGCCCTTGATAGCAGACGCACTTTAAGTCAGATTTTGATGTAATTGAGGCATAAAGGGCTTTTACTGGATCTTTTTCTTTATAGGATCACCTTTAGAGTGTTGAGAAGAGACCCGCTCATTTTCTGGGAGAACAGTAGGTTTGAAATTCAGAAGTGATGTGGGAAGAATCAGCGGTGTTTGGGTGTCCTGTTTCTCTGGGGGAACATTGAGAAAAGGGGACTTTGCAAAATCACGCCAGAAAACTCCCCTGCCCCATCCGCAACTTTGGAAATATATCCACTGGGAAAGAAGATGGAAGGAAAGGGAAAAAAGACAAGAGAAGAAGAGCAAAGGAGGAAGAGAAAGAAGGAAGAAAGGGAAAGAATTTCGGGAATGACGGAGGGAGGGGAGAGTAAAGAACCTTTTAACGTTATCCCATAACCGAAGTTTCCACAGCAGGAAAAACGGTGTCACACTACAATGTATTAGCAATTGAGCTGTTTTATGTTCTGCATTCAATTTTTCTAGTCATATATTTCTCCCCGGCTTGCAATCTTTGCTTTGTGAAAAGTGTCATAAAGAAATGCTTTCCCGCTAACGCACTCTGACTGGATCAGATTCCAGNCAACCCTTCGGGCTGGGTATTACTGCTGATTGAGGGGCACACGGGGGCTCTGAACTGTGCAGGTGACAGGTGGCAGAGCCGGCCCTCCCAGCCCGGGCCTGTTTGTTGATGGGAAAAGCCCTGGCTTGGTCCCCCTGCCCTGGGAGTCATGGAGCCCACCAGGACTGAGGCAGTTGCAGGCCAGTCCCCTATCAGCACATCAAATACGCCTCTTCAGGTGCCCTGGAGATGGCCTCGGACCCACCCGAGACTTCTCCACACTTCCTTTCTCGACTCCTCCCCATCCCCGAACCAAGCCCATGTCCCCTCCCCACAGCAGTCCAGGAGAAACGAGGGCAGACGCCACTCTTCTTTCCGCCCCAGTCATGCTGTTTTGCTGTTTGTTCTTGTCACATGTTATTTTGATGTCCCATAAAAGCCATAAACATGCCAAGGCATGTTGAGCCCACTCTGGGAGATGGATGGGAGTCCCAGGGGTGTGGGCAGTGCATTAATGACCCAGGCGCCAGGGCCAGGCCCCTTCCTGGCTCCGAGGCTCCTTACACAAGACCCCTTCCCAGCCCACACCCAGGGCAGGGTTGGGGGCTGTCCTGTGGCCACAGGGACAAACAGGATCTGACAGGCCGGAACCACTTCCTGCTCACTGTCGCTCATTCTGGGGGAACTGGCCTCTCACTGTGTGTATGCCTCGAGAAGGGAAAACTTCCTGTTTGTGAAGAAGAAAAAAGCACTCCGAACAGCTCGACGGCCCATGGACATCAAAGTGTTCTTACAAAACAGCATCCTAATGGCTTAAGCATCAATGAATCAGGGCCATATGGATCTCATTTGCCATAAAGTGCACACGGGTTTAAAAATCCTGAGGAAAAATGCCAGGCAAAATATGTTTCAGGTTTTATTGAACCAAAAAACCCTAAGAAGATAGATTTTCGACGGTCACCCAACCCAGGAGACAGGTCGAGTTTTCCAGGCTGACTGGAGAGAGAAGCTTTTTCCTTAAGCCACGGTAGCTTAAGCCATGGCCCTTGATAGCAGACGCACTTTAAGTCAGATTTTGATGTAATTGAGGCATAAAGGGCTTTTACTGGATCTTTTTCTTTATAGGATCACCTTTAGAGTGTTGAGAAGAGACCCGCTCATTTTCTGGGAGAACAGTAGGTTTGAAATTCAGAAGTGATGTGGGAAGAATCAGCGGTGTTTGGGTGTCCTGTTTCTCTGGGGGAACATTGAGAAAAGGGGACTTTGCAAAATCACACCAGAAAACTCCCCTGCCCCATCCGCAACTTTGGAAATATATCCACTGGGAAAGAAGATGGAAGGAAAGGGAAAAAAGACAAGAGAAGAAGAGCAAAGGAGGAAGAGAAAGAAGGAAGAAAGGGAAAGAATTTCGGGAATGACGGAGGGAGGGGAGAGTAAAGAACCTTTTAACGTTATCCCATAACCGAAGTTTCCACAGCAGGAAAAACGGTGTCACACTACAATGTATTAGCAATTGAGCTGTTTTATGTTCTGCATTCAATTTTTCTAGTCATATATTTCTCCCCGGCTTGCAATCTTTGCTTTGTGAAAAGTGTCATAAAGAAATGCTTTCCCGCTAACGCACTCTGACTGGATCAGATTCCAGCTTGTTCCTCTCCAAGACGTTATCCCGACGAGAATCCGTGTACTGCGGAGGGATCTGTCGGAGCCGCTTAGAGGGACAGATGAGAGGCTTGGCACGCGGCCCAGGCTTCGTAACGAAACCTTAGCCCAGACCAGGGCCAAAGAGGAGGCTGTGGTTTGGGGGGTCTTGAGGAATTCACGTGGTTTCGCTTCGGACGGGTTCGAAAGAGCTCAGCGCTGAAAGATGAACACGCCTGGCTTTCTTCTGCTCCCGCGTTGGTAGATGAACCCGCTCTGGCCACTGATGCCTCACGCATGAGAACACCAGATTTCCATTTGGCTTTATTTTTAGGTTTTTGATTGTGTGTGTGTGTGTTCTTGTCACTTTCATGTAGAATGTGGTGTGTTATAAATAAAGCCCCACTTTCTCCCATCGTGATCACACACCATATGAGGCTGTCTCTTATACACATCTAGATGTGNTACAGATTTCTCAAGAAGCAGGTCAGGTGCTTTATTAAAACTATTCTTCTTACTGGGGAAAGGAAGATACAGACACTGGTGTCAATTCCTCATAAAACTGGCAAATAAAACTTTTTAATATATTTCTAAACTGAGAAAAGAGCATAATAGTTCTAACTGACAATGCTTCTTTTAATAAAAACAAAGATTATATTTAATGTGATATTTTAGCAATTTCTCACTGAGAGTAAACAGTGTATTTTACCCAGTTTCTTAGTAATGACCTAGTTTCTGAGTAATTTAGCAATGACCATTATTGTTAGAATCTTATAATTTTCAGTAGTCGTTGTCAGCCATACATGATCAAATTTAAATACGTCTTTTTTTTCCTATTTATAACTTTGGTTCAGCTACTATATTCATATATTTTATCTCCTATATATATTAAGACCATAAAGAAGGCTAAGCACCGAAGAATTGATGCTTTTGAACTGTGGTGTTGTAGAAGACTCTTGTGAGTCCCTTGCTCTGCAGNTTTTTTCCTATTTATAACTTTGGTTCAGCTACTATATTCATATATTTTATCTCCTATATATATTAAGACCATAAAGAAGGCTAAGCACCGAAGAATTGATGCTTTTGAACTGTGGTGTTGTAGAAGACTCTTGAGAGTCCCTTGCTCTGCAGGGAGATCAAACCAGTCAATCCTAAAGGAAATCAACCCTGAATATTCACTGGAAGGACTGGTGCTGAAGCTGAAGCTCCAAGACTTTGGCCACCTGATGTGAAGAGCTGACTCATTAGAAAAGACTCTGATGCTGGGAAAGATTGAAGGCAGGAGGAGAAGGGGACAACAGAGGATGAGATGGCTGGATGGCATCACCGACTCGATGGACTTGAGTTTGAGTGAACTCCAGGAGACAGTGAAGGACAGTGAAGCCTGGTGTGCTGCAATCCATGGGGTTGCAAAGAGTTGGACTCGACTTAGCAACTGAACAACAACTATATATAGTAAACACTGTTTTAATACTTAGCAAATGCAGTTTAATACTCAATTGTGACATTAGGAAGGTATTTGGCTTTCAGAGAATGACATCTGAAGATCAAGAACATACAAAAGTTACTACTGTTCTTTCACACTCATAAGTAGAAACTCTATAATAGAGATCTTTTATTTCAATACAGTATATACAACAGGTGATGTGGTTAAGTGGAAACAGCTGGGCATTTTGCAATATTATTACAAATCAGAATTGTCTAATGCTTCCTTTTCACTGCAAGCATTTGTTCATCTCAGCTCAGTTGTGGTTTTAAGTGTTGGTATAGTTTGCTTCGTTTCATAAAATTGTATCTGTTGACTTGTGAGGCAAGATCTCTTAGGTTAGCATTCTCTCTGGTTGCTAGGTCATGGTCTGGTATACAATAAAAGCAAAAGCAATATGGCAGCATTGCTTTCAAAGAATTCTCCACCAAATTATGTTTTGCTTATAAACTTGCCTACAGAGAAAGAATATTGCCATGTATCTGCATATGAAAAGAAAGTTACATCTTGACATGTTTTCTACTATTTTATTTGTAATTTCTCTTTAATGTTTTTACTTGTTGAAAGATGCAGAAAATATTTGAAAGAAGATTTTTGAAGGAGTTGTAAACAAAGGTAACACCATTTTCCCACTTTGATTAGAGCATGAATTTCTGAGTGGATGTACCAATTCACTGGTAATTCTCAGATTACTTTGTGAGTATTAGTATGGATATTCAACATATCCATATGTTTGAAAATGTTGCCCCCCTTGGCCTCATCAAAACAGAATTATAATTAAGTCAAGTGTTCAAATACTGTTCTTAATAAAGAAAGGCAATGCCAAAGAATGCTCAAACTACCGCACAATTGCACTCATCTCACAGGCTAGTAAAGTNTTGGGGGTGGGCGGTGAAGGTTGGGGGTTTGGGGAGGAGCGCCTATCCAGCACTGGTCCATATGCACCCGAAATTTTCCTTTGAAAATCCCAAGGCCTGGCCCACATCAACATGAAATTATTATGTACTTTTGTTGTACAACAAATTATCATCCTATACTGTTGCAACAGGCGTTTCTACAGAGAATGCAGGTTGTAGTAATTTTGTCATATGGAGTAATATGTCACATAGACCATTCTGGATTTAGACCAATATATACAGTTTCTGGCCTAAGCAGTAACACATGTTTGGAGGAGAGACCGTTTCATTTTACTGGAATGGACAGTAAGTAGAAACACATTCCAGATTTCTTTCTTTTTTTTTTTCTCTGCCCTGAAATTTGGCAGCCAGAATCCTCCCTGCACTTGATCTCAGGTTTTCAGCTGCTCACGAACCATGGTGCTCAGAGTTCTGCAATACGTGTACATCCAGTGACTAATGAAACCTTAAATCACTGCCCAACAGGTTTCCCAGAACGCCTCCAAGAGCTGTTTAAAATGAGTGCAAACAGCACTCCAAATTTGCCCAATACCATGCTAGCTAAAGTTTAGGACTTTTTGCATTAATTTTATGCTTTCGAAGCCTGGCCTTGTGGAACCATCTTTTCTTTTTTTGAATGCTGTGTGAGTGGAATAAAAGACAGGAAGCCTGGGGAGGTGATGGGTTTCCTCCAGACCCTGTGAGTGCGAACATGGAGATACAGAGGTAGCTGTTTTCCAGGCTTCTCGAGGGAACACCATGTTACCTTGCTGCATCGTGTGGAGGGGACAATGGGGAAATGGGCTGGATGAATGCCTTTGTTGCAACTGACCCCAGGATCTGGAAAAGTGGGGACAGGGTTAGAAAAAAAAAAAAGGAGAGTCACATCAACTGGACACCTACTTTGCCCCTACCTTGTGGTTTGTACACATTCTATTTCATGTCAGTGCTCATGATGGTACCGTTTACTGATGAGGAGACTGGTATTGGAACCCCGAGGTTTTTCTAGGGGATTTGATGATCAGGCTATCTGACCTTGAGCAAGGGCGCTCTCCTCCCCAGCAGCCCCCTTTGCCGGAGGCCTTGGGCACTGTAGGTCCTCGGTAAGGCTTTATTTTCCACATGGTTACTTTGTGTAGGCCTCACAGGATTAAAACTTCTTGGGGTACAGGGACCCTGACTTTCCTTAATTAATCTTATTTTGGTCCTTGTATTCCTGGAGAGAATCCTTTAGAACCGTTGGTCTCAACTGAGAACCATTTTGTCCCCTGGGGCATTTGGCGATATCTGGAGACATTGGTGCTAGTGGATAAGCCAGTGCAGGAGACGTAAGAGACTCGGGTTTGATCCCTGGGTTGGGAAGATCCCCTGGAAGAGTGCATAGCCACCCATTCCAGTACTCTTGCCTGGAGAATCCCATGGACAGAGGAGCCTCGCGGGCTATATGTGGTCCATGGGGTTGCAAAGAGTTGGACATGACTGAGGAGACATTTTGGTTGTCATCACTGGGCAGAGGGACGTTACTGACTTCCAGTGGGTAGAGGCGAGGGAGGCTGTTAACGCAGGACACACACACCCTCACCCCCGTTGCCCACAACAAAGAATTATATAGCCCCAGATCCCAAATGTCACTAGTGCTGACACTGAGGAGCCCTGCTGGAAAAGAAAATAGGCTTCATGCTAGTGAGGACAATCTAAAGCAACCTAAAATGCCTTGCTTGAAAGATTTTTTTAAAAGAATCATAAAGACCAAAGATTCAATATCCTTGTTTGTCAGTTGATAATGGAAACCATAGTCCATTGCCAAAACAAACTGGAAAATCAGAAATGGGCTAAGGGGCAGAGAGAGAATTAAGTTAGAGCAGGTGCTTCTTGAAGGCAAGGATTGTGTTATGTTAATTCTGAATACCCTGTACACAGCACATGGTCTTAGCATACAGTCAGTGCTTAATAAATGTTTGCCAAGTATCTGATGGAATAGATGTTATATAATGTCACATTTAATTGTACCAGCTACTGAACAGTTGCACGTTCTATGATCTATTCAGGTCTCCAACAATATCTCAGACCAGCTGTTGATGGGGGCCTCCTTCCCTCCCTGGGAACCCATTCTGTTTTTGATGGACATGAGCATTAGAAAGGTAATGACTTCTAACTGTGAACGGGAGCCTCTCTTCTTGGGAAGGGGCCAACAGATGCTACTGAACAATCCCTGGTCCGGGAGAAGATACAGTCAGGATGAAATGGTATTTGATAGGGTCCAGTGTTGTGTCTTGGTTACCACTCAAACCTCAGGACTTTTCTCAGATTCTGCAGAGAAGGACTAGTCACCTCCCTCACTCTGAAAAAGAGGTCCTTTTGGGTGTCTGGGACCATGGTGTTCTTCTCTGGGAAAGCTCTTCCCCTCTGTTACGCCTCTCCTTCCTGCCCCATTGAATTGGCTTTCCTATTGCTGAAACCAGTGTTTCTGGAGGTCAGAGCCTCAGCAGGGGAGGTGACAGGGTGGGCTGTGAAGCCAGATGGCTCTGGGTTCCAGACTTGACTCTGTCACTGTCTGGCTGGGAGGCCTTGGTTTTCTCATCTCTAAAAGGGGCAGATGGAAGTGGAAATTTGCTGTATGATGCAGGGAGCTCACATCTGGTGCTCTGTGACAACCTGGAGGGGTAGGATGGGGTGGGAGGTGGAAGTGGAGCTCAAGAGGGAGGGGACATACGTGTGCCTGAGGCTGATTCGTTTTGATGTATGACAGAAACCAACACAGTATTGCAAAGCAATTCTTCTCCAATTAAGATAAATAAATTTAAACTAGGAAAATTAAAATGGGCAGACGAGACTTCCCTGGTGGTCCCGCAGTTAAGATACTGTGCTCCAAATGCAGGGGGCACAGGTTCAATCCCTGGTTGGGGAAGATCCCGCACCATGTGGTGTGGCCCCCCAAAAGAGGGCGGATGACATCTGCCCCATCGGTGCCATCCAGGGAAAATGATTATGACATGAACATTAGTTTTGAATGCGTGGCATGAACACAACACCTTCTATTAGAAACATTTCATCAGCAGGAAGACTCGGGTTTGATAAGCAATTTGCTCTAGATTCCACAGTCAAGAACTTAGTTTCAGAGCTCGTCTATTCTTCACGATTCCACACCAGTGCTCAGTCTAAGCCTAATCAGTTAATTTCCCCGTCCCTTTTCTAGTTCAACACCTGAAAATGGTCTTGACTTGCTCTGTTTTCTTGACTTGGTTGCAGTGTCTGAAATGGCCTGCAAGCTCTGAGAGGCTGCAACCTCTCCTTCCCTATGGTCAACATTCTCCTGCCCTCTCCCTTGTTCAGGCTCAAGGTGTGGATTCAGATGACACTTGCTGACTTGAAAAAAGGAAGGGCAGTGCCTTGCTCCCCATTCTATCCCTTCAGACACACATACATATACACACAACGTCACACACACATTGACACATGGACTCATGCCACCATGCACTCATACACGTACTCATGGGCTCACACGCTCACACACTCACATACATACCCTGCCCCTGGGTATCGTGTCCTTGGTGAGTGGGGGTCTCAGGTGGGGTCTGACTGCTGGTTTTCATCACGTTACAAGCCTGCCTGGGGAGCGAGGTCTCATTTAGAGACGCAATATTAAATGGGTATGCTTTCGGCCAAAATTGTTTTTAAGCATGTACATTTCAAATCCATTTAATTTCCAGCCATCAGTTGAAATCAAGCCGTTTTGTACTTGTCACATACATTTTCATTCTGGGAAGGCCTGTTTCTGGAGCCGCGGCACGCCACATGTGTGTGCCAGGGGGCAGGGCGAGGGGCTGGGACTGGGAATGGCTTTTCCATGTGGGTAGCTGTGGTCGTCAGGAAAGCATCTCACAGCAGTTTATGCTTTCTCAGTTTACCAAAGCCCCAGCATCTGTTCTGAGGCAGTGATACTGAGCTTGGGGCAGCCCATGGCCCACCCCATCAGTGCCAGGAAGGCACCCTCCCCAGCAGGCTTTGAATCTGCAGAGAAGAAAAGAAAAACGGGGGAAAGGAGAAGAAAAGGAGATGTTGACACATGCTCTGAAGAGGCCAAGGAATTCTGTTTACTCCTCGGTGATATTTCTGCCTTTTGTTGTGGCAAAGACCTGCCTTTTACTGCGTTGTTGAAACATCTTCAAAGTCTGGAAATCTGAGGGGCATTCCAATGAAAACCTTTGCTGGGCTGCAGTGGAGAGAACCCCAAATTCAAATCAGGTCGCAGTATTTGGCAGCCGTAACAAGGACGGGGCAACATGAGCCCTGAGTGGGTGGGAAAGGCCAGGAGCCCCTGTCCTGTGGGGGGGGAGGGGCACGGGGCACCAGGGTCAGGGTCCAGCCAGCTGAAGTACCCCTGGCAACACTGGCAGGCCAGGTAGGACCTAGTCCAAACCCGCTAGACCGTCAGTTCAGCGTGTTGCCTGGGACCTGCCACTTTGCTGCTTGGAGCCTTAGTTTTCTCGTCTGTAAAATGGGGGAAGGTCAGTATCCATTTATAAGGCCGGTGTGAAGATTAGAAGCAAGGTATGTAACGTGTTTGGCACATCAGAGATGCTGACAGATTTTAATTCCTTACCATCTTGCTAGTATGAAAAAATTCACTCTTTTCACTTCAAGCACTGAGTGCCCCCAACATTTCTAGGAATAAGTAGCCCTGGACATTCTCTGCTCCTCCTGCCTCCCAAGATGAAGGAGGGCAAGATTATGGGTCCCTTGTGATAGGGACCAACGGCCTGGGTTAGCAGGTGCCTACTTCAGACCAGCAAGGCAGCTGACACCCTATGAGCCCGCAGATGAGAATCAAGGGTGGAAGTAAGCAGCCCCCCAGGAGCGAGGAGACACCCAAGAAGTGAAGTGCCACCTTGTCCCAGCACGTCTCTCTCACCTGTAGGCATGGCCAGTCCCAGTGGTAAGAACCTGCCTGGGGTACAGGAGAAGCTGCTTCAATCCCTGGGTCAGGAAGACCACCCGAGGAGGGCATGGCAACCCTCTCCAGTGTTCTCACCTGGAGAGTCCCCATGGACAGGGGAGCCTGGCGGGCTGCAATCCACGGGGCTGCACAGAGTCAGACACGGATGAAGCGACTGAGCACGTGCACACGTCCCTCCATGCTGAACCAGGTGGCCTCCATGCCCACAGACCAGGCGGCCTCCATGCCCACAGTCCTAACTTGGGCATCCTTCCATCTGTGCTGGTCGTCAGGTCATTCATTGAGTAATTAGCTCAGCAGACACTGAGCGCCAGCCATGTGCCCGGCTTTAGACACAGAATCAGTAAGACCTGGCCTGGCGGGAGAAGCGGGCATGCAAACCCAGAGGGATGAAGGTTTAGGTGCTGGAGGAGCCTGGGAGAGACCAAATTGAGCCTGGCAGGGGCCAAACAACAGGGAGAGGACAAGTCCGCCTTCTCAGACTGAGACTGAGACTCAGCTCAAGGCTCCTGAACTGACTCACTTTTCTTCAGTTTTTAAGACAACACAAGTGCCCAGACCTAACAATTGGAACTGAGAAGGCGATGGCACCCCACCCCAGCACTCTTGCCTGGAAAATCCCATGGACGAAGGAGCCTGGCAGGCTGCAGTCCATGGGGTCGCTAAGAGTCGGACACGACTGAGCGACTTCCCTTTCACTTTCATGCATTGGAGAAGGCAATGGCAACCCACTCCAATGTTCTTGCCTGGAGAATCCCAGGGACGGGGAAGCCTGGTGGGCTGCCGTCTNCAGTCCATGGGGTCGCTAAGAGTCGGACACGACTGAGCGACTTCCCTTTCACTTTCATGCATTGGAGAAGGCAATGGCAACCCACTCCAATGTTCTTGCCTGGAGAATCCCAGGGACGGGGAAGCCTGGTGGGCTGCCGTCTATGGGGTCACACACAGTCGGACATGACTGAAGTGACTTAGCAGCAGCAGCAATTGGAAACTGCTTGAAACTGTTCTCAGGTGTCTGCTTTGTTAGACAATGTCTCTAAGGCCGGGAGGGAGGTGGTGAATGAATGTGGGGATGGTCATTGGATGTGAGTGCGTGGTTCAGGTAGGTGACTGAGGGTTTTCTAAGTGGATGTTGCCTCCTTGGAATCCCTGTTTACCAGGGTTGGTAGACACTGGGCTGGCTTGATTTTCTGAATTAACACCATCTGGATGGTTCGTGTTCATTCTCTGCTCTATCCCATGGTGGCCCAGCTAACTGCAAATGTAACCATCTCATTCTCCTGCTTGAAGGCTCTACAGATGCCCACAGCTCTCAGGGTAAAATCTAGACTCCTTACCATGGATTTTGAGGGTCCCCAGGGTTTTAAGTGGTGGGCAGGGTAGTTAAGACCTTAAGCTTTAGACCGGGTGAATTTGGGTTCCAGTCTAAGATGCCCGACTTACTATTAGTTAGTCTTGGAGAAACTGCAGAACCTTCCTGAGCCTCAGATTCCTCATGTGTAAAATGGGCACCAGAAATGTGATGCCTCTATGACCGGAAGCTTCCAATAAGTAACATCTCTGTGGCCCCTGAAAACTTTCTTATCACCCATCTCTCACCTGCTTGTGTCCTTTGCAGCTAGCACTTGTAGATGACTGGGAAGCTAGGTGCTATTTCATGCCCGCCCGCCTTTGCTGACATAGTGCCCTCCGCCTGGAACACGCAGTCTGTGACTGATTGCCTGGCTGGCTGCTCACCCTGTAAGGCCCAGCTCAGGAGTCACTTCCTCTGAGAAGCCCTCTGCGACTCTCCTCCTGCTCGTTGCTTCTTTCTCTCTCTGTGTGTTAGTCGCTCAGTCGTGTCTGACTCTTGCGACCTCATGGACTGTAGCCCTCCAGCCTTCGCTGTCCATGGAATTCTCCAGGCAAGAATACTGGAGTGGGTTGCTATTCCCTTCCCTCCAAATCACCACCAACAGCATCACTACACTTTCCAAGGTCTGTCTACCCTCCATGCCCCTAGACAGCTGGTGGGTCAGAGAAGGTCCTCCTACCTCTTGAACCTCAAGGGTCTGGCTCGGAGTCAGACACTTGCAAGCAAGACATAGGAGAAAGTCTTGGCTCACTCCACCCGTCTAGTCTGACTTGATTCCTTTCCCTTTCTCTCTCTCAGGACAGGAAATGGGGTGGAGCCTCCCTGCACCAGGCGCTCACTTGCTCAGGGCTAGGGGGGTGGGTCTCTGGCTCAGCTCCTGCCCAGGCCCCCTGCTGGAGGGTGAGCACAAAGGCACACGTGATGGGCAGCCAGAAGGGGGCCAGGCTGCCCCCCAATGGAGACTCCCGGTGTACATAGTCACTCCTGCTCACCACTCAAGAGATGACATGTGCCGTCGGGCTTGCTGCGAACCCGTCTTCCATTACCTCATGCCCTGGCGACACCTCCCGGCTCACTGGCCAGGCTTGTGTTCAGGGCATCATCTGCCCCTCCCATCAGTGCCCTCGCCGGAGCAGTGAGCACGGGGAGCGCCACCCCCCCCTCCAGCCACGCTTTTGTCCCCAGGCTGCAGGGAATCTGGCCCATACTTTTTAGGCACGAGGCATGGGGGGTGTTTAGGACCCAGCTGAGAAGGATCTGAGCCCACCTTTCACGGTCATGAGAAGATCTGACATTTCCTCAGTGCCCGGCGTGTGCCAGGCTCTGGGCTAAGTGTTTCCCACACTTTAGTCTCATCTAACTTTGCAACTTTAAGAGGTAGAGACCTAACTATCCCCACCTCTGTTCTACAGATGAGGCACAGGGAGGTTAAGTAACTTGCCCAAGGTCACACAGCCAGCAATGCTGGAATTTGAGCTGGAAAGTTGGACAGTAGAACATGTGCTCTTGTAAGTGGCTCAATTCTTCCCATTCTATAGTCGGAGAAACTGAGGCCAGAATTGTCCTACACAGCAGGACACCAGAGAACATGTATTCGCTGATGGGAAAAAGTCTGGGCTTCAGTGCTCTGTGACAGCCTAGAAGGGTGGGATGGGGTGGATGGTGGGAGGGAGGTTCAAGAGGGAGGCTGATGTGTATACCCATGGCTGATTCATGTTGATGTGCGGCAGAAACCTATGCAACATTGTAAAGCAATTATCCTCCAATCCAAAAAAAAAAAGTGGGCTTCCCCTGACCGCCGCAGAAACTGTACCCTACCTTTCATAGCTGGACTCTGAGATCGCCCAGATCTGGGTTTAATCCTGGATGAGTGACCTTCACCTCTCGGAGCCTCGGTTTCCTCACATGTGACATGGCGCCGGCCTTCTGCCTCTCGTGCAGTCGTGTGGGGTGCGAAGGGGAGGGTGACTTGCAGGGGAGCCAGGAAGATCATTCCAGTCACTCCATCCCCTTCCAGCCAGGACTGGAGGCGCGGGCAGTAAGAACACAAGCACGGCAGAGGCTGAGGTGAGGGATGCAGGCTGAAAGACAAAACCGAACCGGGGAGGCGGGGGAGTTCCACCACAAGGGCTAAAGGAGGCCGCCATTCTCGCTCAGTCCTGGGTGTGCTGGAGTGGTGAGGCAGAGACCCTTGAAGTCAAATAGCAAGGCTCCAATCTCGGCTCCACCACTTACTAGTTCTTACAACTTGGGCAAATTACTTAACCTCTCCGAGTCTCTGCATCCCCATCTGTTCTGTGGATTAAATGAAACTCAGACCGAGCAGCCGATGTGTTTGCCACATGGCCCTCTGACACAAGGATGGTCACGTTTCTCTGTTCTAAGTCACATTAAATCTGGCTCCATCCCCAGTTGGCTGGCAGGATAGTCAGTCTTGGCTTTTTAGGGGTACAGAGTGGGGAGGAGCTTTGTTTCCCTAAAGCGGTGAAGAATTCTGGTAACTTTATGCAGCACAATCAGACCCAGGCATCAGGTCTTCCTCACTTCTCCAAAGTTCCCAGGTTTGATGGAGGGCAAGGGCCTCTCTGCTCCTGACATTAACTTCCTCGATGCCCATCTAGGCCGTGGAAACTTCAAGGGCTTCTGACACCAAAGCAAGACAAGATCACCTTCCTGGGTGTCTGACCTGTGCTGTCGCACATGGCCCTGTGCTCAGAAGGGCCCAGCTCTGGGTTTGGTGTTCTTGTCACCATCTTGCAATTCTGAATAGCTTTTGAATGAGTGATCTGCATTTTTACTTTGCAGTGGGCCCTGCAGATCACGTAGCTGGGCCTGCTCCAAAGGTCCAGTCATGTCTTGTTCTCACTGGAGACAGTGCTCCCCAGGGGCCATTCGTGGGGTAGGAGGCCCCTGTCTGCTACATGTGGTGCCCACTGCCCTCCACCACATATCCATCTTTGCAAATCTCACCCCCTTCACTTGGAACCAACCCCTTTCAGACAAGCAAGTTCTTAGTGTCTCCAATCCTAACATTTTGAAAACAGCAAAACCCCGTATCTCTCTCATGGACCAGGGAAATCTTCATTCTTTAGGGGACAAAGCACCATTTCCTTCTTGAAAGGGAAAAAGAGGGAAATCCTCTTATAAGCTCATGGTCAGCATCCATGAACCTCTCACATAGCTCGAGAATTCACCCCTGAGCGCTGGGTAATCATAACTCACTTCTCAATCCACATGATGAGGTTGATGGGGATTCATGCTCCCATTTTACATATGAATAAACTAAGGCCCAGAGGGTTCAGAAACTAGCTTAAGATCACACAGGCTCCCAGCTCCCCTCTCTTCTCACAATTTCCACGGTGTAGCAATAGTGTTAGTTGCTCAGTCCCGTCTTCCTCTTTGTGACCCCACTGAATGTAGCCCACCAGGCTCCTCTGTCCATGGAGTTCTCTAGGCAAGAATCCTGGAGTGGGTAGCCATTCCCTTCTAGACCTAGCCAAAGAGGGGAGGATATGGGGCAAGAGTGGCACAGTTATCGTTGGTGTAAACTTTCAGTCCTCAAAATTAAAAGCCTCGACTCATTTTATAATCGAGAGAAGTCTAGACCGTGCCCTGTTATAGACCTAATCTATGACAAGAAAGTGAAGGTCTAAAGAGCTAACATCCTTTGTTTCTCACTACAGCTCCGTGAGGTGATATGTTCCTGCTCCCTCTTACCAGATGAGAAAACTAAGGTTTGAAGAAGCTCAGAATTGCACTCTCGCTTGAGGTCACACACAGCTCGAGAATTAGAAGCTGGGCAGGTATTGTCAGTTACAGCCCAGGAAGAAAACCTCAGGCTGCACCATTCACCAGCTAGGAAGCTGAGAAGTGGCTTCTCCTAGCTCCATCGTGCTCTGCAATCGGGAAGGCTCTCGTGGGAGATGCTGCGGTGCTCAGAGGATGGTTTCAATTTTCCAGCCATGGTCTGACCACTCATGTTTTTGAAAATTAAAAATTAAATCTTGGCTCTGAACCCAGAGCAAGAAAGCGGCTTTCTGCTGTTGGAGCCCTGCCCACTCGCCCTCGTGAACTGGGGTTCGATTTTGTGAGGGAAACAGCCATTTCAGCTGCCAACCAGTACATCATCCGCCCTGCAGCCCTTGAACCCAAGAGTTATTGCTGGGGCGGAGAGCTGGGCGGCTTCGCCCTGGCGTTGATGAATTGAGAAGGCCTGGACATTCAGAGAATCTTCCAGAAATTCTGTTGGGGGCAGGATGGAGCTGGGTGCTGCGGGAAACTTGCCAATGAATGTGGGGTCAGACCATGAGGATGCTTATCCAGATGAGAGTCTGCAGCAGGAGCCCTGTGCCCCTGGGACAAGGGAATGCTGCAGACAATGCTCCTGCAGGGACTCCTGAGGTGCTCACAACTTCTTCCTCTGCCTGAAAGTGGAATCTAAGTCCCATGCAGTCGGCTCTACCTCTGAATAGTCCTCAGATCTGTTCACCCCCCTGCTCTCGGCCTCCCTGCCCTCTGTTTAGCCCCCTCCACTAGGGGGGCCCAACAACACTTCTGCATGAAAAGCTTCCAGGGGGTCCCCACTGCAGAACCCTGACACATTGGAGGGTTCAGCTATGGATGGCCCCCTCCAGCCTAATCTCCTGCCATTTTTTTCCATGCCAGCCATGCCAAGCCAGGAGAAGCTCCCTGAACATGCCACGATCTCTTCCACCTCTCGGCCTCTGCTTCTTCTGCCTTCTGCCTGGGATGCCCTTGCCCCTTCTTTGCCCAGAAAGGTCCTGCTCATCCATCTCAGCTCCACTGCAGTTTTCTTGGATGACTCTCTTACGCTGGCAGAAGTCAGTGTTCGCTTTGCAATGGATGGGAGCCCCCTGAAGACAGGGCCTGGCTTCCAGGTTCTGTGCCCCAGGTTCCCAGCGCCACATGTTTGTCTAATTAAAATCAAAGGAAATACTCTTTTGTGCATCTCCCAGGACTCCAGTCCAGCTGCCGTGGGGTTGAAGTGCCAGAAGTAGAAAAGGAAGAAGGGGAAATTCTCTCATCAGAATAACACTATGAGATCAGATTCTGATCGATACTTTTTGGTTCAATTTAAGTATTTCTTGAGCACATACTGTGGGGTCTAGGCTCCGTACGCAGCTCTGGGCTAGGTGTGGTTTGATTGGACACTTTACGGGAGGTGCCGAGAGACCCTGCTTCCTGTGGGGGAGAGATGAAAGGGGAAGAATCAACAAGTTAGTGAGCAAATAAATGTGCAATTACAAACTGGGATAGGGCGTGAAAGGGGAAGCTACAGGCTGCGAGAGAGTAGAGGGGCCTACTAGGGCGGTGAGGTCAGGGCTGGCTGGGGGAGCTTCCTCAGCTATGCTGAGGCGCAGAGACCTGGAGGAAGGGTTTTCCAGGCCAAGTGGCCAGCCTTGGCAAAGGCTGGGAGGGCGAAAGTGCTTGGTTCTTGGGGGGACAGAAGAGGGGCTGGCACAGCAGGAGCAGAGCGAGGGAAGAGCAGGGGCAGTGTGCACAAGCGCCTGCGGGCTCTCCTCGCGTCTTCCTTGGCACTCAGGTCCTTGCTCGCCCTGGAAGGCCCTGGTCTTTGAACAGAAAGCTGCTTTCTTGGGAGGTGTGAGGTGCTGGCTCCTTGCATCCTTTATCCCACAGTGGGCTGCCTATTCTGTCCACCACTCTGTGCAGGGGGCCAGGAGGCCACGCCCAGTGGGAAGCTCGTTCTCCAGGGCCCGGAAGGAGCGAGGCGTTTCCAGGCTTTGCCTTGAAGTTGGTATCTCCATGAGATCCCATCCTTGGGAGAGACACAGGCGCACTGCAACCCTGGGGAGCGCAACCAAGGAATGCTGTAAGTGTCCCCTGGGTGCTGGGTGACAGAGGAGGAAGGCTCCCAGATGCCCACCAGGCCGCGGAGGGCAGTCTAGCTTAGTGCTTAAGAGACCACTGCCTGAAGACACATTTCACCATGTGACTGTCAATAATCGTAACTGACTTGACCACTTGCCACCCTCCTTTCCTGTAAAGGAAAAAATAGGACATAGGGTCAACATGAGAGGAAATGAGTTAGTGAATGTCAAGTTCTTGAACAGTGCCTGCTCACAGTAACAGTTCAATAGGCTTCAGATATTATTGCTTTTATTATGATTAGGCCATGCCGTGTGGCATGTGGGATCTCAGCTTCCCAGCCCAAGATTGAGCCTGTGCCCTCTGCAATGGAAGCACAGAGTCTTAACCACCGGACTGCCAGGGTAGTCGTCTTTTTTCTCTGTCGTTAATAACCAGGCTTCAGGTGTCTGGGGAACTGCCCGCATCCCGCCAGCAGAGAGCGATGCGTGGAAAGGCCCTGGGTCCTTCCCTGAAGTGTGCGCCAGTCTGACATCGGCGTGTCTAAGGCGCATTTGCTTTGTGGGGCCCAGCCGCTGGTTCCCCAGGGAAAATTCTCACTGAGATTTATTGGGTACATGGACAGGTAAATATACCTGTTTATTTCTTCCTCCCCTCTGGCGTTTCCACCCAGGGAAGGCTGGGTGCTGTAATGGAAACCCAAGGTTTGTGTTCTCATTAAACTCCGGGAACAACCTGATCCTATTTGCATCCGTGTACGTTTCACCCAGTTATCAAACTATCTGCCTTAACAAAACCAAAAAATTTTCAGAAATTCTTAAGCCCTTTTTATTGTTTGTTTTCCCTACAGCAGTTTTCCTCTGATTTAAAATCATGTGATTCCAGTGAAATATGATCCATATGTTTCTGATTCATTTCCTGATTAACTAATGATTGTAAAAAATGGCTTTGAAATGACAAAGTTTAGTACAAAGTCTCCGCATCATTATTATTAACACTTAGACATCAAATGGCTCTTGTGAAAGATTTTGGCTCAGGGGCTTTTCTGGTTAAGTTTCTTTTTCTTTTTTTTTTTGAATTCTCAATGGCTGCTGCTGTTTCTTTTTTCTCTCACTTCCGCCACTTCCTCATCCTTCTTTTCTTTCCTCTTTTGCATTTTTTGGTGAGGATTCATTAGAACTTGAGTCCTGGAAACTTACTTGAGATTTCGATTTATCCTGGTGAATAAAATTGCTTGTAAACTCACCTAAACAAGCCCAAGTTTCCATCACACAAAATATTCATGGCCTAGGGACGTCCCTATCAATCCAATGGTTGAGACCTCACCTTCAAATGCAGGGAGTGTGGGTTTGATCCCTGGTTGGGAGCTAAGATCTCACATGCCTTGCAGTCAAAAAACCAAAAAACATAAGAAAGAAGCAATATTGTGGCAAACTCAATAAAGACTTAAAAAAAAAAAGGTCCACGTTAAAAAAACAAAAACAAACCCTTAAAAACACTCAATGACCTAAAAAACTGGGCAAACTTCTCAGGTGAAGCTGTTGCAGGAAGAGACACCCCTTCTAAGCCTGAAAGGGGGCTCTTGTATAGCCCTCGGAAATGACTTGTCCACGGAGACACGCATGCTGAGGATGCAAGAGACTTCACTGGGAAGAGGTGCCCGGGCAGAGAGGAGGAGGGCGAGGGAAGCCGAGGGGCTGCGCTGCCACGTTGCTCGCAGTCTCAGGGTTCACAGGGATGGGATTAGTTTCCAGGCTGTCTCTGCCCAATCATTCTGACTCAGGGCCCTTTCTTGTGGCGCACGTATTGCTCAGCCAACATGGATGCCAGCAGGAAGGATTCTGGGAGGTGGTAGGACATGTGATGTCTCCTTTTGACCTTTCCTGAATTCTTCTAGTTAGTGGCGGCTCATTAGTTCCCTGTTCCTCACCAGGACCTCCTGTTGTAAAATAACTCATGCAGATGGTTACTACAGTGCCTGACCAGGGTGGGTGATTTCAGTCAGTGTGCTTTCCCTAACAAAGCAAGTGGGAGCAGGTAGGACATTCAAAGCATATTCAGCTTAAAAACAAAACTCTTAAGATTTCAAACCTGGGAATGAAGTCATCCAGGGATATATTTTTGAGATATCTAAAGGAGAAGAAGAAGAAAAAAGACTAGGGATAATGGTTGAATTTTATGTGAGAAAATTCATTTGTTCAAAAGTAAAAAGTTAAGGGATCCAAGGTCAAGGATAGATTTTTGTCTTCTTGTTTATTTTTATCCTGCATTCTTCCTTCTCCCCACATCACACCCTTTGCCAAGTGCAGTGGAATTTTCTCTCCATTGGCCCTCTCCCATCAACCCCGTGCTCTCCATCCCGCCACAGCCGTTCTGTCTCTCACCAGAAACGGAGCCGTCACATTTACCTCTTCCCACTGGTCTCCTGGCCTCCATCCTCTCTGATGCTTGAAACCTGTCCACAGTCATGGCTTGTGTTTCTGAGCACGTCCAACGGACCATTTCTATGCTCATCATGGGTCTGCCTTCAATCCTGCAGAGACTGTGGCATACCCTCCCCATTTCACAGAGAAGGACACTGAGAGGGAGTCTCCCTCCCGGCAGGGCGGGAGGTCCAGCCTCGAGCCCTTGCCCTTGTTTATCAGGCCCTCCCTCCCCGGGGAGCCTGACAGGCAGCTCAGCTCTGGAGCGTGGCCCCCAGGCCTGCAGGCCCCGGCCTGTCCCCCTGCAGCCGCATTTCACACTGCCCCCTCACGTGCTCCCTGGCCTCCGGCGCTGCCAGACACTTAGTTCATGCGTCCACGACCGGACACAGGCTGTTCCCTTGGAAGGACATGCGCTTCTCCTCCCAGTCCCAGCCCTGCTCAGCGCTCCTCTGCCCGTCGCTTAGGACCAAGCTCCCTGCAGGAGGCCTTCTCAGTGAGCCACCATGGCCTGACCTGCCTCGGGCTGGCACTGCCCACCTGCCGACTCAGCCTCCGCCATTCCTCCTCCAGTGCCAGCACTGCTCCAGGCTGAGGGCTGGCTCTCTCCTTCAGCTTCACAGGCGAGCGGTTGACCCAGACCTGGCCAATAGCCAAGCAGTGATTCCACCTCTGACGGTGGGAGACAGTGGCACATCCCTCCAGCAGCTCCAAAGACACTCCATTCTAGGGCCTTCCTTGGCAGTGCGGTGGCGTACTTCCACCGAGGCTACGGGTTCGGTCCCTGGAGGGGGAACTAAGATTCTGCATGCCACACAGCCCAGCCAGGAAATAAACAACAACAAAATCCAAGACTAAAGTCAAACAAAGGCTAAAGGTCAAGCTAAAGTCAAGGCCAAAAAAGCGCAGACTGAAGNTGGAGGGGGAACTAAGATTCTGCATGCCACACAGCCCAGCCAGAAAATAAACAACAACAGAACTCCAAGACTAAAGTCAAACAAAGGCTAAAGGTCAAGCTAAAGTCAAGGCCAAAAAAGCGCAGACTGAAGCTGGGGAGAGTTCCTGTTAGGTGTCCTTAGTTCCTGGATCAAGCCATGCCCGAAGCCATTCCCTGAGCTTATCTAAAATATGAGCCAGTTACTCTCTGCCCCTCCACTGCCAGTTTGAGTGGGACTCCTGTCACTTGCCATGAGTCACAAAGAGTACATCATCCATGATAACAGTTCCCTCTCCTGCGCAACCTCAGGGCCAGCGTTCACATCCCTCGTCCCTACCCTCACCCAACTGCAATTTGGGTACATTCATGTGTCTCTGCTCCTGGACTCGGAGCTTCTTGGCAACGAGGACTGTACCTTCTGGATCTCTGTTGTCTTGGCCTGCGATGAGAAGCAGCATAAACTTGGCAATTACAGTCATGGATTTTGAAGTCAATCAGACTCAGGTTCAAGTTCTGGCTCTGCCACCCACTGACTGTGCAGCTTCGGCCACTCTACCTCCGTGAGTCTCAATTTCCTGAACGCTCCTTATAAAGGGTCACTGGAAAGAATGAGGGAATTTCCTTAAGTCCGTGCCTGGCCTCTGTGAGGCATTTCCTAAGTGGCAGCTATGATGACTGTTACGTGCAGGTCCCGTGGAGGCAATCCTATGGAAATCACAGACAAGTCTCGGCAGCGGTGCAATCCAGGGACCAGCGTGCACACGAGCATCCCCAGCAGTTGCCCTAAGTGCTGGCAGCATTGCTGCTGGACCCCTGGAGACTCCGGCTGGGACAGGTTTAGGAGCACGGGAGGGAATGGACAGCTCCTTTCAGCCCTCCCCTGAGGCCACGGCAGCTCTCAAGCTGGGAATGGGCATGGGAATGTGGGCAGAAGACAGTCTACCCTCCCAAAAGCTCTCCTAAGGACCAGCACCCCCACACCCTCACTCCATACTCAGGCTGGGGGTTCCTAGATCTGGGGAGAAGTGCATGGTTAGAGCTCAGATGCTGGACTCAGGCAGGCCTGGCTTACAACCTTGACTCCCACTTTCCCAGCTGTGTGTCTCTAGGGAAGTTACTTATCCTCTCTGAACGTCTGTTTCCTCAGCTGCAAAATGAGTTGTTTACAAGAAAACTGAGATTGTAGTTTAAACTCTTAAACTAGTGCCAACAAGGATTATTATCAAGATTAAAACAAACTCTGTGAGGATTCCAAGCCCCTGCCGTCCTGTCACCTGGGTAGCCATTTGGAGTTTGAATTCAGCAAGTGTCTGAATTAATGACAGGCCTGCAGGGCTTCAGCTCAGCCCTTTCCCCCTAGGGCACTGTGGTGGTGGAAAGCATGGATGCTAGAGTCCAGCTATACCCCTCTGAATTCAAGCTACTCAACTTCCCCATGCCTCAGTTGCCTTACCTGCAAAATGGGAATCATAACAGCATCTACCCAATTGGGTGGGTTTGAGGGTTAAATGGTTAAATATGAGCGAAATACTCGAACTGTGCCTGACCCATTGCAAGTGCTCAGTAAATATCAACTGTTCGTAATTTCTAGCATAATATAGTGAGTGCCCATCACATCAGGAGACCTCCATCTCAGACGGAGGAACATGTGCTTGTCCTATGTACATAAATAGTCTAAATGGGGGCCATAGTGATTCATAACAATAACGACATAGTGAGTTTTAAAGCAGGAGTGGCCAAGTTGCCTTGACTTGTTGTTCAGTCACCAAGTCGTGTCTGACCCTTTGTCACCTCGTGGACTGCAGCATGCCATGCTTCCCTGTCCATCACCAACTCCCAGAGTTTGCTTAAACTCATGTCCATTGAGTTGATAATGCCATCCAACCATCTCATCCTCTTTCACCCCTTTCTCCTCCTGCCTTCAATCTTTCCCAGCATCAGGGTCTTTTCCAGTGAGTCAGCTCTTCACATCAGGTGGCCAAAATATTGCAGCTTCATCATCAGTATCAGTCCTTCCCAGGAATATTCAGGGTTGATTTCCCTTAGGACTGACTAGCTTGATCTCTTTGCAGTCCAAAAGGATTCTCAAGAATCTTCTCCAGCACCACAATTTGAAAGCATCAGTTCTTCGGATTGATGCTTCAGCTTTCTTTATGGTGAAGGGCAAAAGGCAAAGTACCAGGAGTTCTTGGACCAGACTCCTGCTTGCCATAGAGCAGGTCGATCCAGGCCTTGAGAGAGTGGGTTTCTTTTGTGTGGCCTGCCCAGAAGAATAGCCCTCAAACCCAGTCTTGGCCATGCGGGTCTGATGGAGGCTGGCACTTATCACATCCCACTTTCCAAGTTGTGGGATGAAAGGGAATGTGGCCAAAGCTCAGAAATGATTTGTCCAGGGATGTGCATGTGACCAAATCAAGGCCCCTTGCTGTGACGTTTCTTACTGGAGATGATGGGGAAGAGCTGTCTTTTCTGTAAGCCTGAAACTGCCTGGGCCATGCTTGCAGCTTTATGAGGGAGCTGGTCTGAGGGAAGGAAGCCAACATAACCTGGGGCAGTAGAGGTGAGAGGGAGAGAGGGCATGGAGAAGGGGGAAATGGGGAGTGGACTGGAGAGAGGAGAGGGAGTGAGGAAGAAGACAGAGAAGGAGACAGAAAGTCCTGAAGTTCCTTGTTTCCTGGTGATCGTTCCTTTCCATGGCTTAGTTACAGGACCCAACCCATCCCCTGGGTTGCTTCAGGTACCATGCTTCATAGACTCAAAAATGCCATTGATTCTAAGTTGCACCATTATTTAACATATCAATGAACTGTCAAAGGATTGAAAGGCATGATGATCAAATGTTAGGTTGGGGGAGAAGGGGTGTGCTTGAAGAGATGAATAAAGTAGTTCAGAGTGGGCTTCTCTCACAAAAGAAAGAATCCAACTCATTCATGTGCCCTTCTTCCTACCCTGGACACTTGTGCTGGGCACAGAAGGCCTGTGGTGACTTCACTTCTTATGGGGTTTTGGAGGGAGGAGAAGGAAGGAAGAAAAGCTGCCTATACAGCTATGGAAGTGGAAGAACGAGGTGCAAAGGCTCCCATCTCATAAATAGCCAAGTTGTGAGTTCTGGGCTGAGGCAGACGGTGGAAAGTCTAAGAACGCACCTACTGTGTGCTGGAGAGACTCACTTTTCACATCAGCCCTTGCAAGAGTGTCTCAGGTTTACAGACAAGGAAAGCAGGACCTGCTAAGACCCACTCGCTGGGCCAAGGTCAGGCAGCAGATGCCACATGGCCAAGATCCCAGTGTGTCCCAGCATACAGCATCCTTTCCCACCTGGGGCTTAGCTGACTCCATGTGTTTGGTTCTATTGATCCTGAAAATTGTCAGACAAGACACAGGTACTTCCCTGGTGGTCCGGTGGTTAAGAATCTGCCTTGTAACACCGGGGATGTAGGTTCGATCCCTGGTCGGGGAAGTAAGATCCCACAGGCCATGAAGCAGCTAAGCCTTCGTGCCATAACTAGAGTGCCTGCATGATACAACTAAGACCCGATGCAGCCTAATAATTTTTTTTTAAGACACACTCCCGTGAGAGGAGAAAGCAAAAATGTGACAGAGCAATGCTGTCCCTGTGTGACCAAGAACAGTGCTCTTCTCCCAACATTCCTAGAAATTTAGGGGGAAACAGAGGATCACATGGCCAGCCACTGATCTCGACCCACAGCTATCAGCTATCCCACTTTCATCTGAATGTCTCTAGGTTCAAGGAGAGGATGCAAAGTGCTGAGGGCTGTCGTTAGCTCATGGCATGTCACTTCCCTCTATGGACCTCAATTTCCTTGGCTCTAAAATGACAGTGGTAGACACTAGATCAGCTCACCTTGAAGAGCTCTTCCAGCGTATATACAAACCTCATCATTGTTTTCCAAGGCATATGTGAGCCTCCGTAACTAGCTTTGCTGAAGCATTTTGTGATTTGTAGAGCCTTCAGTAGGTCCTCTGACCTAGCTTCTCCTGGTACACCTGTTCCATGGGGACGCACACGCGTGTCCTCCCACGCACGGTCCCATGGGGGACTCCCACCTTTTATCCCCTCCCTCGCGCTCAAGACAGCACATTAGCATGCAGATGAGGAGGGATAACGTTGTCCAAGGGCTAGCCTTGGAGAAACTAAGTCCTCTGATTTTTAACTCAAATCCTGTGAAATACCAGGGCTTTGTTATTAGCACATAATTACCTTGCCAGGTTTCTTCCAACTGATTCTGACCCACAAGATTGTCTAGACACAGTGGATCAAAGCCGCAGCTGTCTTAAGTCCAAGGGGAGACAGCCCTGGCTTTAGATTTACCAAGGAGCAAAAGCAGATGGTATTTTAATAGCTGGTATCAAAATTCCTCCTAAGAAGGGAACTATGTTTTA